>CM029645.1:28053754-28075558 GCA_017311315.1 Dendrocalamus latiflorus
TTCAACGGGTACTACAAACTCCATACGGACAAAATCGAGACACGCAATGAAACTGAGTGCCAAACAACTCGAATGGACTTCATATGTGCCCTACATTATGTGGCGTGCATTGAATCCAACTGAGTCGGTGTTAAACTTTCGTCAAAATCGAATTCCGACGGGCACTGCAAACTCCATGTATGTGAAATCGAGACATGAAATAAACAGAGCGGCAAACACCTTGAATGGACTTGACATTCATCACATCTCATTTTGGCACACATTTCGAATCCATCCAACTCGACGGTAAACTTTCCTCCAAAATGGGTTTCGACGGAATATGTAAACTGCATGCTTACGAAATCGAGTCACGAAATGAAACTGAGTACCAAATACCCCGAATGGACTTCATATGCATCCCCACTCATCTCGGCTGACTCCGTGTTAAACTTTCCACCGAAATGGATTCTGACGGGTACTTTAAACTCCACTCGTACGAAATCGAGTGACAAAATGAAATTGAGTGCCAAACACATCGAATGGACTTCACGTGTGCCCTAACTATTTTCCGCAATGATTTTGAATCAATCCGACCCAGTGTTAAACTTTCCACCAAGGTGGGTTTCAACGGGTACTACAAACTCCATACGGACAAAATCGAGACACGCAATGAAACCGAGTGCCAAACACCTCGAATGGACTTCATATGTGCCCTACCTCGTTTGGCATGCTTTGAATCCATCCGAGTCGGTGTTAAACTTTCCTCAATATCGAATTCCGACGCCCTGCAAACTCCATGTATGTGAATAAACTGAGTGGCAAACACCTTGAATGGACTTGACATGCATCATATCTCATTTTGGCACGCATTTCGAAACCATCCAACTCGACCGTAAACTTTCCTCCAAAAATGGGTTTCGACGGGAAATGTAAACTGCATGCACACGAAATCGAGTCACGAAATGAAACTGAGTACCGAATACCCCGAATGGAGTTCATATGCATCCCCACCCATTTTGAATTCGCCTGACTCCGTGTTAAACTTTCCACCGAAATGGATTCTGACTGGTACTTTAAACTCCACTCGTACGAAATCGAGCGACGAAATGAAACTGAGTGCCAAACACATCGAATGGACTACACGTGTGCCCTAACTATTTTCCGCATTGATTCTGAATCAATCCGACCCAGTGTTAAACTTTCCACCAAAGTGGGTTTCAACGGGTACTACAAACTCCATACGGACAAAATCGAGACACGCAATGAAACTGAGTGCCAAACAACTCGAATGGACTTCATATGTGCCCTACATTATGTGGCGTGCATTGAATCCAACTGAGTCGGTGTTAAACTTTCGTCAAAATCGAATTCCGACGGGCACTTCAAACTCCATGTATGTGAAATCGAGACATGAAATAAACAGAGCGGCAAACACCTTGAATGGACTTGACATTCATCACATCTCATTTTGGCACACATTTCGAATCCATCCAACTCGACGGTAAACTTTCCTCCAAAATGGGTTTCGACGGAATATGTAAACTGCATGCTTACGAAATCGAGTCACGAAATGAAACTGAGTACCAAATACCCCGAATGGACTTCATATGCATCCCCACTCATCTCGGCTGACTCCGTGTTAAACTTTCCACCGAAATGGATTCTGACGGGTACTTTAAACTCCACTCGTACGAAATCGAGTGACAAAATGAAATTGAGTGCCAAACACATCGAATGGACTTCACGTGTGCCCTAACTATTTTCCGCAATGATTTTGAATCAATCCGACCCAGTGTTAAACTTTCCACCAAGGTGGGTTTCAACGGGTACTACAAACTCCATACGGACAAAATCGAGACACGCAATGAAACCGAGTGCCAAACACCTCGAATGGACTTCATATGTGCCCTACCTCGTTTGGCATGCTTTGAATCCATCCGAGTCGGTGTTAAACTTTCCTCAATATCGAATTCCGACGCCCTGCAAACTCCATGTATGTGAATAAACTGAGTGGCAAACACCTTGAATGGACTTGACATGCATCATATCTCATTTTGGCACGCATTTCGAAACCATCCAACTCGACCGTAAACTTTCCTCCAAAAATGGGTTTCGACGGGAAATGTAAACTGCATGCACACGAAATCGAGTCACGAAATGAAACTGAGTACCGAATACCCCGAATGGAGTTCATATGCATCCCCACCCATTTTGAATTCGCCTGACTCCGTGTTAAACTTTCCACCGAAATGGATTCTGACTGGTACTTTAAACTCCACTCGTACGAAATCGAGCGACGAAATGAAACTGAGTGCCAAACACATCGAATGGACTACACGTGTGCCCTAACTATTTTCCGCATTGATTCTGAATCAATCCGACCCAGTGTTAAACTTTCCACCAAAGTGGGTTTCAACGGGTACTACAAACTCCATACGGACAAAATCGAGACACGCAATGAAACTGAGTGCCAAACAACTCGAATGGACTTCATATGTGCCCTACATTATGTGGCGTGCATTGAATCCAACTGAGTCGGTGTTAAACTTTCGTCAAAATCGAATTCCGACGGGCACTGCAAACTCCATGTATGTGAAATCGAGACATGAAATAAACAGAGCGGCAAACACCTTGAATGGACTTGACATTCATCACATCTCATTTTGGCACACATTTCGAATCCATCCAACTCGACGGTAAACTTTCCTCCAAAATGGGTTTCGACGGAATATGTAAACTGCATGCTTACGAAATCGAGTCACGAAATGAAACTGAGTACCAAATACCCCGAATGGACTTCATATGCATCCCCACTCATCTCGGCTGACTCCGTGTTAAACTTTCCACCGAAATGGATTCTGACGGGTACTTTAAACTCCACTCGTACGAAATCGAGTGACAAAATGAAATTGAGTGCCAAACACATCGAATGGACTTCACGTGTGCCCTAACTATTTTCCGCAATGATTTTGAATCAATCCGACCCAGTGTTAAACTTTCCACCAAGGTGGGTTTCAACGGGTACTACAAACTCCATACGGACAAAATCGAGACACGCAATGAAACCGAGTGCCAAACACCTCGAATGGACTTCATATGTGCCCTACCTCGTTTGGCATGCTTTGAATCCATCCGAGTCGGTGTTAAACTTTCCTCAATATCGAATTCCGACGCCCTGCAAACTCCATGTATGTGAATAAACTGAGTGGCAAACACCTTGAATGGACTTGACATGCATCATATCTCATTTTGGCACGCATTTCGAAACCATCCAACTCGACCGTAAACTTTCCTCCAAAAATGGGTTTCGACGGGAAATGTAAACTGCATGCACACGAAATCGAGTCACGAAATGAAACTGAGTACCGAATACCCCGAATGGAGTTCATATGCATCCCCACCCATTTTGAATTCGCCTGACTCCGTGTTAAACTTTCCACCGAAATGGATTCTGACTGGTACTTTAAACTCCACTCGTACGAAATCGAGCGACGAAATGAAACTGAGTGCCAAACACATCGAATGGACTACACGTGTGCCCTCACTATTTTCCGCATTGATTCTGAATCAATCCGACCCAGTGTTAAACTTTCCACCAAAGTGGGTTTCAACGGGTACTACAAACTCCATACGGACAAAATCGAGACACGCAATGAAACTGAGTGCCAAACAACTCGAATGGACTTCATATGTGCCCTACATTATGTGGCGTGCATTGAATCCAACTGAGTCGGTGTTAAACTTTCGTCAAAATCGAATTCCGACGGGCACTGCAAACTCCATGTATGTGAAATCGAGACATGAAATAAACAGAGCGGCAAACACCTTGAATGGACTTGACATTCATCACATCTCATTTTGGCACACATTTCGAATCCATCCAACTCGACGGTAAACTTTCCTCCAAAATGGGTTTCGACGGAATATGTAAACTGCATGCTTACGAAATCGAGTCACGAAATGAAACTGAGTACCAAATACCCCGAATGGACTTCATATGCATCCCCACTCATCTCGGCTGACTCCGTGTTAAACTTTCCACCGAAATGGATTCTGACGGGTACTTTAAACTCCACTCGTACGAAATCGAGTGACAAAATGAAATTGAGTGCCAAACACATCGAATGGACTTCACGTGTGCCCTAACTATTTTCCGCAATGATTTTGAATCAATCCGACCCAGTGTTAAACTTTCCACCAAGGTGGGTTTCAACGGGTACTACAAACTCCATACGGACAAAATCGAGACACGCAATGAAACCGAGTGCCAAACACCTCGAATGGACTTCATATGTGCCCTACCTCGTTTGGCATGCTTTGAATCCATCCGAGTCGGTGTTAAACTTTCCTCAATATCGAATTCCGACGCCCTGCAAACTCCATGTATGTGAATAAACTGAGTGGCAAACACCTTGAATGGACTTGACATGCATCATATCTCATTTTGGCACGCATTTCGAAACCATCCAACTCGACCGTAAACTTTCCTCCAAAAATGGGTTTCGACGGGAAATGTAAACTGCATGCACACGAAATCGAGTCACGAAATGAAACTGAGTACCGAATACCCCGAATGGAGTTCATATGCATCCCCACCCATTTTGAATTCGCCTGACTCCGTGTTAAACTTTCCACCGAAATGGATTCTGACTGGTACTTTAAACTCCACTCGTACGAAATCGAGCGACGAAATGAAACTGAGTGCCAAACACATCGAATGGACTACACGTGTGCCCTCACTATTTTCCGCATTGATTCTGAATCAATCCGACCCAGTGTTAAACTTTCCACCAAAGTGGGTTTCAACGGGTACTACAAACTCCATACGGACAAAATCGAGACACGCAATGAAACTGAGTGCCAAACAACTCGAATGGACTTCATATGTGCCCTACATTATGTGGCGTGCATTGAATCCAACTGAGTCGGTGTTAAACTTTCGTCAAAATCGAATTCCGACGGGCACTGCAAACTCCATGTATGTGAAATCGAGACATGAAATAAACAGAGCGGCAAACACCTTGAATGGACTTGACATTCATCACATCTCATTTTGGCACACATTTCGAATCCATCCAACTCGACGGTAAACTTTCCTCCAAAATGGGTTTCGACGGAATATGTAAACTGCATGCTTACGAAATCGAGTCACGAAATGAAACTGAGTACCAAATACCCCGAATGGACTTCATATGCATCCCCACTCATCTCGGCTGACTCCGTGTTAAACTTTCCACCGAAATGGATTCTGACGGGTACTTTAAACTCCACTCGTACGAAATCGAGTGACAAAATGAAATTGAGTGCCAAACACATCGAATGGACTTCACGTGTGCCCTAACTATTTTCCGCAATGATTTTGAATCAATCCGACCCAGTGTTAAACTTTCCACCAAGGTGGGTTTCAACGGGTACTACAAACTCCATACGGACAAAATCGAGACACGCAATGAAACCGAGTGCCAAACACCTCGAATGGACTTCATATGTGCCCTACCTCGTTTGGCATGCTTTGAATCCATCCGAGTCGGTGTTAAACTTTCCTCAATATCGAATTCCGACGCCCTGCAAACTCCATGTATGTGAATAAACTGAGTGGCAAACACCTTGAATGGACTTGACATGCATCATATCTCATTTTGGCACGCATTTCGAAACCATCCAACTCGACCGTAAACTTTCCTCCAAAAATGGGTTTCGACGGGAAATGTAAACTGCATGCACACGAAATCGAGTCACGAAATGAAACTGAGTACCGAATACCCCGAATGGAGTTCATATGCATCCCCACCCATTTTGAATTCGCCTGACTCCGTGTTAAACTTTCCACCGAAATGGATTCTGACTGGTACTTTAAACTCCACTCGTACGAAATCGAGCGACGAAATGAAACTGAGTGCCAAACACATCGAATGGACTACACGTGTGCCCTAACTATTTTCCGCATTGATTCTGAATCAATCCGACCCAGTGTTAAACTTTCCACCAAAGTGGGTTTCAACGGGTACTACAAACTCCATACGGACAAAATCGAGACACGCAATGAAACTGAGTGCCAAACAACTCGAATGGACTTCATATGTGCCCTACATTATGTGGCGTGCATTGAATCCAACTGAGTCGGTGTTAAACTTTCGTCAAAATCGAATTCCGACGGGCACTTCAAACTCCATGTATGTGAAATCGAGACATGAAATAAACAGAGCGGCAAACACCTTGAATGGACTTGACATTCATCACATCTCATTTTGGCACACATTTCGAATCCATCCAACTCGACGGTAAACTTTCCTCCAAAATGGGTTTCGACGGAATATGTAAACTGCATGCTTACGAAATCGAGTCACGAAATGAAACTGAGTACCAAATACCCCGAATGGACTTCATATGCATCCCCACTCATCTCGGCTGACTCCGTGTTAAACTTTCCACCGAAATGGATTCTGACGGGTACTTTAAACTCCACTCGTACGAAATCGAGTGACAAAATGAAATTGAGTGCCAAACACATCGAATGGACTTCACGTGTGCCCTAACTATTTTCCGCAATGATTTTGAATCAATCCGACCCAGTGTTAAACTTTCCACCAAGGTGGGTTTCAACGGGTACTACAAACTCCATACGGACAAAATCGAGACACGCAACTGAAACCGAGTGCCAAACACCTCGAATGGACTTCATATGTGCCCTACCTCGTTTGGCATGCTTTGAATCCATCCGAGTCGGTGTTAAACTTTCCTCAATATCGAATTCCGACGCCCTGCAAACTCCATGTATGTGAATAAACTGAGTGGCAAACACCTTGAATGGACTTGACATGCATCATATCTCATTTTGGCACGCATTTCGAAACCATCCAACTCGACCGTAAACTTTCCTCCAAAAATGGGTTTCGACGGGAAATGTAAACTGCATGCACACGAAATCGAGTCACGAAATGAAACTGAGTACCGAATACCCCGAATGGAGTTCATATGCATCCCCACCCATTTTGAATTCGCCTGACTCCGTGTTAAACTTTCCACCGAAATGGATTCTGACTGGTACTTTAAACTCCACTCGTACGAAATCGAGCGACGAAATGAAACTGAGTGCCAAACACATCGAATGGACTACACGTGTGCCCTAACTATTTTCCGCATTGATTCTGAATCAATCCGACCCAGTGTTAAACTTTCCACCAAAGTGGGTTTCAACGGGTACTACAAACTCCATACGGACAAAATCGAGACACGCAATGAAACTGAGTGCCAAACAACTCGAATGGACTTCATATGTGCCCTACATTATGTGGCGTGCATTGAATCCAACTGAGTCGGTGTTAAACTTTCGTCAAAATCGAATTCCGACGGGCACTTCAAACTCCATGTATGTGAAATCGAGACATGAAATAAACAGAGCGGCAAACACCTTGAATGGACTTGACATTCATCACATCTCATTTTGGCACACATTTCGAATCCATCCAACTCGACGGTAAACTTTCCTCCAAAATGGGTTTCGACGGAATATGTAAACTGCATGCTTACGAAATCGAGTCACGAAATGAAACTGAGTACCAAATACCCCGAATGGACTTCATATGCATCCCCACTCATCTCGGCTGACTCCGTGTTAAACTTTCCACCGAAATGGATTCTGACGGGTACTTTAAACTCCACTCGTACGAAATCGAGTGACAAAATGAAATTGAGTGCCAAACACATCGAATGGACTTCACGTGCGCCCTAACTATTTTCCGCAATGATTTTGAATCAATCCGACCCAGTGTTAAACTTTCCACCAAGGTGGGTTTCAACGGGTACTACAAACTCCATACGGACAAAATCGAGACACGCAACGAAACCGAGTGCCAAACACCTCGAATGGACTTCATATGTGCCCTACCTCGTTTGGCATGCTTTGAATCCATCCGAGTCGGTGTTAAACTTTCCTCAATATCGAATTCCGACGCCCTGCAAACTCCATGTATGTGAATAAACTAAGTGGCAAACACCTTGAATGGACTTGACATGCATCATATCTCATTTTGGCACGCATTTCGAAACCATCCAACTCGACCGTAAACTTTCCTCCAAAAATGGGTTTCGACGGGAAATGTAAACTGCATGCACACGAAATCGAGTCACGAAATGAAACTGAGTACCGAATACCCCGAATGGAGTTCATATGCATCCCCACCCATTTTGAATTCGCCTGACTCCGTGTTAAACTTTCCACCGAAATGGATTCTGACTGGTACTTTAAACTCCACTCGTACGAAATCGAGCGACGAAATGAAACTGAGTGCCAAACACATCGAATGGACTACACGTGTGCCCTAACTATTTTCCGCATTGATTCTGAATCAATCCGACCCAGTGTTAAACTTTCCACCAAAGTGGGTTTCAACGGGTACTACAAACTCCATACGGACAAAATCGAGACACGCAATGAAACTGAGTGCCAAACAACTCGAATGGACTTCATATGTGCCCTACATTATGTGGCGTGCATTGAATCCAACTGAGTCGGTGTTAAACTTTCGTCAAAATCGAATTCCGACGGGCACTTCAAACTCCATGTATGTGAAATCGAGACATGAAATAAACAGAGCGGCAAACACCTTGAATGGACTTGACATTCATCACATCTCATTTTGGCACACATTTCGAATCCATCCAACTCGACGGTAAACTTTCCTCCAAAATGGGTTTCGACGGAATATGTAAACTGCATGCTTACGAAATCGAGTCACGAAATGAAACTGAGTACCAAATACCCCGAATGGACTTCATATGCATCCCCACTCATCTCGGCTGACTCCGTGTTAAACTTTCCACCGAAATGGATTCTGACGGGTACTTTAAACTCCACTCGTACGAAATCGAGTGACAAAATGAAATTGAGTGCCAAACACATCGAATGGACTTCACGTGTGCCCTAACTATTTTCCGCAATGATTTTGAATCAATCCGACCCAGTGTTAAACTTTCCACCAAGGTGGGTTTCAACGGGTACTACAAACTCCATACGGACAAAATCGAGACACGCAATGAAACCGAGTGCCAAACACCTCGAATGGACTTCATATGTGCCCTACCTCGTTTGGCATGCTTTGAATCCATCCGAGTCGGTGTTAAACTTTCCTCAATATCGAATTCCGACGCCCTGCAAACTCCATGTATGTGAATAAACTGAGTGGCAAACACCTTGAATGGACTTGACATGCATCATATCTCATTTTGGCACGCATTTCGAAACCATCCAACTCGACCGTAAACTTTCCTCCAAAAATGGGTTTCGACGGGAAATGTAAACTGCATGCACACGAAATCGAGTCACGAAATGAAACTGAGTACCGAATACCCCGAATGGAGTTCATATGCATCCCCACCCATTTTGAATTCGCCTGACTCCGTGTTAAACTTTCCACCGAAATGGATTCTGACTGGTACTTTAAACTCCACTCGTACGAAATCGAGCGACGAAATGAAACTGAGTGCCAAACACATCGAATGGACTACACGTGTTGATACGGGGTCGCCCGATCTTCTCGACGTAGGATCAAGATACTCACGTGGATTTGATGAATCGTAGTGATCTCCCGTTGCCAATGCAAGAGTTAGCACTCTATAATTCGCCCAACCACACGTGCTGAACTTCACGACCACCGATGAAGTTCCATCGCGCTCCCAATTCCCAACGGAAAGGTTGAACGATCTTGATTTTCAGCGAACTCCCAATTCTCTCAAGTTGGTTCAGCCAACGGAAAGAACAAGAGTATTATATTATCAAAAGTGGTCTGTGCCCTAAAGGCTGCCAATACAAGGCTTATATAGCCCCTTGGGACGTCCATATGGTCCCTAAACCAAGTACAACTCAACCCTATATGGTTTTAGATACGAACTCTTACAAAAAGGAAACTATATTTTTCACCCGTCATATTGTTTCGGTCATAACTTTTTATCCGTGACGAATTTGAAGGTGGGACCAGATCCGTTGCGTAGCCCTTGAAATTATCTTTCCAACGAGTACAAGAACTCCTGAATCGGACTCCGTTTGTGAAAGTTATGGCCTTTTTAGTAACTACCTGTCAGGCTGTCCCGAACCGAGTCCGAATTGAATCCTGAGTTGAATCCGAGTTTGAATTGGATTGAGCACGTGGGAAGTCTGAATTTGGCTTGAAAATCTTATCCAAAACTTGTAGTTTAAGTCCTTGGGCTCCTCCCTTGTGCTCTCCCAAGTCTTCACATGAGTCATACCTAAGAATACATAAAATACTAGCATGAGGTAGTATTCCAAGTTCATCATCAATTAAAGGAAAGTCTTTAAGAAACAAAAGCACCTGTTTGTTTAAACGCTTGGCTCTTGCCCTCGTCATTGGGCCCTCTTGTTCTTGGGTATTCTCATGTATGCTTGGAGTGGAAGATGTATATGTAATGGGGATGTCCTCATCATCCTCCCCCTCTTGAAAAGGAGTCGTCCTCGACTCGGTGTCTTCTTGCCCAAAGAATGGAGATAAATCAGCAACATTAAAAGTAGTACTCACCCCATAGTCGTCCCCCGGAAGCTCTATCTTGTATGCATTATCATTGATCTTGGCAAGTACTTTAAAAGGTCCATCTCCACGGGGCATCAATTTAGATCTACGCTTCTCCGGAAAGCGGTCTTTGCGAAGGTGTACCCACACTAAATCACCTGGTTCAAAAAGCATTTTCTTTCTAGACTTGTTAGCTTTGGAAGCATAAGCACGTACCTTCTTTTCAATTACCTCTTTGGTTGTGGCATGGAGCTTTTTCACAAAATCAGCACGTTTAGAAGCCTCCATATTAGTGCGTTCTTGTAGTGGGAGTGGAAGCAAATCAAGTGGCGCGATTGGTTTGAAACCATACACCACCTCGAATGGACACAATTGAGTTGTAGAATGTACCGCCCTATTATATGCAAACTCCACATGCGGTAGACAATCTTCCCACTCTTTCAAGTTCTTCTTTATCATGGTACGTAGCAATGTTGAAAGTGTGCGGTTCACCACCTCCGTTTGCCCATCTGTTTGTGGATGACAAGTCGTTGAAAACAACAACTTTGTCCCAAGCTTGGCCCATAAAGTCTTCCAAAAGTAGCTCATGAACTTGACGTCACGATCTGAAACAATGGTTCGTGGCATTCCATGCAATCTCACAATCTCCCTGAAAAACAAGTCAGCTACATGCGACGCATCGTCGCTCTTATGACAGGGAATAAAATGTGCCATTTTAGAGAACCTATCCACAACAACAAAGACTGAATCCCTTCCCCTCTTGGTCCTAGGCAGTCCTAATACAAAATCCATGCTAATATCTTCCCAAGGAGCACTAGGAACAGGCAGTGGAGTATACAAACCATGTGGATTGAGTTTTGACTTTGCCTTATGACATGTGATGCATCTTTGAACGAACCTCTCGACGTCTCGCCTCATTTTTGGCCAATAGAAGTGATCAGCCAACATCATGTAAGTCTTTTCTCTCCCAAAATGCCCCATCAATCCTCCTGCATGAGATTCCTGCAATAATAACAAACGCACCGAAGACTCCGGTACACATAGCTTATTCATGCGAAAGAGGAAACCATCATGAATATGAAACTTATCCCACCCTTTCCCATCTTTACAATTAGAATATGGAGTTGTAAATTCATGATCGGAAGCATATAAATCTTTCAAACATTCTAACCCTGGTACCTTTACCTCCAACTGGGTCAAAAGCACATGTTTTCGTGACAATGCATCAGCTACCACATTCTCTTTGCCTTTCTTATATTTAATAATGTATGGAAAGGTCTCAATGAATTCTACCCACTTAGCATGTCGACGATTCAATTTCGTTTGGCCCTTTAAGTATTTCAAAGATTCATGATCAGAATGTATTATGAATTCCTTAGGCCAAAGATAATGTTGCCAAGTTTCCAACACACGCACAAGAGCATATAATTCTTTATCATAAACAGGATAATTCAATTGTGCACCATGAAGTTTCTCGCTGAAATATGCAACAGGTTTTCTTTCTTGCATCAAAACACCACCAATACCTATTCCACTAGCATCACATTCAATCTCAAAAGTTTTTGTGAAATCAGGTAAAGCAAGCAATGGTGCTTCAGTCAAACACTTCTTTAATTCAGCAAAAGCTTTGTCTTGTTTTTCTCCCCACTCAAAAATCACCCCCTTTTTAGTCAATTCATTTAATGGGGCAGCAATGGTGCTAAAGTCTTTCACAAATCGCCGATAAAAGCTAGCAAGCCCATGGAAGCTACGAATTTGACTAACATTCACAGGTATTGGCCAATTTCTAATAGCTTCAATTTTAGATTCATCCACTTCAATTCCATGAGCTGAAACAACATAGCCTAGAAACACAACCTTACTAGTGCAAAAAGTACACTTCTCAAGATTGGCATACAAGCGTTCTTTCCTAAGCACTTCTAGCACTTGTTTAATGTGTTCAACATGATCATCCAAACAGCGGCTATATATGAGAATATCATCAAAGTAAACTACCACAAATTTTCCAATGAAGTGTCTCAAAACATGGTTCATTAAACGCATGAATGTACTAGGAGCATTGGACAATCCAAAAGGCATCACTAACCATTCATACAAGCCAAATTTCGTTTTAAAAGCAGTTTTCCATTCATCACCATGTTTCATTCTTATTTGATGGTAGCCACTACGCAAGTCAATCTTAGAAAAGATAGTAGAACCACTTAACTCATCAAGCATATCATCTAACCTAGGAATAGGATGACGATAGCGAACAGTTATGTTGTTAATAGCTCTACAGTCTACGCACATTCTCCAAGTACCATCTTTCTTAGGAACAAGAATAACAGGAACAGCACAAGGACTAAGACTCTCGCGTACATACCCTTTATCCAAAAGTGCTTGCACTTGGCGCTGAATCTCCTTTGTTTCTTCTGGGTTTGTGCGGTATGGCGGCCGGTTGGGAAGAGGGGCTCCCGGGACTAAGTCAATTTGATGCTCAATGCCTCGAATAGGTGGTAGGCCAGCGGGCACCTCCTCCGGAAACACGTCGTCGTAAGCCTGCAAAACTTGAGAAACAGCACTAGGAAGAGATGTTAAATCATTAGTAGAAAGCAATGTATCCTTGTACAGCAATACAAGGTGCATCAAAGTGGGATCTTCTTTCATCTCTCTCAGATCAGATTTGGTGGCTATCATGACTAAGTTTTTCTCTCCCTCACTCTTGCTTTTACCTCTCGATTTTGGTTTGTGGCTCTCACTCACCTTTTGTGGAATCACACTCTTTTGTTCTCTCCCTTTCTCACTCTCAACTTGCACTTCAACCTTTTGTACATTATCATTTATAATTTGGGAAGGAGTTAACGGTCGCAGCACCACTTGTTTGTTGTTCCACCAAAACTTGTATTGATTTGTTCTTCCATCATGAAGCACAGCGCGATCATATTGCCATGGCCTTCCTAGCAGCAAGTGACATACATCCATAGGCACCACATCACACTCCACCGTATCACGATAAGTGCCAATTTCAAATTCAACATCCACGGTGTATCCCACATTCAATGAGCCTTTCTCATGTAACCACTGAATCTGATATGGGTGTGGGTGTTTCTTATACTTCAACCCAAGTTTATTGCAAAGCTCCTTGCTAGCCAAATTATGACAACTCCCACCATCAATGATTACCTTGCAAAATTTGCCATCCTTGCTAACTTGAGCTCTTGTATGGAATAAATTGCAGCGTTGTTCATGGGAAGGTTTTGGTTGCACACTCAACACCGTCGGCGCACACACAAGTATAGGACCATCACCGGGATCACAATACTCTATGTCTTGCTCCTCCTCATGTGCATCATCATATGTCCCTAAATCAGCATGGTGATCATTCTCTTCTTCACTTGTAGAATCATATTCCCCATTCTCTAATATCAACATCGCCTTGTTATTTGGGCAATCCTTTTGCATATGGCCACGACCAAGGCACTTGAAGCATTGTATGCCACTACTCTTCGCTGTAGAACCCACAGAAGAAACACCACTAGCTGCTGGATTTAATGGCTTCCTTGTACTTGGAGTGGCTTCTTCCTTCTTGCTAGATGATGGGCGAAAGCTTGAACCACCACTTGGAGCTGTTCTTTGGCTTATTTGTGATTTGGAACCATATCTTCCTCCGCTGGACGGTGTACGAGTAGCAAAGGACGTTGATCTTGCAAACTTAGCATCCTCTTGCAATTGCCGTTCTGCCTTTGTAGCTTGATGCACTAACTCATAAAGATTGTTATAGGGCTGAAAGTTGACAATTCTTTTGACTTGATGGTTCAAACCTGAGAGGAAGCGTGCCATGGTTTGCTCTTCTTGTTCTTGCACCTTGGCTCGAATCATGGCTAACTCCATCTCCTTGTAGTACTCCTCCACAGAATGTGCTCCCTGCTTCATATTCTGCAATTTATCAAATAGATCACGTTTGTAATGACGAGGAACAAAACGGGCTCTCATTTCTCGCTTCATCTCTTGCCATGATACAATAGGGACTTCTCCATTCTCAGCTCTTTGAGTAATGACTTGTTCCCACCAATCCAAAGCATAGCCTTCAAACTCAAGTGATGCCAACTGTATCTTTCTCTCATCCGTATAGTGATGCATACGGAATATTTTGTCAACCTTCAATTCCCAAGTGAGATATTCCTCGGGATCAGTCCCGCCTACAAACTTGGGCATGGAAAACTTGAGTTTGCCCAATCCATCATCTTCATTGCGTGGCGTTGATAATGGTCATTATGATGCAAGGCAAAATCACCATCCCTTTCCATCGCATGTGTAGCACCACCACGGCCACCACGGCCTCCACCTAGGCCTTGGCCACGCCCTCCATGGCCACCTCCTCGTCCTCCTAGCTGTGGTGGACGCACCACGTTGGCCGCCACTTGGTGTTGCGGTGCAGGAGGTACGTGTGCAGCAGCTTCTCCTCCTTGAACACTTGCTTCATCGCCACCATTGCGAGCTTGTATGAGCCTAGTGAGGGCTCCAATGTCCTCCCGCAATTGGCGCATATTTTCATCAGCTTGTATCTCCATATTTTGCATCTCCCTTGCAATTTGATCGGCAAAAGTATCATGCTTCTCATGGAGTTGATCGAGCCCTTGGCGTAGCTCACGTTGAAAGTGTTCACGGAGTGCCCCAAATTGATATTGCTTGACGAATGCTTGAGTTTCATTTGTCTCACCACTCTCATCATGGTGTTCTCCTCCACCTGACATGGTAGCTATGCAAGAAACAAATAGCTATGTAGAATAATGCTTTATGGAAATCACTCAATCTCACTGTTTTCTCTCCCAAGTCAAGTTCTTACCCTTCCGAAGTGAATTAAGGCCAATAAAAACTTACACCTGGTAGAAGTGACACAGCACAGTGATGATCAAGCGAATTTAAGAGTGTTCACTACTTGCACAACAACGGTTATATGGTGGAGCTCGGTATGAAAGTGTATATCCTAGCAATCTGAAATTCTTGATGTTGTAAAGTTAAGTAATAATCCAAGCTAGAATACTTTGAGTAAGTGCTGATCCAAAAGATTTAAGTGAAGTATATGAACGCACACGCAAAGATCAATGTGACTCGATGCAAACAAGGGAATGAGCTAACTAGAGGCAATCTGAAATTAAAGATTAGATAGCTCGTTTTGCACCAAGTACTAGGAGAGACGCTAGCCAATTGCAATGATATGAATGTAAGGGCACGAGATTGCTCAAGAGATTAAATTACACAATCTGAATTTATGGACTAAGAACTCACCCAAATTCGGCCAATGTTTTTTTTCTTTCTTTTTCTCTTCTTCTCTTTTTTTTCAGCTGTCTTTTTTTTTAAAGGCCGAACTAGCTTTAATTGTTCCTCTGATTTTTTTGCAGGTCTCAAATATTTAGCAAAGTGTAAAATACTCAAGAGCAGCCCTAGATGCAATATTCAACAGCTAGTCTCAAAGAGGAACAGGATTTTTTTGCGGTACTGTAGCAGATCGCGTACTGTAGCAATACGGTACTGTAGCGATCGTGTACTGTAGCAGATCAATTTTTTTTGAATTTTGGATTGGATACAAAGATTAAGCTACGCAAATAAACACGAATGATCAGCACCTAACCAAAGTTCTAATGGATCAAAACTTAGCAAAACTCACAAAATTAACAGATGCAAAAACTAGGGTTTGGATATTTTTTTTTGTGGCAATTTTTGGTTTTAATGGACTATAGGACAAAAGTAAATCAATCTAAAACTAAGGGTAAATAATCCTACCGAGTAAACCGCGCTCTGATACCAAGATGATACGGGGTCGCCCGATCTTCTCGACGTAGGATCAAGATACTCACGTGGATTTGATGAATCGTAGTGATCTCCCGTTGCCAATGCAAGAGTTAGCACTCTATAATTCGCCCAACCACACGTGCTGAACTTCACGACCACCGATGAAGTTCCATCGCGCTCCCAATTCCCAACGGAAAGGTTGAACGATCTTGATTTTCAGCGAACTCCCAATTCCCTCAAGTTGGTTCAGCCAACGGAAAGAACAAGAGTATTATATTATCAAAAGTGGTCTGTGCCCTAAAGGCTGCCAATACAAGGCTTATATAGCCCCTTGGGACGTCCATATGGTCCCTAAACCAAGTACAACTCAACCCTATATGGTTTTAGATACGAACTCTTACAAAAAGGAAACTATATTTTTCACCCGTCATATTGTTTCGGTCATAACTTTTTATCCGTGACGAATTTGAAGGTGGGACCAGATCCGTTGCGTAGCCCTTGAAATTATCTTTCCAACGAGTACAAGAACTCCTGAATCGGACTCCGTTTGTGAAAGTTATGGCCTTTTTAGTAACTACCTGTCAGGCTGTCCCGAACCGAGTCCGAATTGAATCCTGAGTTGAATCCGAGTTTGAATTGGATTGAGCACGTGGGAAGTCTGAATTTGGCTTGAAAATCTTATCCAAAACTTGTGGTTTAAGTCCTTGGGCTCCTCCCTTGTGCTCTCCCAAGTCTTCACATGAGTCATACCTAAGAATACATAAAATACTAGCATGAGGTAGTATTCCAAGTTCATCATCAATTAAAGGAAAGTCTTTAAGAAACAAAAGCACCTGTTTGTTTAAACGCTTGGCTCTTGCCCTCGTCATTGGGCCCTCTTGTTCTTGGGTATTCTCATGTATGCTTGGAGTGGAAGATGTATATGTAATGGGGATGTCCTCATCACGTGTGCCCTAACTATTTTCCGCATTGGTTCTGAATCAATCCGACCCAGTGTTAAACTTTCCACCAAAGTGGGTTTCAACGGGTACTACAAACTCCATACGGACAAAATCGAGACACGCAATGAAACTGAGTGCCAAACAACTCGAATGGACTTCATATGTGCCCTACATTATGTGGCGTGCATTGAATCCAACTGAGTCGGTGTTAAACTTTCGTCAAAATCGAATTCCGACGGGCACTTCAAACTCCATGTATGTGAAATCGAGACATGAAATAAACAGAGCGGCAAACACCTTGAATGGACTTGACATTCATCACATCTCATTTTGGCACACATTTCGAATCCATCCAACTCGACGGTAAACTTTCCTCCAAAATGGGTTTCGACGGAATATGTAAACTGCATGCTTACAAAATCGAGTCACGAAATGAAACTGAGTACCAAATACCCCGAATGGACTTCATATGCATCCCCACTCATCTCGGCTGACTCCGTGTTAAACTTTCCACCGAAATGGATTCTGACGGGTACTTTAAACTCCACTCGTACGAAATCGAGTGACAAAATGAAATTGAGTGCCAAACACATCGAATGGACTTCACGTGTGCCCTAACTATTTTCCGCAATGATTTTGAATCAATCCGACCCAGTGTTAAGCTTTCCACCAAGGTGGGTTTCAACGGGTACTACAAACTCCATACGAGCAAAATCGAGACACGCAATGAAACCGAGTGCCAAACACCTCGAATGGACTTCATATGTGCCCTACCTCGTTTGGCATGCTTTGAATCCATCCGAGTCGGTGTTAAACTTTCCTCAATATCGAATTCCGACGCCCTGCAAACTCCACATATGTGAATAAACTGAGTGGCAAACACCTTGAATGGACTTGACATGCATCATATCTCATTTTGGCACGCATTTCGAAACCATCCAACTCGACCGTAAACTTTCCTCCAAAAATGGGTTTCGACGGGAAATGTAAACTGCATGCACACGAAATCGAGTCACGAAATGAAACTGAGTACCGAATACCCCGAATGGAGTTCATATGCATCCCCACCCATTTTGAATTCGCCTGACTCCGTGTTAAACTTTCCACCGAAATGGATTCTGACTGGTACTTTAAACTCCACTCGTACGAAATCGAGCGACGAAATGAAACTGAGTGCCAAACACATCGAATGGACTACACGTGTGCCCTAACTATTTTCCGCATTGGTTCTGAATCAATCCGACCCAGTGTTAAACTTTCCACCAAAGTGGGTTTCAACGGGTACTACAAACTCCATACGGACAAAATTGAGACACGCAATGAAACTGAGTGCCAAACAACTCGAATGGACTTCATATGTGCCCTACATTATGTGGCGTGCATTGAATCCAACTGAGTCGGTGTTAAACTTTCGTCAAAATCGAATTCCGACGGGCACTTCAAACTCCATGTATGTGAAATCGAGACATGAAATAAACAGAGCGGCAAACACCTTGAATGGACTTGACATTCATCACATCTCATTTTGGCACACATTTCGAATCCATCCAACTCGACGGTAAACTTTCCTCCAAAATGGGTTTCGACGGAATATGTACACTGCATGCTTACAAAATCGAGTCACGAAATGAAACTGAGTTCCAAATACCCCGAATGGACTTCATATGCATCCCCACTCATCTCGGCTGACTCCGTGTTAAACTTTCCACCGAAATGGATTCTGACGGGTACTTTAAACTCCACTCGTACGAAATCGAGTGACAAAATGAAATTGAGTGCCAAACACATCGAATGGACTTCACGTGTGCCCTAACTATTTTCCGCAATGATTTTGAATCAATCCGACCCAGTGTTAAACTTTCCACCAAGGTGGGTTTCAACGGGTACTACAAACTCCATACGGACAAAATCGAGACACGCAATGAAACCGAGTGCCAAACACCTCGAATGGACTTCATATGTGCCCTACCTCGTTTGGCATGCTTTGAATCCATCCGAGTCGGTGTTAAACTTTCCTCAATATCGAATTCCGACGCCCTGCAAACTCCATGTATGTGAATAAACTGAGTGGCAAACACCTTGAATGGACTTGACATGCATCATATCTCATTTTGGCACGCATTTCGAAACCATCCAACTCGACCGTAAACTTTCCTCCAAAAATGGGTTTCGACGGGAAATGTAAACTGCATGCACACGAAATCGAGTCACGAAATGAAACTGAGTACCGAATACCCCGAATGGAGTTCATATGCATCCCCACCCATTTTGAATTCGCCTGACTCCGTGTTAAACTTTCCACCGAAATGGATTCTGACTGGTACTTTAAACTCCACTCGTACGAAATCGAGCGACGAAATGAAACTGAGTGCCAAACACATCGAATGGACTACACGTGTGCCCTAACTATTTTCCGCATTGGTTCTGAATCAATCCGACCCAGTGTTAAACTTTCCACCAAAGTGGGTTTCAACGGGTACTACAAACTCCATACGGACAAAATCGAGACACGCAATGAAACTGAGTGTCAAACAACTCGAATGGACTTCATATGTGCCCTACATTATGTGGCGTGCATTGAATCCAACTGAGTCGGTGTTAAACTTTCGTCAAAATCGAATTCCGACGGGCACTTCAAACTCCATGTATGTGAAATCGAGACATGAAATAAACAGAGCGGCAAACACCTTGAATGGACTTGACATTCATCACATCTCATTTTGGCACACATTTCGAATCCATCCAACTCGACGGTAAACTTTCCTCCAAAATGGGTTTCGACGGAATATGTAAACTGCATGCTTACGAAATCGAGTCACGAAATGAAACTGAGTACCAAATACCCCGAATGGACTTCATATGCATCCCCACTCATCTCGGCTGACTCCGTGTTAAACTTTCCACCGAAATGGATTCTGACGGGTACTTTAAAGTCCACTCGTACGAAATCGAGTGACAAAATGAAATTGAGTGCCAAACACATCGAATGGACTTCACGTGTGCCCTAACTATTTTCCGCAATGATTTTGAATCAATCCGACCCAGTGTTAAACTTTCCACCAAGGTGGGTTTCAACGGGTACTACAAACTCCATACGGACAAATCGAGACACGCAATGAAACCGAGTGCCAAACACCTCGAATGGACTTCATATGTGCCCTACCTCGTTGGCATGCTTTGAATCCATCCGAGTCGGTGTTAAACTTTCCTCAATATCGAATTCCGACGCCCTGCAAACTCCATGTATGTGAATAAACTGAGTGGCAAACACCTTGAATGGACTTGACATGCATCATATCTCATTTTGGCACGCATTTCGAAACCATCCAACTCGACCGTAAACTTTCCTCCAAAAATGGGTTTCGACGGGAAATGTAAACTGCATGCACACGAAATCGAGTCACGAAATGAAACTGAGTACCGAATACCCCGAATGGAGTTCATATGCATCCCCACCCATTTTGAATTCGCCTGACTCCGTGTTAAACTTTCCACCGAAATGGATTCTGACTGGTACTTTAAACTCCACTCGTACGAAATCGAGCGACGAAATGAAACTGAGTGCCAAGCACATCGATTGGACTTCACATGTCCTAACTATTCTCTGCATTGATTTTGAATCAATCCAACTCAGTGTTAAACTTTCCACAAAGTGGTCTTTCAACGGGTACTACCAACTCCATACGGACAAATCGAGACACGATAACGAAACTTGTGTGCAAACACCTCGGAACTGGCACTTCATATGTCCCCTACCTCATTTGGCATGCATTGAATCCCATCCGATCGGGTGTTAAACGTTTCTCCAAATCCAAATTCTGAACATCCACTTTCAAACTCCATGTATGTGAAATCGAGGACATGGAAATAACCTGGGTGGCAATCACCTTGACCTGGACGTTTGAACATGCATCATAATCTCATTTTGGCACACACTATTTCGAAATCCATCCGAACTCGTGACGGTAAACTTTCCTCCAAACTGGGCTCTTCGACGGGACTATGTAAACTGCATGCATACGAAATCGAGTCACGGAAATGAAACTGAGGACCAAATACCCCGAATGGACTTCATATGTATCCCCACTCCATTTTGAATCCGTCTGACTCCGTGTTAAACTTTCCACCGAAATGGATTCTGACGGGTACTTTAAACTCCACTCGTACGAAATCGAGTGACAAATGAAATTGAGTGCCAAACACATCGAATGGACTTCACGTGTGCCCTAACTATTTTCCGCATGATTTTGAATCAATCCGACCCAGTGTTAAACTTTCCACCAAGGTGGGTTTCAACGGGTACTACAAACTCCATACGGACAAAATCGAGACACGCAATGAAACCGAGTGCCAAACACCTCGAATGGACTTCATATGTGCCCTACCTCGTTTGGCATGCTTTGAATCCATCCGAGTCGGTGTTAAACTTTCCTCAATATCGAATTCCGACGCCCTGCAAACTCCATGTATGTGAATAAACTGAGTGGCAAACACCTTGAATGGACTTGACATGCATCATATCTCATTTTGGCACGCATTTCGAAACCATCCAACTCGACCGTAAACTTTCCTCCAAAATGGGTTTCGAC
>CM029645.1:28075658-28112832 GCA_017311315.1 Dendrocalamus latiflorus
GTGCCCTAACTATTTTTTCGCACTGATTTTGAATCAATCCGTCCCAGTGTTAAACTTTTCCACCAAGGTGGGTTTCAACGGGTACTACAAACTCCATACGGACAAAATCGAGACACGCAATGAAACCGAGTGCCAAACACCTCGAACGGACTTCATATGTGCCCTACCTCGTTTGGCATGCTTTGAATCCATCCGAGTCGGTGTTAAACTTTCCTCAATATCGAATTCCGACGCCCTGCAAACTCCATGTATGTGAATAAACTGAGTGGCAAACACCCTGAATGGACTTGACATGCATCATATCTCATTTTGGCACGCATTTCGAAACCATCCAACTCGACCGTAAACTTTCCTCCAAAAATGGGTTTCGACGGGAAATGTAAACTGCATGCACACGAAATCGAGTCACGAAATGAAACTGAGTACCGAATACCCCGAACGGACTTCATATGCATCCCCACCCATTTTGGCATACATTTTGAATTCGCCTGACTCCGTGTTAAACTTTCCACCGAAATGGATTCTGACTGGTACTTTAAACTCCACTCGTACGAAATCGAGCGACGAAATGAAACTGAGTGCCAAACACATCGAATGGACTACACGTGTGCCCTAACTATTTTCCGCATTGATTCTGAATCAATCCGACCCAGTGTTAAACTTTCCACCAAAGTGGGTTTCAACGGGTACTACAAACTCCATACGGACAAAATCGAGACACGCAATGAAACTGAGTGCCAAACAACTCGAATGGACTTCATATGTGCCCTACATTATGTGGCGTGCATTGAATCCAACTGAGTCGGTGTTAAACTTTCGTCAAAATCGAATTCCGACGGGCACTGCAAACTCCATGTATGTGAAATCGAGACATGAAATAAACAGAGCGGCAAACACCTTGAATGGACTTGACATTCATCACATCTCATTTTGGCACACATTTCGAATCCATCCAACTCGACGGTAAACTTTCCTCCAAAATGGGTTTCGACGGAATATGTAAACTGCATGCTTACGAAATCGAGTCACGAAATGAAACTGAGTACCAAATACCCCGAATGGACTTCATATGCATCCCCACTCATCTCGGCAGACATTTTGAATCCGTCTGACTCCGTGTTAAACTTTCCACCGAAATGGATTCTGACGGGAACTTTAAACTCCGCTCGTACGAAATCGAGTGACAAAATGAAATTGAGTGCCAAACACATCGAATGGACTTCACGTGTGCCCTAACTATTTTCCGCACTGATTTTGAATCAATCCGACCCAGTGTTAAACTTTCCACCAAGGTGGGTTTCAACGGGTACTACAAACTCCATACGGACAAAATCGAGACACGCAATGAAACCGAGTGCCAAACACCTCGAATGGACTTCATATGTGCCCTACCTCGTTTGGCATGCTTTGAATCCATCCGAGTCGGTGTTAAACTTTCCTCAATATCGAATTCCGACGCCCTGCAAACTCCATGTATGTGAATAAACTGAGTGGCAAACACCTTGAATGGACTTGACATGCATCATATCTCATTTTGGCACGCATTTCGAAACCATCCAACTCGACCGTAAACTTTCCTCCAAAAATGGGTTTCGACGGGAAATGTAAACTGCATGCACACGAAATCGAGTCACGAAATGAAACTGAGTACCGAATACCCCGAACGGACTTCATATGCATCCCCACCCATTTTGGCATACATTTTGAATTCGCCTGACTCCGTGTTAAACTTTCCACCGAAATGGATTCTGACTGGTACTTTAAACTCCACTCGTACGAAATCGAGCGACGAAATGAAACTGAGTGCCAAACACATCGAATGGACTACACGTGTGCCCTAACTATTTTCCGCATTGATTCTGAATCAATCCGACCCAGTGTTAAACTTTCCACCAAAGTGGGTTTCAACGGGTACTACAAACTCCATACGGACAAAATCGAGACACGCAATGAAACTGAGTGCCAAACAACTCGAATGGACTTCATATGTGCCCTACATTATGTGGCGTGCATTGAATCCAACTGAGTCGGTGTTAAACTTTCGTCAAAATCGAATTCCGACGGGCACTGCAAACTCCATGTATGTGAAATCGAGACATGAAATAAACAGAGCGGCAAACACCTTGAATGGACTTGACATTCATCACATCTCATTTTGGCACACATTTCGAATCCATCCAACTCGACGGTAAACTTTCCTCCAAAATGGGTTTCGACGGAATATGTAAACTGCATGCTTACGAAATCGAGTCACGAAATGAAACTGAGTACCAAATACCCCGAATGGACTTCATATGCATCCCCACTCATCTCGGCAGACATTTTGAATCCGTCTGACTCCGTGTTAAACTTTCCACCGAAATGGATTCTGACGGGAACTTTAAACTCCGCTCGTACGAAATCGAGTGACAAAATGAAATTGAGTGCCAAACACATCGAATGGACTTCACGTGTGCCCTAACTATTTTCCGCACTGATTTTGAATCAATCCGACCCAGTGTTAAACTTTCCACCAAGGTGGGTTTCAACGGGTACTACAAACTCCATACGGACAAAATCGAGACACGCAATGAAACCGAGTGCCAAACACCTCGAATGGACTTCATATGTGCCCTACCTCGTTTGGCATGCTTTGAATCCATCCGAGTCGGTGTTAAACTTTCCTCAATATCGAATTCCGACGCCCTGCAAACTCCATGTATGTGAATAAACTGAGTGGCAAACACCTTGAATGGACTTGACATGCATCATATCTCATTTTGGCACGCATTTCGAAACCATCCAACTCGACCGTAAACTTTCCTCCAAAAATGGGTTTCGACGGGAAATGTAAACTGCATGCACACGAAATCGAGTCACGAAATGAAACTGAGTACCGAATACCCCGAACGGACTTCATATGCATCCCCACCCATTTTGGCATACATTTTGAATTCGCCTGACTCCGTGTTAAACTTTCCACCGAAATGGATTCTGACTGGTACTTTAAACTCCACTCGTACGAAATCGAGCGACGAAATGAAACTGAGTGCCAAACACATCGAATGGACTACACGTGTGCCCTAACTATTTTCCGCATTGATTCTGAATCAATCCGACCCAGTGTTAAACTTTCCACCAAAGTGGGTTTCAACGGGTACTACAAACTCCATACGGACAAAATCGAGACACGCAATGAAACTGAGTGCCAAACAACTCGAATGGACTTCATATGTGCCCTACATTATGTGGCGTGCATTGAATCCAACTGAGTCGGTGTTAAACTTTCGTCAAAATCGAATTCCGACGGGCACTGCAAACTCCATGTATGTGAAATCGAGACATGAAATAAACAGAGCGGCAAACACCTTGAATGGACTTGACATTCATCACATCTCATTTTGGCACACATTTCGAATCCATCCAACTCGACGGTAAACTTTCCTCCAAAATGGGTTTCGACGGAATATGTAAACTGCATGCTTACGAAATCGAGTCACGAAATGAAACTGAGTACCAAATACCCCGAATGGACTTCATATGCATCCCCACTCATCTCGGCAGACATTTTGAATCCGTCTGACTCCGTGTTAAACTTTCCACCGAAATGGATTCTGACGGGAACTTTAAACTCCGCTCGTACGAAATCGAGTGACAAAATGAAATTGAGTGCCAAACACATCGAATGGACTTCACGTGTGCCCTAACTATTTTCCGCACTGATTTTGAATCAATCCGACCCAGTGTTAAACTTTCCACCAAGGTGGGTTTCAACGGGTACTACAAACTCCATACGGACAAAATCGAGACACGCAATGAAACCGAGTGCCAAACACCTCGAATGGACTTCATATGTGCCCTACCTCGTTTGGCATGCTTTGAATCCATCCGAGTCGGTGTTAAACTTTCCTCAATATCGAATTCCGACGCCCTGCAAACTCCATGTATGTGAATAAACTGAGTGGCAAACACCTTGAATGGACTTGACATGCATCATATCTCATTTTGGCACGCATTTCGAAACCATCCAACTCGACCGTAAACTTTCCTCCAAAAATGGGTTTCGACGGGAAATGTAAACTGCATGCACACGAAATCGAGTCACGAAATGAAACTGAGTACCGAATACCCCGAACGGACTTCATATGCATCCCCACCCATTTTGGCATACATTTTGAATTCGCCTGACTCCGTGTTAAACTTTCCACCGAAATGGATTCTGACTGGTACTTTAAACTCCACTCGTACGAAATCGAGCGACGAAATGAAACTGAGTGCCAAACACATCGAATGGACTACACGTGTGCCCTAACTATTTTCCGCATTGATTCTGAATCAATCCGACCCAGTGTTAAACTTTCCACCAAAGTCGGGTTTCAACGGGTACTACAAACTCCATACGGACAAAATCGAGACACGCAATGAAACTGAGTGCCAAACAACTCGAATGGACTTCATATGTGCCCTACATTATGTGGCGTGCATTGAATCCAACTGAGTCGGTGTTAAACTTTCGTCAAAATCGAATTCCGACGGGCACTGCAAACTCCATGTATGTGAAATCGAGACATGAAATAAACAGAGCGGCAAACACCTTGAATGGACTTGACATTCATCACATCTCATTTTGGCACACATTTCGAATCCATCCAACTCGACGGTAAACTTTCCTCCAAAATGGGTTTCGACGGAATATGTAAACTGCATGCTTACGAAATCGAGTCACGAAATGAAACTGAGTACCAAATACCCCGAATGGACTTCATATGCATCCCCACTCATCTCGGCAGACATTTTGAATCCGTCTGACTCCGTGTTAAACTTTCCACCGAAATGGATTCTGACGGGAACTTTAAACTCCGCTCGTACGAAATCGAGTGACAAAATGAAATTGAGTGCCAAACACATCGAATGGACTTCACGTGTGCCCTAACTATTTTCCGCACTGATTTTGAATCAATCCGTCCCAGTGTTAAACGTTCCACCAAGGTGGGTTTCAACGGGTACTACAAACTCCATACGGACAAAATCGAGACACGCAATGAAACCGAGTGCCAAACACCTCGAATGGACTTCATATGTGCCCTACCTCGTTTGGCATGCTTTGAATCCATCCGAGTCGGTGTTAAACTTTCCTCAATATCGAATTCCGACGCCCTGCAAACTCCATGTATGTGAATAAACTGAGTGGCAAACACCTTGAATGGACTTGACATGCATCATATCTCATTTTGGCACGCATTTCGAAACCATCCAACTCGACCGTAAACTTTCCTCCAAAAATGGGTTTCGACGGGAAATGTAAACTGCATGCACACGAAATCGAGTCACGAAATGAAACTGAGTACCGAATACCCCGAACGGACTTCATATGCATCCCCACCCATTTTGGCATACATTTTGAATTCGCCTGACTCCGTGTTAAACTTTCCACCGAAATGGATTCTGACTGGTACTTTAAACTCCACTCGTACGAAATCGAGCGACGAAATGAAACTGAGTGCCAAACACATCGAATGGACTACACGTGTGCCCTAACTATTTTCCGCATTGATTCTGAATCAATCCGACCCAGTGTTAAACTTTCCACCAAAGTCGGTTTCAACGTGTACTACAAACTCCATACGGACAAAATCGAGACACGCAATGAAACTGAGTGCCAAACAACTCGAATGGACTTCATATGTGCCCTACATTATGTGGCGTGCATTGAATCCAACTGAGTCGGTGTTAAACTTTCGTCAAAATCGAATTCCGACGGGCACTGCAAACTCCATGTATGTGAAATCGAGACATGAAATAAACAGAGCGGCAAACACCTTGAATGGACTTGACATTCATCACATCTCATTTTGGCACACATTTCGAATCGATCCAACTCGACGGTAAACTTTCCTCCAAAATGGGTTTCGACGGAATATGTAAACTGCATGCTTACGAAATCGAGTCACGAAATGAAACTGAGTACCAAATACCCCGAATGGACTTCATATGCATCCCCACTCATCTCGGCAGACATTTTGAATCCGTCTGACTCCGTGTTAAACTTTCCACCGAAATGGATTCTGACGGGAACTTTAAACTCCGCTCGTACGAAATCGAGTGACAAAATGAAATTGAGTGCCAAACACATCGAATGGACTTCACGTGTGCCCTAACTATTTTTCGCACTGATTTTGAATCAATCCGTCCCAGTGTTAAACTTTCCACCAAGGTGGGTTTCAACGGGTACTACAAACTCCATACGGACAAAATCGAGACACGCAATGAAACCGAGTGCCAAACACCTCGAACGGACTTCATATGTGCCCTACCTCGTTTGGCATGCTTTGAATCCATCCGAGTCGGTGTTAAACTTTCCTCAATATCGAATTCCGACGCCCTGCAAACTCCATGTATGTGAATAAACTGAGTGGCAAACACCCTGAATGGACTTGACATGCATCATATCTCATTTTGGCACGCATTTCGAAACCATCCAACTCGACCGTAAACTTTCCTCCAAAAATGGGTTTCGACGGGAAATGTAAACTGCATGCACACGAAATCGAGTCACGAAATGAAACTGTGTACCGAATACCCCGAACGGACTTCATATGCATCCCCACCCATTTTGGCATACATTTTGAATTCGCCTGACTCCGTGTTAAACTTTCCACCGAAATGGATTCTGACTGGTACTTTAAACTCCACTCGTACGAAATCGAGCGACGAAATGAAACTGAGTGCCAAACACATCGAATGGACTACACGTGTGCCCTAACTATTTTCCGCATTGATTCTGAATCAATCCGACCCAGTGTTAAACTTTCCACCAAAGTGGGTTTCTGTCGGGACCCGGAGCAACAACTCCAGAACCCTCTGTGTTATTCGCACTATCCCAGGAAAAGCTAGTGCACACAGACTGAACAGTGATACATATCATGCATGATAACCAAACTTTATTAAAAAGCGAGAGTACGGGCCTTAAGGCCAAGTTTACAATAAGGTGGCTTCATGGCCAAACATGGAAGTAAATAGCGAAAAGATAACAGCGGAAACATAAAGATAGTGGCAGCCCATTCAGCCTTCCCACAAGGCGAATTGACTGTAAGACGTGGCCTATTCGTCGCAATCCTCAACATAGTTGACGTCGTCGTCCTCTGGCAACAATGTTTATAGCAAGGTGAGTACATAAAGTACTCCCAAGGTAAGCACACGAAGTGCTTACGCAAGTTACACCAGGGAAATATAACAGAGTGTATGCATGCATAAGGGGTTACAAAAGAAGGCATATTATGGTTTATTTGCATAAACAGCATTATTGAAACAAATACAATAACGTAAGTGCAAAAGCTGAAGTTGATACAGAACATAAAAACAAGATTTAACAAAATAATAACGTTAGTGCAGGCAACAACCTAACACCAACCTAACCACGGGTATCCCACCCGGACCATCTTTCCAAAAGATTCACAAGTTTCCATAAACCAAATTTTATTAAAACCAAAGTCTAATCCGTGAAAAACCATACTAAGCATGTCCTTGACCGTGGACACGGCTATCCAGGATAGTTTGTTACTCTGCAGAGGTGTACAACTTTACCCACAAGACATGTCTCCCGTTTTGCCACCGGATTAACACACTTCCTTAGGTGTGCGGCCGAGGAGATCATGACAAGGCTGTTCCAATGTTCCATTACCAAATTAGCTACGCCGCCACTAAGGTTTCACCACAACATGAATCCACATGTTGGAGCCCCCTCTTGTGCCATGTGAGGCTTCTCATGGCCTACGCCACGCTCACATTCAGCCTATAGCGAAACTAAAATGGAACTTCACAAATTGCTTAGCCAGGTCTGTCCCATACCAGACTTGTGGTAGTACGGTGTGACTTTGCACTAGTAGTTCACAGACCGGTCCTTAACTTGACTTAGGCCTACCCGCTTACCCCTTGTGCCTGGCAGTCAACATCGAGTCAACAAACTACGACGCATGCCAGCAAGCACCCACCACCATACCAATGCCTAAGTCTAAAACAAGTTTGTACATTTTATTTAATCAAAATTTCATAGACCTTCTTGACTCACCAAAGTCAAGAATAAATTTTATAAACCAACATTTTGTGTGAAACCATTCTTCCCACCTAGATTAATCTAAGCATGGCTAAGCAATTCTATAAAATGTTCTAGTCAATACTATTGTACCAACTAGGTTTTCATCTATGGTGACAAGGTATGTTTATTCAATTTCAAGATTGGCCATACACAAAGGAATTCGGCATAACTAAAGTTTAAATCACATTTTGAATTAGTTTGAATAAAAGTACGCATGCATAATAATTTAAAAACAACATAAATAATTTAAATTACTGGGATCAACATGGTCAAAGGTGTAACTTGCCTTGCTCGAAGTCTTGCTGCGATTCGTCGAAGAAATACTCTCCGGATTCGTCGTAATCTATACGCAAAGAACCAAAAGAAATTCAAACAAAATTCAAATAAAATCCAAAAATTCAAAAAGAGTCCAGAAATGGAAAGATTAGGATTTTAGAAAAATTTAGAAATTTGAACGAGTTAAATCGGAGTTAAAATGAAGAAGTTATGGCTTTCGGAAGTTTAAATCTAAAGAAAAAGAAAAAGACTAGTTTTCTGAATTATTTTTCTACTGAAAATTCCATTTATGACGTCAGCATCTATTTTAATTTTCAGGTTGAATTATTTTTATACTGAAAAAGGCTTTATCTCTATGACAAGTGGGGCCGGGTTCACGGTGAACTGAGTTCACGGGTCGGCTTGGTCCACCGTGGGCTCGGTCCACGGCCGACGTGGCCCAAGGAGGAGGTGGCGGCCAGGCGCTGAATCCCAATGGCCACGCGGCGCCACGCGGCCTGCCACGCGGGCGCGCGTGCTGACGGGGCGGCGCCGGCCGAAGGCGGCGACGGGCGGGGCGGCTCGCCGGCGCTCCGGCACTCGGCGGCGGCGGCGGTGACGCGCAAAAGAGAGAGGGGGAAGCGGGGGTTCAGGCTCACCTGCGCACGGGGTCCGAGAGGCGCGGGAAGGGGGTCGGCGGCGAGGTTGGCGGCGGCGGCGTACGGGTCTTCGGCGTCGACGGGGCTCCGGTGACGGCGTCGCTCGGTGGAGGTGGGGAAGATGGTCGCCGGCGCACGGGGGTCACGAAGGCGTCGACGGCGAGGCGCGAGAGGGACCGGAGCGACGGCGATTCCTCGCCGGAGCTCGCACGGGCGGCGGACGGGGAAGCACGGGTCGGGGGCCGATTCGGCTCGGGGAGGAGGGAAAAAGAGGCGGTGGCGCACGGGGGAAGCAAAGGAGGGGAGGACGGCTCGAGGGAAGGGGCTTTATAGGCGCGGGGAGGTGGTAACGGGCTCGCCGGAGTTAAGGGCTTTGGAAACGGCCGCATAACGGCGAGGGGGCTTTAAACCGACGGGAAACGGGCAGAGGTGGGGCGGTTACTAGCGCGGGGGCGTTAGGGCTACTAATGGCATCAATAGCCGGCCGAGGGGAGGGGTAACCGAAGCTTTAAAAGCTCGGTTATGGCGTTAATGGCGGCCGGCGGGAGGAGGAAGAAGGGGAGGTGGGGGAAGGAGCTGACGGGCGGGCCCCGTCTGTCGGCGAGAGAGAGAGGGAGGTGAGGGGAGGAGGCGGACGGCCGGATTTGAGCCACGTGTGCGCAAAGAGGATCGGCCGTTGGATCCAACCCGAAGGGGTAAGTGGATGGGGACGGCCCAGATTAGATCGGCCGGCGGGGCGGACGCGATCCGGGTGTGACACGTGTCAGCCCGAGGGGTTTTTGGCTTTTAAATTTCGTTTTAATTTCCAGAAATGCTAGATAACTTTATAAACACTTAAAAATTACTATTTAAAGCCCAAAAATTCTAGGAAAATTCCTAAAAATTCTTGGAGGCATTTTAGACTTAGTAAAAATATTTTTAATTTCAGATTGGCATTTAATAATTTTATAAAAAACTTTTTAACCTTTAAAATTGATTTTTAATTCCAGAAAATTCTCAAAAATTAACTAAAATTTTAGGGAAGGCTAGGGAAAATAAAATAACTCTTTTTGGCTTTTATAAAATATTTTAAATACATTTTCTTGCTTAAGACCTTGAAATAAAATCCAAATAAAACCAAATAAACTCCAGAAAATCAAATAAAATGCAAATAAAAATTTTGGGATGTTACAAACCTACCCCCCTTAAAGAAATCTCGTCCTCGAGATTTGAACTAGCTAGCAAAGAGATGGGGATGGTTGGCTTTCAGATCTTCTTCTCGCTCCCAAGTTGCTTCGTCTTCGGTGTGATTGCTCCATTGAACTCTGCAGAATCTGATAGTCTTTCTTCTGGTCTGGCGCTCGGCTGTCTCAAGAATCTTGATCGGTTGCTCTTGATAGGTGAGATCCTCTTGAAGATCAAGGGCTTCTAGGTCTGCTTGTTCTGCGGGCACTCTGAGACATTTCTTCAACTGAGAGACATGAAAGACGTTGTGCACACCTGACATGCTTGGCGGCAATTCCAACTGGTATGCAACTTCTCCTTTGCGGCTTGAGATCTTGAATGGCCCAACAAATCTTGGTGCAAGCTTTCCCCTGACTTGGAATCTTCTGACTCCTCTGAGCGGGGATACTCTGAGATACACATAGTCCCCAACTTCGAAAGTCAGGTCTCGACGACGATTATCAGCATAACTTTTCTGCCTGGATTGAGCTATCTTTAATCTGTCTTTGATCTTCCTCACTTGATCTTCAGCATCTTGAAGTAAAGTTGGTCCCGTATCTTGGGACTCTCCAGACTGTTCCCAATTCAAGGGTGTTCTGCACTTCCTGCCATACAGTGCTTCAAACGGTGCCATCTGCAAACTGGCCTGATAACTGTTGTTGTAAGAAAACTCAGCATAGGGCAATGAGCGATCCCAACTATTTCCAAAATCCAGAGCACATGCTCTCAACATATCTTCTAGCACTTGATTTACTCGCTCTGTCTGGCCATCTGTTTGGGGATGATAAGCCGTACTGAAATTAAGTTTACTCCCTAATTCTTCATGAAGTTTCTGCCAGAACTTGGATGTGAACTGACTACCTCTGTCCGATACTATCTTTTTCGGAACTCCATGCAAACACACAATTCTAGCCATGTAAATCTCAGCTAACTTACTTCCAGAGTAAGTAGTCTTGACTGGTATGAAATGAGCTACTTTGGTCAACCTGTCAATTACCACCCAAATTGAGTCATAGCCGGATTGAGTTCTAGGGAGTCCGGTTATGAAATCCATACCAATCTCTTCCCATTTCCAATCTGGTATTGGCAAGGGTTGCAAAAGTCCTGCAGGTTTCTGATGCTCTGCCTTGACTTTTTGGCAGGTATCACAAGCTTCAACAAACTCTGCAATTTCCCTTTTCATACTAACCCACCAGTATCTTTCCTTAAGGTCCTGGTACATCTTGGTACGACCTGGGTGAATTGAATATGGAGTTTCATGGGCTTCTTGCAAAATCGCTTTCTTGATCTCTTGATTATTGGGCACACATATACGGTTTTCAAACCAGACAGTTCCATTCTCATCTTCACTGAATCCTGGTGCTTTGCCTCTTCTCATATTCTTCCTGATTTCCTGGATATCTTCATCCACTTTTTGGGCTTCCTTTATTTGATCCGGTAGAGCAGGTTGAATCTCTAGGGCTGAGAGAAAACCTTGATTCACCGGGTTTATACTTAAACGGGAGATTCCTTCCTGAAGTCGGATCTGATCTTCTTTTGACAACACACTGTTTGCATAAGACCTTCTGCTTAGCGCATCTGCCACGACATTTGCTTTGCCGGGATGATAATGAATTCCGATATTATAATCCTTGATCAACTCTAACCATCTGCGCTGCCTTAAATTAAGTTCTGCTTGAGTGAAAATGTATTTCAAACTCTTATGATCCGTGTATACTTCACAACGATTACCGATGAGGTAATGACGCCAGATCTTCAAAGCATGCACTATGGCTGCTAGTTCCAAATCATGAGTAGGATAATTACACTCATGTGGTCTTAGCTGGCGTGATGCATAGGCTACCACTCTGCCTTCTTGCATAAGAACACATCCTAAACCTTGACGGGAGGCGTCACAGAAAACTTCAAAATCCTTATGCACATCTGGAAGGATAAGCACTGGGGCTGAGACTAACTTATTCTTGAGAGTCTGGAAACTTTGCTCACAAGCTTTTGTCCATTCGAACTTCTTTTCTTTCTTGAGAAGCTGAGTCATAGGCTTGGCTAACTCTGAAAATCCTGATATGAAGCGGCGATAGTAACCAGCAAGTCCAAGGAAACTTCTGACTTCTATTACTGACTTGGGTGGCTGCCATTCCATTACGGCTTGCACCTTGGAGGGATCCACTGCAATTCCTTCGGCTGTCACAATATGACCAAGAAAAGCAACCTCCTTTAGCCAAAATTCGCATTTACTGAATTTGGCATAAAGCTGATGCTCTCTAAGCTTTCCCAGGGTTATCCGAAGATGATTCTCATGCTCTTCTTCATCCTTGGAATAGATAAGAATGTCATCTATGAAGATTACAACAAACTTATCTAAATACTCCATGAATACACTATGCATCATGCTCATGAAGTAAGCAGGCGCATTTGTTAGTCCAAAGGACATGACAGTGAACTCATAATGTCCATAACGGGTAGAGAATGCAGTCTTAGGGATATCCTCTGCACGGATCTTCAACTGGTGATATCCTGATCTCAAATCGATCTTGGAGAAGACACTGGCTCCCTTCAGCTGATCGAACAGATCATCGATCCTGGGCAACGGGTACTTGTTCTTGATAGTAACCTCATTAAGCGCTCTGTAATCCACACACATTCTCATGCTTCCATCCTTTTTCTTGACGAATAAAACAGGTGCACCCCAAGGGGAAGAACTTGGACGAATATACCCTTTATCCTCCAATTCTTGAATCTGTTTCTTCAACTCAGCTAACTCATTAGCTGGCATACGGTAAGGTCTCTTGGAAATTGGGGCGGTGCCGGGGACTAGGTCAATCACAAACTCGATTTCCCTATCCGGTGGCATCCCTGGTAAATCCTCCGGAAATACATCTGGGTATTCCCGTACTACAGGTATTTCTTCTTGTACTTGGAGATGAGTGAGAACACATTCTCCTTCTACAGGGTTTTCAGGGGAAAAAGTTACTTCTATCCCTTGATCATTGGTGAGGTTTATGGATCGGGTAGCACAGTAAATCTGACCATTGTTCTTGGCTAACCAGTTCATCCCAAGAATTACATCCAATCCCTGAGATTCCAATACTATTAAGTCCGCTAGGAACAGAACTCCATTTATGATTAACTCTATTCTCGGACACAAGGTCCTTGTTTTCATTTCCGCTCCAGGGGAGAGAACTATCATGGGTGTACTAAGAGAAACCATACCCAACCCATTCTTAACCACAAAATCCAAGGAAATAAAAGAATGGGAAGCTCCGGAATCAAAAAGAACTGAAGCTGGCACTGAGTTTACAAGGAACATACCCAGTACGACATCTGGTGCAGCCTGAGCTTCTTCAGCGGTGATGTGGTTCACACGTCCCTTAACATAGTTTTCTGGCTTCTTGAACTGCTGACCTTGATTCTGACCTCCCGAAGCATTTGCATTAGTTGCAGCTTGAAGCTTCTTAGGGCAAGACTTGGCATAATGCCCTGTTTCCTTGCAATAGAAACAGGTCACTCCATCAGATGTAGTAGTGTTCTTCTGAACTTGACCACCAGTAGGAGGGACAGAAGCTGCCTGATATTTGGGGCGGTTGACTTGAAAAGTTGGCCGGTTAGCTGCTGGCCTGAAGCTGCTTGATTGAGGCTTGAAGTTGCTGGAGTGCGGCTTGAACTGCCCAACCTGAGGTGGGGTACTACGGAGTTTGGGAAAACCTCCAGGATTAGCCTTCTGCGTAGCCATCCTTCTCTTCCGGTTCTCCATCTCAACAAACTTGCCCTCCTGGCGAATAGCTTTGCTAACCATCTGATGAAAATCTGCATAGTCACTTGATAACAACTGGACAGAAATATTATCATTTAAACCCTCCAAAAACCTTTCTTGTTTGGCTTCATCGGTAGCCACATCTTCTGGTGCATAGCGTGCCAATTGATTGAACTTTTGCAGGTACTCATTCACCGTGCGGCTTCCTTGACGCAGAGCTCTGAATTCCTTCTTCTTCAGGGTAATGGTGCCAGATGGAATATGAGCCTTGCGGAAACTCTGAACAAACTCATTCCATGAAATGGCTTGAGGGTTGGCATGAGAAGCAATCAAGGTATCCCACCACTCGGATGCAGGTCCATTAAGCTGGTGAGAAGCAAACAAGACCCTTTCTCGATCAGTGCATTGCAGAATATCCAACTTCTTGCCTATCGCGCGGAGCCAATCATCAGCATCCATTGGCTCGGCACTGCTTGAGAAGGTTGGAGGCCTTATCCTCAAAAATTCTGACATCCGGTTTTGAGGAGCTTGAGCTGGTGGCTGAGGAGCTTGCTGAGCAGGGTTGTTGATAGCTTGAGCTAACAGTTGAATCAACTGATTTTGGTTTGCCATCATTTGAGCCCAGTCGGGTCCAGCTGCTGGCGGAGGAGGAGGGATGGGGACAGACTGACTTCCTTGCGCTCCGGTGTTGTTGGCGTTGTCGTTGACATTCCTCCTTGTGTTCACCATCTGCCAGATTCTTCTGGATTTAGAGGAAAGAACGAGAGAGAACTAGGAGAAGGTCTATGTAACATTCCCAACACGAAACAAGAAACTCAACAAAAATTCAAGGAGCAGCCAAACATATTATTTTATTGAATATAACCTTGAGGCTGTTGACAAAGGAATAACAGCTCACAAGTATCGTTCTATAACTTTAAACTTTAAACTATGGTTTCTATGGGCTGGTGTTACTACTAGTAGAAGGCTGGATTTTAAGCTTCTTTGGGGGTGGTCCTGTAACAGAAGAACCCTCATCTTCTACACGATACTTGGCTAACTCTTCTTCTGCTTCGCGGAGTCGCTGCGCCATGAGACTCAACTCCTTCAAGGTGTCTTGATACACATAGTCCAAGGACTTGGTGTACTGCACCTGCTGAACGAGCCGAGGGTTACTCTCAAATTTTGTCGAGGAGAAGACGCTGCTGGAGCTGGCAGGGTACTTGCTGGGGAAGTATCGGAATGTGGTGCGTTGAAGCTCTTGGGCGTAGATGTCCCTCATCTGCCGAATTGCTTCACGAGCTGCGTCTTGGACTCCGTTGAAGAAGGTGTCCCGGGGTATAGGAGCATCAAAAGTGTGACATGCTTCTTCATCTCCCACGTTGGCGTAGATCAGCACTTCCACTCTCCAACGTTCTTGATCTCCATAGGTTCCCAGATATCCTTGGTACACGGGGCGTGCCGTAACACCCAACTCTTGAAGAAGCTCCCAAAGGCAGTCAGCTAGGTGTCCAGCTAGGATTCCATGGCTGGCTGTGGTAGGACGTTCAGCCATCTACAATTTTGAAAAAGAAAAGGAGTTAGTCATCAATTATGCATATTTATATTTTGAAAAGAAATAGAAAGTGAAAGAATGAAGGAGATAAGAGGTAGAAGGATTTTTTTTAAAGGTTCTTATTATATATATATTTTAGAAAATAAATCCTTAAGGTCATCCATTCTATTCTACCTACGGTCACGTCTTAGGGTCAACATGCTCTGATACCATCTCTGTCGGGACCCGGAGCAACAACTCCAGAACCCTCTGTGTTATTCGCACTATCCCAGGAAAAGCTAGTGCACACAGACTGAACAGTGATACATATCATGCATGATAACCAAACTTTATTAAAAAGCGAGAGTACGGGCCTTAAGGCCAAGTTTACAATAAGGTGGCTTCATGGCCAAACATGGAAGTAAATAGCGAAAAGATAACAGCGGAAACATAAAGATAGTGGCAGCCCATTCAGCCTTCCCACAAGGCGAATTGACTGTAAGACGTGGCCTATTCGTCGCAATCCTCAACATAGTTGACGTCGTCGTCCTCTGGCAACAATGTTTATAGCAAGGTGAGTACATAAAGTACTCCCAAGGTAAGCACACGAAGTGCTTACGCAAGTTACACCAGGGAAATATAACAGAGTGTATGCATGCATAAGGGGTTACAAAAGAAGGCATATTATGGTTTATTTGCATAAACAGCATTATTGAAACAAATACAATAACGTAAGTGCAAAAGCTGAAGTTGATACAGAACATAAAAACAAGATTTAACAAAATAATAACGTTAGTGCAGGCAACAACCTAACACCAACCTAACCACGGGTATCCCACCCGGACCATCTTTCCAAAAGATTCACAAGTTTCCATAAACCAAATTTTATTAAAACCAAAGTCTAATCCGTGAAAAACCATACTAAGCATGTCCTTGACCGTGGACACGGCTATCCAGGATAGTTTGTTACTCTGCAGAGGTGTACAACTTTACCCACAAGACATGTCTCCCGTTTTGCCACCGGATTAACACACTTCCTTAGGTGTGCGGCCGAGGAGATCATGACAAGGCTGTTCCAATGTTCCATTACCAAATTAGCTACGCCGCCACTAAGGTTTCACCACAACATGAATCCACATGTTGGAGCCCCCTCTTGTGCCATGTGAGGCTTCTCATGGCCTACGCCACGCTCACATTCAGCCTATAGCGAAACTAAAATGGAACTTCACAAATTGCTTAGCCAGGTCTGTCCCATACCAGACTTGTGGTAGTACGGTGTGACTTTGCACTAGTAGTTCACAGACCGGTCCTTAACTTGACTTAGGCCTACCCGCTTACCCCTTGTGCCTGGCAGTCAACATCGAGTCAACAAACTACGACGCATGCCAGCAAGCACCCACCACCATACCAATGCCTAAGTCTAAAACAAGTTTGTACATTTTATTTAATCAAAATTTCATAGACCTTCTTGACTCACCAAAGTCAAGAATAAATTTTATAAACCAACATTTTGTGTGAAACCATTCTTCCCACCTAGATTAATCTAAGCATGGCTAAGCAATTCTATAAAATGTTCTAGTCAATACTATTGTACCAACTAGGTTTTCATCTATGGTGACAAGGTATGTTTATTCAATTTCAAGATTGGCCATACACAAAGGAATTCGGCATAACTAAAGTTTAAATCACATTTTGAATTAGTTTGAATAAAAGTACGCATGCATAATAATTTAAAAACAACATAAATAATTTAAATTACTGGGATCAACATGGTCAAAGGTGTAACTTGCCTTGCTCGAAGTCTTGCTGCGATTCGTCGAAGAAATACTCTCCGGATTCGTCGTAATCTATACGCAAAGAACCAAAAGAAATTCAAACAAAATTCAAATAAAATCCAAAAATTCAAAAAGAGTCCAGAAATGGAAAGATTAGGATTTTAGAAAAATTTAGAAATTTGAACGAGTTAAATCGGAGTTAAAATGAAGAAGTTATGGCTTTCGGAAGTTTAAATCTAAAGAAAAAGAAAAAGACTAGTTTTCTGAATTATTTTTCTACTGAAAATTCCATTTATGACGTCAGCATCTATTTTAATTTTCAGGTTGAATTATTTTTATACTGAAAAAGGCTTTATCTCTATGACAAGTGGGGCCGGGTTCACGGTGAACTGAGTTCACGGGTCGGCTTGGTCCACCGTGGGCTCGGTCCACGGCCGACGTGGCCCAAGGAGGAGGTGGCGGCCAGGCGCTGAATCCCAATGGCCACGCGGCGCCACGCGGCCTGCCACGCGGGCGCGCGTGCTGACGGGGCGGCGCCGGCCGAAGGCGGCGACGGGCGGGGCGGCTCGCCGGCGCTCCGGCACTCGGCGGCGGCGGCGGTGACGCGCAAAAGAGAGAGGGGGAAGCGGGGGTTCAGGCTCACCTGCGCACGGGGTCCGAGAGGCGCGGGAAGGGGGTCGGCGGCGAGGTTGGCGGCGGCGGCGTACGGGTCTTCGGCGTCGACGGGGCTCCGGTGACGGCGTCGCTCGGTGGAGGTGGGGAAGATGGTCGCCGGCGCACGGGGGTCACGAAGGCGTCGACGGCGAGGCGCGAGAGGGACCGGAGCGACGGCGATTCCTCGCCGGAGCTCGCACGGGCGGCGGACGGGGAAGCACGGGTCGGGGGCCGATTCGGCTCGGGGAGGAGGGAAAAAGAGGCGGTGGCGCACGGGGGAAGCAAAGGAGGGGAGGACGGCTCGAGGGAAGGGGCTTTATAGGCGCGGGGAGGTGGTAACGGGCTCGCCGGAGTTAAGGGCTTTGGAAACGGCCGCATAACGGCGAGGGGGCTTTAAACCGACGGGAAACGGGCAGAGGTGGGGCGGTTACTAGCGCGGGGGCGTTAGGGCTACTAATGGCATCAATAGCCGGCCGAGGGGAGGGGTAACCGAAGCTTTAAAAGCTCGGTTATGGCGTTAATGGCGGCCGGCGGGAGGAGGAAGAAGGGGAGGTGGGGGAAGGAGCTGACGGGCGGGCCCCGTCTGTCGGCGAGAGAGAGAGGGAGGTGAGGGGAGGAGGCGGACGGCCGGATTTGAGCCACGTGTGCGCAAAGAGGATCGGCCGTTGGATCCAACCCGAAGGGGTAAGTGGATGGGGACGGCCCAGATTAGATCGGCCGGCGGGGCGGACGCGATCCGGGTGTGACACGTGTCAGCCCGAGGGGTTTTTGGCTTTTAAATTTCGTTTTAATTTCCAGAAATGCTAGATAACTTTATAAACACTTAAAAATTACTATTTAAAGCCCAAAAATTCTAGGAAAATTCCTAAAAATTCTTGGAGGCATTTTAGACTTAGTAAAAATATTTTTAATTTCAGATTGGCATTTAATAATTTTATAAAAAACTTTTTAACCTTTAAAATTGATTTTTAATTCCAGAAAATTCTCAAAAATTAACTAAAATTTTAGGGAAGGCTAGGGAAAATAAAATAACTCTTTTTGGCTTTTATAAAATATTTTAAATACATTTTCTTGCTTAAGACCTTGAAATAAAATCCAAATAAAACCAAATAAACTCCAGAAAATCAAATAAAATGCAAATAAAAATTTTGGGATGTTACAGTTTCAATGGGTACTACAAACTCCATACGGACAAAATCGAGACACGCAATGAAACTGAGTGCCAAACAACTCGAATGGACTTCATATGTGCCCTACATTATGTGGCGTGCATTGAATCCAACTGAGTCGGTGTTAAACTTTCGTCAAAATCGAATTCCGACGGGCACTGCAAACTCCATGTATGTGAAATCGAGACATGAAATAAACAGAGCGGCAAACACCTTGAATGGACTTGACATACATCACATCTCATTTTGGCACACATTTCGAATCCATCCAACTCGACGGTAAACTTTCCTCCAAAATGGGTTTCGACGGAATATGTAAACTGCATGCTTACGAAATCGAGTCACGAAATGAAACCGAGTACCAAATACCCCGAATGGACTTCATATGCATCCCCACTCATCTCGGCAGACATTTTGAATCCGTCTGACTCCGTGTTAAACTTTCCACCGAAATGGATTCTGACGGCTACTTCAAACTCCGCTCGTACGAAATCGAGTGACAAAATGAAATTGAGTGCCAAACACATCGAATGGACTTCACGTGTGCCCTAACTATTTTCCGCACTGATTTTGAATCAATCCGTCCCAGTGTTAAACTTTCCACCAAGGTGGGTTTCAACGGGTACTACAAACTCCATACGGACAAAATCGAGACACGCAATGAAACCGAGTGCCAAACACCTCGAATGGACTTCATATGTGCCCTACCTCGTTTGGCATGCTTTGAATCCATCCGAGTCGGTGTTAAACTTTCCTCAATATCGAATTCCGACGCCCTGCAAACTCCATGTATGTGAATAAACTGAGTGGCAAACACCTTGAATGGACTTGACATGCATCATATCTCATTTTGGCACGCATTTCGAAACCATCCAACTCGACCGTAAACTTTCCTCCAAAAATGGGTTTCGACGGGAAATGTAAACTGCATGCACACGAAATCGAGTCACGAAATGAAACTGAGTACCGAATACCCCGAACGGACTTCATATGCATCCCCACCCATTTTGGCATACATTTTGAATTCGCCTGACTCCGTGTTAAACTTTCCACCGAAATGGATTCTGACTGGTACTTTAAACTCCACTCGTACGAAATCGAGCGACGAAATGAAACTGAGTGCCAAACACATCGAATGGACTACACGTGTGCCCTAACTATTTTCCGCATTGATTCTGAATCAATCCGACCCAGTGTTAAACTTTCCACCAAAGTGGGTTTCAACGGGTACTACAAACTCCATACGGACAAAATGGAGACACGCAATGAAACTGAGTGCCAAACAACTCAAATGGACTTCATATGTGCCCTACATTATGTGGCGTGCATTGAATCCAACTGAGTCGGTGTTAAACTTTCGTCAAAATCGAATTCCGACGGGCACTGCAAACTCCATGTATGTGAAATCGAGACATGAAATAAACAGAGCGGCAAACACCTTGAATGGACTTGACATTCATCACATCTCATTTTGGCACACATTTCGAATCCATCCAACTCGACGGTAAACTTTCCTCCAAAATGGGTTTCGACGGAATATGTAAACTGCATGCACACGAAATCGAGTCACGAAATGAAACTGAGTACCGAATACCCCGAATGGAGTTCATATGCATCCCCACCCATTTTGGCATACATTTTGAATTCGCCTGACTCCGTGTTAAACTTTCCACCGAAATGGATTCTGACTGGTACTTTAAACTCCACTCGTACGAAATCGAGCGACGAAATGAAACTGAGTGCCAAACACATCGAATGGACTACACGTGTGCCCTAACTATTTTCCGCATTGATTCTGAATCAATCCGACCCAGTGTTAAACTTTCCACCAAAGTGGGTTTCAACGGGTACTACAAACTCCATACGGACAAAATCGAGACACGCAATGAAACTGAGTGCCAAACAACTCGAATGGACTTCATATGTGCCCTACATTATGTGGCGTGCATTGAATCCAACTGAGTCGGTGTTAAACTTTCGTCAAAATCGAATTCCGACGGGCACTGCAAACTCCATGTATGTGAAATCGAGACATGAAATAAACAGAGCGGCAAACACCTTGAATGGACTTGACATTCATCACATCTCATTTTGGCACACATTTCGAATCCATCCAACTCGACGGTAAACTTTCCTCCAAAATGGGTTTCGACGGAATATGTAAACTGCATGCTTACGAAATCGAGTCACGAAATGAAACTGAGTACCAAATACCCCGAATGGACTTCATATGCATCCCCACTCATCTCGGCAGACATTTTGAATCCGTCTGACTCCGTGTTAAACTTTCCACCGAAATGGATTCTGACGGGTACTTTAAACTCCGCTCGTACGAAATCGAGTGACAAAATGAAATTGAGTGCCAAACACATCGAATGGACTTCACGTGTGCCCTAACTATTTTCCGCACTGATTTTGAATCAATCCGACCCAGTGTTAAACTTTCCACCAAGGTGGGTTTCAACGGGTACTACAAACTCCATACGGACAAAATCGAGACACGCAATGAAACCGAGTGCCAAACACCTCGAATGGACTTCATATGTGCCCTACCTCGTTTGGCATGCTTTGAATCCATCCGAGTCGGTGTTAAACTTTCCTCAATATCGAATTCCGACGCCCTGCAAACTCCATGTATGTGAATAAACTGAGTGGCAAACACCTTGAATGGACTTGACATGCATCATATCTCATTTTGGCACGCATTTCGAAACCATCCAACTCGACCGTAAACTTTCCTCCAAAAATGGGTTTCGACGGGAAATGTAAACTGCATGCACACGAAATCGAGTCACGAAATGAAACTGAGTACCGAATACCCCGAACGGACTTCATATGCATCCCCACCCATTTTGGCATACATTTTGAATTCGCCTGACTCCGTGTTAAACTTTCCACCGAAATGGATTCTGACTGGTACTTTAAACTCCACTCGTACGAAATCGAGCGACGAAATGAAACTGAGTGCCAAACACATCGAATGGACTACACGTGTGCCCTAACTATTTTCCGCATTGATTCTGAATCAATCCGACCCAGTGTTAAACTTTCCACCAAAGTGGGTTTCAACGGGTACTACAAACTCCATACGGACAAAATCGAGACACGCAATGAAACTGAGTGCCAAACAACTCGAATGGACTTCATATGTGCCCTACATTATGTGGCGTGCATTGAATCCAACTGAGTCGGTGTTAAACTTTCGTCAAAATCGAATTCCGACGGGCACTGCAAACTCCATGTATGTGAAATCGAGACATGAAATAAACAGAGCGGCAAACACCTTGAATGGACTTGACATTCATCACATCTCATTTTGGCACACATTTCGAATCCATCCAACTCGACGGTAAACTTTCCTCCAAAATGGGTTTCGACGGAATATGTAAACTGCATGCTTACGAAATCGAGTCACGAAATGAAACTGAGTACCAAATACCCCGAATGGACTTCATATGCATCCCCACTCATCTCGGCAGACATTTTGAATCCGTCTGACTCCGTGTTAAACTTTCCACCGAAATGGATTCTGACGGGTAACTTTAAACTCCGCTCGTACGAAATCGAGTGACAAAATGAAATTGAGTGCCAAACACATCGAATGGACTTCACGTGTGCCCTAACTATTTTCCGCACTGATTTTGAATCAATCCGACCCAGTGTTAAACTTTCCACCAAGGTGGGTTTCAACGGGTACTACAAACTCCATACGGACAAAATCGAGACACGCAATGAAACCGAGTGCCAAACACCTCGAATGGACTTCATATGTGCCCTACCTCGTTTGGCATGCTTTGAATCCATCCGAGTCGGTGTTAAACTTTCCTCAATATCGAATTCCGACGCCCTGCAAACTCCATGTATGTGAATAAACTGAGTGGCAAACACCTTGAATGGACTTGACATGCATCATATCTCATTTTGGCACGCATTTCGAAACCATCCAACTCGACCGTAAACTTTCCTCCAAAAATGGGTTTCGACGGGAAATGTAAACTGCATGCACACGAAATCGAGTCACGAAATGAAACTGAGTACCGAATACCCCGAACGGACTTCATATGCATCCCCACCCATTTTGGCATACATTTTGAATTCGCCTGACTCCGTGTTAAACTTTCCACCGAAATGGATTCTGACTGGTACTTTAAACTCCACTCGTACGAAATCGAGCGACGAAATGAAACTGAGTGCCAAACACATCGAATGGACTACACGTGTGCCCTAACTATTTTCCGCATTGATTCTGAATCAATCCGACCCAGTGTTAAACTTTCCACCAAAGTGGGTTTCAACGGGTACTACAAACTCCATACGGACAAAATCGAGACACGCAATGAAACTGAGTGCCAAACAACTCGAATGGACTTCATATGTGCCCTACATTATGTGGCGTGCATTGAATCCAACTGAGTCGGTGTTAAACTTTCGTCAAAATCGAATTCCGACGGGCACTGCAAACTCCATGTATGTGAAATCGAGACATGAAATAAACAGAGCGGCAAACACCTTGAATGGACTTGACATTCATCACATCTCATTTTGGCACACATTTCGAATCCATCCAACTCGACGGTAAACTTTCCTCCAAAATGGGTTTCGACGGAATATGTAAACTGCATGCTTACGAAATCGAGTCACGAAATGAAACTGAGTACCAAATACCCCGAATGGACTTCATATGCATCCCCACTCATCTCGGCAGACATTTTGAATCCGTCTGACTCCGTGTTAAACTTTCCACCGAAATGGATTCTGACGGGTACTTTAAACTCCGCTCGTACGAAATCGAGTGACAAAATGAAATTGAGTGCCAAACACATCGAATGGACTTCACGTGTGCCCTAACTATTTTCCGCACTGATTTTGAATCAATCCGACCCAGTGTTAAACTTTCCACCAAGGTGGGTTTCAACGGGTACTACAAACTCCATACGGACAAAATCGAGACACGCAATGAAACCGAGTGCCAAACACCTCGAATGGACTTCATATGTGCCCTACCTCGTTTGGCATGCTTTGAATCCATCCGAGTCGGTGTTAAACTTTCCTCAATATCGAATTCCGACGCCCTGCAAACTCCATGTATGTGAATAAACTGAGTGGCAAACACCTTGAATGGACTTGACATGCATCATATCTCATTTTGGCACGCATTTCGAAACCATCCAACTCGACCGTAAACTTTCCTCCAAAAATGGGTTTCGACGGGAAATGTAAACTGCATGCACACGAAATCGAGTCACGAAATGAAACTGAGTACCGAATACCCCGAACGGACTTCATATGCATCCCCACCCATTTTGGCATACATTTTGAATTCGCCTGACTCCGTGTTAAACTTTCCACCGAAATGGATTCTGACTGGTACTTTAAACTCCACTCGTACGAAATCGAGCGACGAAATGAAACTGAGTGCCAAACACATCGAATGGACTACACGTGTGCCCTAACTATTTTCCGCATTGATTCTGAATCAATCCGACCCAGTGTTAAACTTTCCACCAAAGTGGGTTTCAACGGGTACTACAAACTCCATACGGACAAAATCGAGACACGCAATGAAACTGAGTGCCAAACAACTCGAATGGACTTCATATGTGCCCTACATTATGTGGCGTGCATTGAATCCAACTGAGTCGGTGTTAAACTTTCGTCAAAATCGAATTCCGACGGGCACTGCAAACTCCATGTATGTGAAATCGAGACATGAAATAAACAGAGCGGCAAACACCTTGAATGGACTTGACATTCATCACATCTCATTTTGGCACACATTTCGAATCCATCCAACTCGACGGTAAACTTTCCTCCAAAATGGGTTTCGACGGAATATGTAAACTGCATGCTTACGAAATCGAGTCACGAAATGAAACTGAGTACCAAATACCCCGAATGGACTTCATATGCATCCCCACTCATCTCGGCAGACATTTTGAATCCGTCTGACTCCGTGTTAAACTTTCCACCGAAATGGATTCTGACGGGTACTTTAAACTCCGCTCGTACGAAATCGAGTGACAAAATGAAATTGAGTGCCAAACACATCGAATGGACTTCACGTGTGCCCTAACTATTTTCCGCACTGATTTTGAATCAATCCGACCCAGTGTTAAACTTTCCACCAAGGTGGGTTTCAACGGGTACTACAAACTCCATACGGACAAAATCGAGACACGCAATGAAACCGAGTGCCAAACACCTCGAATGGACTTCATATGTGCCCTACCTCGTTTGGCATGCTTTGAATCCATCCGAGTCGGTGTTAAACTTTCCTCAATATCGAATTCCGACGCCCTGCAAACTCCATGTATGTGAATAAACTGAGTGGCAAACACCTTGAATGGACTTGACATGCATCATATCTCATTTTGGCACGCATTTCGAAACCATCCAACTCGACCGTAAACTTTCCTCCAAAAATGGGTTTCGACGGGAAATGTAAACTGCATGCACACGAAATCGAGTCACGAAATGAAACTGAGTACCGAATACCCCGAACGGACTTCATATGCATCCCCACCCATTTTGGCATACATTTTGAATTCGCCTGACTCCGTGTTAAACTTTCCACCGAAATGGATTCTGACTGGTACTTTAAACTCCACTCGTACGAAATCGAGCGACGAAATGAAACTGAGTGCCAAACACATCGAATGGACTACACGTGTGCCCTAACTATTTTCCGCATTGATTCTGAATCAATCCGACCCAGTGTTAAACTTTCCACCAAAGTGGGTTTCAACGGGTACTACAAACTCCATACGGACAAAATCGAGACACGCAATGAAACTGAGTGCCAAACAACTCGAATGGACTTCATATGTGCCCTACATTATGTGGCGTGCATTGAATCCAACTGAGTCGGTGTTAAACTTTCGTCAAAATCGAATTCCGACGGGCACTGCAAACTCCATGTATGTGAAATCGAGACATGAAATAAACAGAGCGGCAAACACCTTGAATGGACTTGACATTCATCACATCTCATTTTGGCACACATTTCGAATCCATCCAACTCGACGGTAAACTTTCCTCCAAAATGGGTTTCGACGGAATATGTAAACTGCATGCTTACGAAATCGAGTCACGAAATGAAACTGAGTACCAAATACCCCGAATGGACTTCATATGCATCCCCACTCATCTCGGCAGACATTTTGAATCCGTCTGACTCCGTGTTAAACTTTCCACCGAAATGGATTCTGACGGGTACTTTAAACTCCGCTCGTACGAAATCGAGTGACAAAATGAAATTGAGTGCCAAACACATCGAATGGACTTCACGTGTGCCCTAACTATTTTCCGCACTGATTTTGAATCAATCCGACCCAGTGTTAAACTTTCCACCAAGGTGGGTTTCAACGGGTACTACAAACTCCATACGGACAAAATCGAGACACGCAATGAAACCGAGTGCCAAACACCTCGAATGGACTTCATATGTGCCCTACCTCGTTTGGCATGCTTTGAATCCATCCGAGTCGGTGTTAAACTTTCCTCAATATCGAATTCCGACGCCCTGCAAACTCCATGTATGTGAATAAACTGAGTGGCAAACACCTTGAATGGACTTGACATGCATCATATCTCATTTTGGCACGCATTTCGAAACCATCCAACTCGACCGTAAACTTTCCTCCAAAAATGGGTTTCGACGGGAAATGTAAACTGCATGCACACGAAATCGAGTCACGAAATGAAACTGAGTACCGAATACCCCGAATGGACTTCATATGCATCCCCACCCATTTTGGCATACATTTTGAATTCGCCTGACTCCGTGTTAAACTTTCCACCGAAATGGATTCTGACTGGTACTTTAAACTCCACTCGTACGAAATCGAGCGACGAAATGAAACTGAGTGCCAAACACATCGAATGGACTACACGTGTGCCCTAACTATTTTCCGCATTGATTCTGAATCAATCCGACCCAGTGTTAAACTTTCCACCAAAGTGGGTTTCAACGGGTACTACAAACTCCATACGGACAAAATCGAGACACGCAATGAAACTGAGTGCCAAACAACTCGAATGGACTTCATATGTGCCCTACATTATGTGGCGTGCATTGAATCCAACTGAGTCGGTGTTAAACTTTCGTCAAAATCGAATTCCGACGGGCACTGCAAACTCCATGTATGTGAAATCGAGACATGAAATAAACAGAGCGGCAAACACCTTGAATGGACTTGACATTCATCACATCTCATTTTGGCACACATTTCGAATCCATCCAACTCGACGGTAAACTTTCCTCCAAAATGGGTTTCGACGGAATATGTAAACTGCATGCTTACGAAATCGAGTCACGAAATGAAACTGAGTACCAAATACCCCGAATGGACTTCATATGCATCCCCACTCATCTCGGCAGACATTTTGAATCCGTCTGACTCCGTGTTAAACTTTCCACCGAAATGGATTCTGACGGGTACTTTAAACTCCGCTCGTACGAAATCGAGTGACAAAATGAAATTGAGTGCCAAACACATCGAATGGACTTCACGTGTGCCCTAACTATTTTCCGCACTGATTTTGAATCAATCCGACCCAGTGTTAAACTTTCCACCAAGGTGGGTTTCAACGGGTACTACAAACTCCATACGGACAAAATCGAGACACGCAATGAAACCGAGTGCCAAACACCTCGAATGGACTTCATATGTGCCCTACCTCGTTTGGCATGCTTTGAATCCATCCGAGTCGGTGTTAAACTTTCCTCAATATCGAATTCCGACGCCCTGCAAACTCCATGTATGTGAATAAACTGAGTGGCAAACACCTTGAATGGACTTGACATGCATCATATCTCATTTTGGCACGCATTTCGAAACCATCCAACTCGACCGTAAACTTTCCTCCAAAAATGGGTTTCGACGGGAAATGTAAACTGCATGCACACGAAATCGAGTCACGAAATGAAACTGAGTACCGAATACCCCGAACTGGACTTCATATGCATCCCCACCCATTTTGGCATACATTTTGAATTCGCCTGACTCCGTGTTAAACTTTCCACCGAAATGGATTCTGACTGGTACTTTAAACTCCACTCGTACGAAATCGAGCGACGAAATGAAACTGAGTGCCAAACACATCGAATGGACTACACGTGTGCCCTAACTATTTTCCGCATTGATTCTGAATCAATCCGACCCAGTGTTAAACTTTCCACCAAAGTGGGTTTCAACGGGTACTACAAACTCCATACGGACAAAATCGAGACACGCAATGAAACTGAGTGCCAAACAACTCGAATGGACTTCATATGTGCCCTACATTATGTGGCGTGCATTGAATCCAACTGAGTCGGTGTTAAACTTTCGTCAAAATCGAATTCCGACGGGCACTGCAAACTCCATGTATGTGAAATCGAGACATGAAATAAACAGAGCGGCAAACACCTTGAATGGACTTGACATTCATCACATCTCATTTTGGCACACATTTCGAATCCATCCAACTCGACGGTAAACTTTCCTCCAAAATGGGTTTCGACGGAATATGTAAACTGCATGCTTACGAAATCGAGTCACGAAATGAAACTGAGTACCAAATACCCCGAATGGACTTCATATGCATCCCCACTCATCTCGGCAGACATTTTGAATCCGTCTGACTCCGTGTTAAACTTTCCACCGAAATGGATTCTGACGGGTACTTTAAACTCCGCTCGTACGAAATCGAGTGACAAAATGAAATTGAGTGCCAAACACATCGAATGGACTTCACGTGTGCCCTAACTATTTTCCGCACTGATTTTGAATCAATCCGACCCAGTGTTAAACTTTCCACCAAGGTGGGTTTCAACGGGTACTACAAACTCCATACGGACAAAATCGAGACACGCAATGAAACCGAGTGCCAAACACCTCGAATGGACTTCATATGTGCCCTACCTCGTTTGGCATGCTTTGAATCCATCCGAGTCGGTGTTAAACTTTCCTCAATATCGAATTCCGACGCCCTGCAAACTCCATGTATGTGAATAAACTGAGTGGCAAACACCTTGAATGGACTTGACATGCATCATATCTCATTTTGGCACGCATTTCGAAACCATCCAACTCGACCGTAAACTTTCCTCCAAAAATGGGTTTCGACGGGAAATGTAAACTGCATGCACACGAAATCGAGTCACGAAATGAAACTGAGTACCGAATACCCCGAATGGACTTCATATGCATCCCCACCCATTTTGGCATACATTTTGAATTCGCCTGACTCCGTGTTAAACTTTCCACCGAAATGGATTCTGACTGGTACTTTAAACTCCACTCGTACGAAATCGAGCGACGAAATGAAACTGAGTGCCAAACACATCGAATGGACTACACGTGTGCCCTAACTATTTTCCGCATTGATTCTGAATCAATCCGACCCAGTGTTAAACTTTCCACCAAAGTGGGTTTCAACGGGTACTACAAACTCCATACGGACAAAATCGAGACACGCAATGAAACTGAGTGCCAAACAACTCGAATGGACTTCATATGTGCCCTACATTATGTGGCGTGCATTGAATCCAACTGAGTCGGTGTTAAACTTTCGTCAAAATCGAATTCCGACGGGCACTGCAAACTCCATGTATGTGAAATCGAGACATGAAATAAACAGAGCGGCAAACACCTTGAATGGACTTGACATTCATCACATCTCATTTTGGCACACATTTCGAATCCATCCAACTCGACGGTAAACTTTCCTCCAAAATGGGTTTCGACGGAATATGTAAACTGCATGCTTACGAAATCGAGTCACGAAATGAAACTGAGTACCAAATACCCCGAATGGACTTCATATGCATCCCCACTCATCTCGGCAGACATTTTGAATCCGTCTGACTCCGTGTTAAACTTTCCACCGAAATGGATTCTGACGGGTACTTTAAACTCCGCTCGTACGAAATCGAGTGACAAAATGAAATTGAGTGCCAAACACATCGAATGGACTTCACGTGTGCCCTAACTATTTTCCGCACTGATTTTGAATCAATCCGACCCAGTGTTAAACTTTCCACCAAGGTGGGTTTCAACGGGTACTACAAACTCCATACGGACAAAATCGAGACACGCAATGAAACCGAGTGCCAAACACCTCGAATGGACTTCATATGTGCCCTACCTCGTTTGGCATGCTTTGAATCCATCCGAGTCGGTGTTAAACTTTCCTCAATATCGAATTCCGACGCCCTGCAAACTCCATGTATGTGAATAAACTGAGTGGCAAACACCTTGAATGGACTTGACATGCATCATATCTCATTTTGGCACGCATTTCGAAACCATCCAACTCGACCGTAAACTTTCCTCCAAAAATGGGTTTCGACGGGAAATGTAAACTGCATGCACACGAAATCGAGTCACGAAATGAAACTGAGTACCGAATACCCCGAACTGGACTTCATATGCATCCCCACCCATTTTGGCATACATTTTGAATTCGCCTGACTCCGTGTTAAACTTTCCACCGAAATGGATTCTGACTGGTACTTTAAACTCCACTCGTACGAAATCGAGCGACGAAATGAAACTGAGTGCCAAACACATCGAATGGACTACACGTGTGCCCTAACTATTTTCCGCATTGATTCTGAATCAATCCGACCCAGTGTTAAACTTTCCACCAAAGTGGGTTTCAACGGGTACTACAAACTCCATACGGACAAAATCGAGACACGCAATGAAACTGAGTGCCAAACAACTCGAATGGACTTCATATGTGCCCTACATTATGTGGCGTGCATTGAATCCAACTGAGTCGGTGTTAAACTTTCGTCAAAATCGAATTCCGACGGGCACTGCAAACTCCATGTATGTGAAATCGAGACATGAAATAAACAGAGCGGCAAACACCTTGAATGGACTTGACATTCATCACATCTCATTTTGGCACACATTTCGAATCCATCCAACTCGACGGTAAACTTTCCTCCAAAATGGGTTTCGACGGAATATGTAAACTGCATGCTTACGAAATCGAGTCACGAAATGAAACTGAGTACCAAATACCCCGAATGGACTTCATATGCATCCCCACTCATCTCGGCAGACATTTTGAATCCGTCTGACTCCGTGTTAAACTTTCCACCGAAATGGATTCTGACGGGTACTTTAAACTCCGCTCGTACGAAATCGAGTGACAAAATGAAATTGAGTGCCAAACACATCGAATGGACTTCACGTGTGCCCTAACTATTTTCCGCACTGATTTTGAATCAATCCGACCCAGTGTTAAACTTTCCACCAAGGTGGGTTTCAACGGGTACTACAAACTCCATACGGACAAAATCGAGACACGCAATGAAACCGAGTGCCAAACACCTCGAATGGACTTCATATGTGCCCTACCTCGTTTGGCATGCTTTGAATCCATCCGAGTCGGTGTTAAACTTTCCTCAATATCGAATTCCGACGCCCTGCAAACTCCATGTATGTGAATAAACTGAGTGGCAAACACCTTGAATGGACTTGACATGCATCATATCTCATTTTGGCACGCATTTCGAAACCATCCAACTCGACCGTAAACTTTCCTCCAAAAATGGGTTTCGACGGGAAATGTAAACTGCATGCACACGAAATCGAGTCACGAAATGAAACTGAGTACCGAATACCCCGAACGGACTTCATATGCATCCCCACCCATTTTGGCATACATTTTGAATTCGCCTGACTCCGTGTTAAACTTTCCACCGAAATGGATTCTGACTGGTACTTTAAACTCCACTCGTACGAAATCGAGCGACGAAATGAAACTGAGTGCCAAACACATCGAATGGACTACACGTGTGCCCTAACTATTTTCCGCATTGATTCTGAATCAATCCGACCCAGTGTTAAACTTTCCACCAAAGTGGGTTTCAACGGGTACTACAAACTCCATACGGACAAAATCGAGACACGCAATGAAACTGAGTGCCAAACAACTCGAATGGACTTCATATGTGCCCTACATTATGTGGCGTGCATTGAATCCAACTGAGTCGGTGTTAAACTTTCGTCAAAATCGAATTCCGACGGGCACTGCAAACTCCATGTATGTGAAATCGAGACATGAAATAAACAGAGCGGCAAACACCTTGAATGGACTTGACATTCATCACATCTCATTTTGGCACACATTTCGAATCCATCCAACTCGACGGTAAACTTTCCTCCAAAATGGGTTTCGACGGAATATGTAAACTGCATGCTTACGAAATCGAGTCACGAAATGAAACTGAGTACCAAATACCCCGAATGGACTTCATATGCATCCCCACTCATCTCGGCAGACATTTTGAATCCGTCTGACTCCGTGTTAAACTTTCCACCGAAATGGATTCTGACGGGTACTTTAAACTCCGCTCGTACGAAATCGAGTGACAAAATGAAATTGAGTGCCAAACACATCGAATGGACTTCACGTGTGCCCTAACTATTTTCCGCACTGATTTTGAATCAATCCGACCCAGTGTTAAACTTTCCACCAAGGTGGGTTTCAACGGGTACTACAAACTCCATACGGACAAAATCGAGACACGCAATGAAACCGAGTGCCAAACACCTCGAATGGACTTCATATGTGCCCTACCTCGTTTGGCATGCTTTGAATCCATCCGAGTCGGTGTTAAACTTTCCTCAATATCGAATTCCGACGCCCTGCAAACTCCATGTATGTGAATAAACTGAGTGGCAAACACCTTGAATGGACTTGACATGCATCATATCTCATTTTGGCACGCATTTCGAAACCATCCAACTCGACCGTAAACTTTCCTCCAAAAATGGGTTTCGACGGGAAATGTAAACTGCATGCACACGAAATCGAGTCACGAAATGAAACTGAGTACCGAATACCCCGAACGGACTTCATATGCATCCCCACCCATTTTGGCATACATTTTGAATTCGCCTGACTCCGTGTTAAACTTTCCACCGAAATGGATTCTGACTGGTACTTTAAACTCCACTCGTACGAAATCGAGCGACGAAATGAAACTGAGTGCCAAACACATCGAATGGACTACACGTGTGCCCTAACTATTTTCCGCATTGATTCTGAATCAATCCGACCCAGTGTTAAACTTTCCACCAAAGTGGGTTTCAACGGGTACTACAAACTCCATACGGACAAAATCGAGACACGCAATGAAACTGAGTGCCAAACAACTCGAATGGACTTCATATGTGCCCTACATTATGTGGCGTGCATTGAATCCAACTGAGTCGGTGTTAAACTTTCGTCAAAATCGAATTCCGACGGGCACTGCAAACTCCATGTATGTGAAATCGAGACATGAAATAAACAGAGCGGCAAACACCTTGAATGGACTTGACATTCATCACATCTCATTTTGGCACACATTTCGAATCCATCCAACTCGACGGTAAACTTTCCTCCAAAATGGGTTTCGACGGAATATGTAAACTGCATGCTTACGAAATCGAGTCACGAAATGAAACTGAGTACCAAATACCCCGAATGGACTTCATATGCATCCCCACTCATCTCGGCAGACATTTTGAATCCGTCTGACTCCGTGTTAAACTTTCCACCGAAATGGATTCTGACGGGTACTTTAAACTCCGCTCGTACGAAATCGAGTGACAAAATGAAATTGAGTGCCAAACACATCGAATGGACTTCACGTGTGCCCTAACTATTTTCCGCACTGATTTTGAATCAATCCGACCCAGTGTTAAACTTTCCACCAAGGTGGGTTTCAACGGGTACTACAAACTCCATACGGACAAAATCGAGACACGCAATGAAACCGAGTGCCAAACACCTCGAATGGACTTCATATGTGCCCTACCTCGTTTGGCATGCTTTGAATCCATCCGAGTCGGTGTTAAACTTTCCTCAATATCGAATTCCGACGCCCTGCAAACTCCATGTATGTGAATAAACTGAGTGGCAAACACCTTGAATGGACTTGACATGCATCATATCTCATTTTGGCACGCATTTCGAAACCATCCAACTCGACCGTAAACTTTCCTCCAAAAATGGGTTTCGACGGGAAATGTAAACTGCATGCACACGAAATCGAGTCACGAAATGAAACTGAGTACCGAATACCCCGAACGGACTTCATATGCATCCCCACCCATTTTGGCATACATTTTGAATTCGCCTGACTCCGTGTTAAACTTTCCACCGAAATGGATTCTGACTGGTACTTTAAACTCCACTCGTACGAAATCGAGCGACGAAATGAAACTGAGTGCCAAACACATCGAATGGACTACACGTGTGCCCTAACTATTTTCCGCATTGATTCTGAATCAATCCGACCCAGTGTTAAACTTTCCACCAAAGTGGGTTTCAACGGGTACTACAAACTCCATACGGACAAAATCGAGACACGCAATGAAACTGAGTGCCAAACAACTCGAATGGACTTCATATGTGCCCTACATTATGTGGCGTGCATTGAATCCAACTGAGTCGGTGTTAAACTTTCGTCAAAATCGAATTCCGACGGGCACTGCAAACTCCATGTATGTGAAATCGAGACATGAAATAAACAGAGCGGCAAACACCTTGAATGGACTTGACATTCATCACATCTCATTTTGGCACACATTTCGAATCCATCCAACTCGACGGTAAACTTTCCTCCAAAATGGGTTTCGACGGAATATGTAAACTGCATGCTTACGAAATCGAGTCACGAAATGAAACTGAGTACCAAATACCCCGAATGGACTTCATATGCATCCCCACTCATCTCGGCAGACATTTTGAATCCGTCTGACTCCGTGTTAAACTTTCCACCGAAATGGATTCTGACGGGTAACTTTAAACTCCGCTCGTACGAAATCGAGTGACAAAATGAAATTGAGTGCCAAACACATCGAATGGACTTCACGTGTGCCCTAACTATTTTCCGCACTGATTTTGAATCAATCCGACCCAGTGTTAAACTTTCCACCAAGGTGGGTTTCAACGGGTACTACAAACTCCATACGGACAAAATCGAGACACGCAATGAAACCGAGTGCCAAACACCTCGAATGGACTTCATATGTGCCCTACCTCGTTTGGCATGCTTTGAATCCATCCGAGTCGGTGTTAAACTTTCCTCAATATCGAATTCCGACGCCCTGCAAACTCCATGTATGTGAATAAACTGAGTGGCAAACACCTTGAATGGACTTGACATGCATCATATCTCATTTTGGCACGCATTTCGAAACCATCCAACTCGACCGTAAACTTTCCTCCAAAAATGGGTTTCGACGGGAAATGTAAACTGCATGCACACGAAATCGAGTCACGAAATGAAACTGAGTACCGAATACCCCGAACGGACTTCATATGCATCCCCACCCATTTTGGCATACATTTTGAATTCGCCTGACTCCGTGTTAAACTTTCCACCGAAATGGATTCTGACTGGTACTTTAAACTCCACTCGTACGAAATCGAGCGACGAAATGAAACTGAGTGCCAAACACATCGAATGGACTACACGTGTGCCCTAACTATTTTCCGCATTGATTCTGAATCAATCCGACCCAGTGTTAAACTTTCCACCAAAGTGGGTTTCAACGGGTACTACAAACTCCATACGGACAAAATCGAGACACGCAATGAAACTGAGTGCCAAACAACTCGAATGGACTTCATATGTGCCCTACATTATGTGGCGTGCATTGAATCCAACTGAGTCGGTGTTAAACTTTCGTCAAAATCGAATTCCGACGGGCACTGCAAACTCCATGTATGTGAAATCGAGACATGAAATAAACAGAGCGGCAAACACCTTGAATGGACTTGACATTCATCACATCTCATTTTGGCACACATTTCGAATCCATCCAACTCGACGGTAAACTTTCCTCCAAAATGGGTTTCGACGGAATATGTAAACTGCATGCTTACGAAATCGAGTCACGAAATGAAACTGAGTACCAAATACCCCGAATGGACTTCATATGCATCCCCACTCATCTCGGCAGACATTTTGAATCCGTCTGACTCCGTGTTAAACTTTCCACCGAAATGGATTCTGACGGGTAACTTTAAACTCCGCTCGTACGAAATCGAGTGACAAAATGAAATTGAGTGCCAAACACATCGAATGGACTTCACGTGTGCCCTAACTATTTTCCGCACTGATTTTGAATCAATCCGACCCAGTGTTAAACTTTCCACCAAGGTGGGTTTCAACGGGTACTACAAACTCCATACGGACAAAATCGAGACACGCAATGAAACCGAGTGCCAAACACCTCGAATGGACTTCATATGTGCCCTACCTCGTTTGGCATGCTTTGAATCCATCCGAGTCGGTGTTAAACTTTCCTCAATATCGAATTCCGACGCCCTGCAAACTCCATGTATGTGAATAAACTGAGTGGCAAACACCTTGAATGGACTTGACATGCATCATATCTCATTTTGGCACGCATTTCGAAACCATCCAACTCGACCGTAAACTTTCCTCCAAAAATGGGTTTCGACGGGAAATGTAAACTGCATGCACACGAAATCGAGTCACGAAATGAAACTGAGTACCGAATACCCCGAACGGACTTCATATGCATCCCCACCCATTTTGGCATACATTTTGAATTCGCCTGACTCCGTGTTAAACTTTCCACCGAAATGGATTCTGACTGGTACTTTAAACTCCACTCGTACGAAATCGAGCGACGAAATGAAACTGAGTGCCAAACACATCGAATGGACTACACGTGTGCCCTAACTATTTTCCGCATTGATTCTGAATCAATCCGACCCAGTGTTAAACTTTCCACCAAAGTGGGTTTCAACGGGTACTACAAACTCCATACGGACAAAATCGAGACACGCAATGAAACTGAGTGCCAAACAACTCGAATGGACTTCATATGTGCCCTACATTATGTGGCGTGCATTGAATCCAACTGAGTCGGTGTTAAACTTTCGTCAAAATCGAATTCCGACGGGCACTGCAAACTCCATGTATGTGAAATCGAGACATGAAATAAACAGAGCGGCAAACACCTTGAATGGACTTGACATTCATCACATCTCATTTTGGCACACATTTCGAATCCATCCAACTCGACGGTAAACTTTCCTCCAAAATGGGTTTCGACGGAATATGTAAACTGCATGCTTACGAAATCGAGTCACA
>CM029645.1:28112932-28125568 GCA_017311315.1 Dendrocalamus latiflorus
TAATAGCACGGTAGAGGTCCCATGAAGTTGTAGCCAGAAAACCCTGTAAATCGAACAAAGAACATACCATGGCGGAAGATGAGGGGCCAGTCGGATATGGGTCACCGAAGGAAGACCTTCCCTTGGAAAGGAGGGAGATGTTCGGACCACAGTACCGCTTGCTACCAAGCCGGCGTGCGCAACCAGCGTGGCCGAAATGCAGACACAATGAGTACGTGGTCGTGCAGGTCCTGGAAGGGCCGAACGATGGCGGGCGCCGTTTCTTCCGATGCCCACGCTCCGGGGTACAAATTACTAATAGTACTTTTTTTATTGCTTATGGACCCTCCATGTTTACTGTCATTTTTCGCAGATGGCGAAATGCGACTTCTCCCGCTGGATCGACCCTCCTCATGAACGGTATATTGACCGTTATGTGGGTACTTTATGGGACCGAATAATGGACTTGGAGTACCGAATGGAGACTCTCAATGAGGAGAACAATGAGCTCCGCCAACAGATGCAACGCGAGAGGGGAAACGAGGAGGTTGTCAACATAGGAAGCTCTTATGATCCCACATGTTGCTGCGCGAACCCGAGCTGCATATGTGCGTGCCACTACCACGATGGCCAGCCCCGTCCGAGGCGGCCCCCTCAGCAGTTCTCCATGTGGGTGCCACGAGGCTCGTTTGGCATGTAGGCCACGACGGTACCGAATGTGTTGATGCTGTGCCAGTAGGACTGTTGTGTTGATGTTTTGGGTGTAGAACTTTCCATAAATTCTGTGACCTTCATATTTTGTGCAACGTTGTTAAGCATGTGATGAATTGGTTGTTATGTACGTGGAGTTGTTATCAGAAGGCAAAAAAATTTGTCGTCAAGCTATGTCTTCTCCCGCTACCCCGTGTTGTCATCTCTCAGTTGGTTGTATGCCGTACTAAATCAAAGAACTTAGAGCAACCCTTTTATACTGGAAACCATCTTTGAACATCAAACCATGAAGCACTTGAAAAACATCACAAATATTACAAAAGCACAATTTAAAAAATTCATTCATCATCTCGTCGTCGCCGCCTCGTACGGCGCATATGATCCTCTGAGAAGGTGAACCTACTAGGGGAGCGGGGTGCATCGCGAAGATCGTAGTGCGAGGGGTGTGGCCGAGGCGGCGGTGGGTACAACTCTGTAGACAGTTGCGACGGCTGGTCATAAAGCATAGAGCTCACCCAATCGGAGGAGGTGCCTACGTCCTGCTTAGATGGTACAACTGAATTAGACAATGGAAAGTACGAAAATTGTTCATAATGAAATACACACGTTTAGTGCATACCGGGGTATGTGGCTGGTGAAATGAGGATGTCGACGGGAAGTCCCCCATGTACTCGTGCGATGTCATGCCTTGATAGGTCGGCACAACCCACCTGTCCGGGTCATATAGGTAGGTCTGCACCTGTCCCGGGAGATACGAGGGCATCTGCCCCTCTGGTTCGTCCGGCAAGTCACCGCCGCTGTCTGGAGTGGGCCCCCGTCGTCCTGGAGAGCGCGGTCGCTCGTCCGTCGCCCTCCGTGATGACGATGCCCATTGCGACGTGCTATCCCGTCGCAATTGCTGCAAGACGAACATGTCGTTAGACATAAATGGTAAATGAGTGCATGAACAGATAGTTGCGAATTGTCGAACCGCCGGGCCGAAGCGCGTGGAGGCCGAGCGACCGTAGCTTGGCCGACTCTCGGACAGCCCCTCTGGTTCGTGCGGCGATGACGACCTCCGTGATGACGTCGCCCTCCGTAGCTGCGTGCTATCCTGTTGCAATTGCTGCAAGTCGAACATGTGCATAGACATAAATGGTAAATGAGTGCAGGAACAAATAGTTGCGAATTGTCGAACCGCCGGGCCGAAGCGCGTGGAGGCCGAGCGACCGTAGCTTTGCCGACTCTCGGACGGCCTCTCTGGTTCGTGCGGCGATGTCGACCTCCGTGATGACGTCGCCCTCCGTAGCAGCGTGCTATCCTGGCGCAATTGCTGCAAGACGAAGATGTGGTTAGACATAAATGCCACTCAGTGCACAAACAAATAGTTGCCAATTGTCGAACCGCTGGGCCGAAGCGCGTGGAGGCCGAGGATGGCCGTGCTGATCCTGGTGCTGACGGAGGCGCGGAGGGAGGTGGTGGTCCCTGCCCACGTCCGCCACCGCGTGTAGCAACAACGTCATCTCGGCGACCACAACTCAAGCCCCGTATCGTACCCCTTGCCATTTCGCTGATGCTGCGCATATAGCTTACCCACCGAGATTCGGTATTGGACTTCCTATGTCGTATAGCCTCATTAGCCTCGATGTCGATACGATGTATCCGGTCCACCTGCAGTGAAACAAACAGTCAGTTCAAATGTAATCCTGCATTGCGTAATGACACAGTACTCTCGTACCGCCTCGTCGACCCGTGCCGCTAGATGACGGTCTGGACCTTCCTGTATAGCCGCCCCGTGAACAGCATGAGGTGGAGGCTGTGGGGGCTCCCCTGTAGTAAGCCTACAGCGGGTGCGTGCAGCGTACCAGTCAAGGTATGCCCTGTACGGCGCGGGGTCCTCAGGGTCGTACGGCCGTGTCTCATCCACAACCATCGTATGCGCATGGTCAGACCACATGTCTGTCCACGTCCGCTGTGTGGCTCTCCAGTCTTCGGTCGCTCGCCCTCTCCTCGATTGCCTGCAAGTCCATTGAGACATTACACAATCAGTACGGTACTGACATTGACACTAATGCAGTAATTAAATTTGGGGTGTACTGACATACCGGTGGTACTCCTCCGCAAGAGGGCGTCCTGGCATGGGAGGGACATGCTGGTACAGCCCGAACTGTCTCATTACTCGGTGTGGGCTGTACGGCTCGACGCAGTGCGCGAACACCAAGTGGCAGGTCATCATCCAGTACCTCTGATCTCGCTCGCACTGGTATGACAACCCGTGGGGGGCCGTGTTCGCAATTAACTGTGGAGACCATGGCCACCAGTCTACGTCGGCAAACGCCAGAAGCTCGAACCTCTGGTGGAAATCCGAGTACGCACGTCTCGGTCTCTCCCTGGCCCACCTCAACTGACCATGCGTCCAACGTGTACCCATTGTGGGCGCATCAATGGGGTCGTCACCACCATACAACTGCGGGATGAGGTCATAAGGGTGCACACGACGACCAAAGTCAGGCCTGCCAACGGGTAAGTGTTCCCATGACCACAACTGAAGGAGAAGGTAGCAGGCGGCTAGGATCGGCTCGCTGGCCGCGGTACGCTGCGAGGCGTCACACAAGCCTCGGTATGTGGAGCTAAGGACTGCTGATCCCCAGCTATACTGTGGCTGCTGACCAGGCCAGCCATCCGCCAAGGACTCCGCTAGCGGTATGTAGCTAGGCTGCACGGAGTCTCCAGTCGTGCTAGGGAACAAGACGTACCCGAACAGATATAGCAGGTATGCAACGAAGTGCGTCCGCACCGCGACCTCATCTGCGTCTGCAGGACAGGTCATGAAGCGACGAAGCCATCCATGTGGCACCCCAGCTGCGTTGTCTCGGATCGCATGACCGAACCGGTGACCCAGACAGACCTTCCAATCTGCTGCCTTCGGGGGTGGCACCAAAGCAGCACCACGGAGGGGTAGACCTGTAATCATCGTGACGTCCTGCAGCGTAACCGTCATCTCCCCCCACCGGAAGTGGAAGGTGTGAGTCTCCGGCCTCCATCGATCAACGAGAGCTGACAACAGTGGCGCATCGTACTGGAACCCATGCGGTAGATCCAACATGCGGGCAATGGGCAGCAGACCGGTGTCCCGCAGTAGTGGGATGTACCGAGGGTCGAGACGCCAGTTCTCTCGGGGGCCCCTAAGGACGAAGCAAGGAGGCCCCTGTGCGGGTGCCGACAACCACACATGGCATCGGTGGTGCTCGTCCCAACGGGGCTCTAGCAGCTCGAACGCCATGTCCTGCCAAAGAAGGATAACAAGTTAGTGTACATTACAACAAAATGTGCAACAAATAACAACATAACTCACAACAAATGTTATGACAGGGAAACGTACGGAATGTACAAAAACATACGTAAAATGTGCACACCAATATGACCCACACGACAAGGAAACATATGGAATGTGCGAAAATATACATAACATGGTAATGTGCAATACATAGCTACACCATCGAGCCAACAATTAAGCGTACACCTCCTGAATAACACATTACATATGGATTGTGGTTGGTACTACGGAGCGTTGCTTGATGCCGGCCTGTTTGGGCACTGACTGAGGGAGTGGCCAAAGGTCTTGCATAGCCTACACTTCGGGCGCCGAACACGATCCCCTCACTGGCTCTCATCCATGTCGTTGCGGATGCGACGGCTTTGTCGTCTTCCACGCCCGACATGCTTCAGTGCATCGTTGGGCACCCACTTTATCTCCCCCGGCCATAATTCCCTGTAGTGCATGTCTACCCCGTAGGAATGGAACTCTGCACTCCAGGTTGCATACAAGTGCTGCATGTCGTAGTACTTGGAGATGTACTGTGTCGACGCCTGGTTCCATACAGCGCATGCCGCGTACACATGGGAGCATGGCTTGTGCAGAAGCTGGGGCTTGTTGCAGCTGCAAGATGCTTCATCACCAATCGTGCATACCTGCTTGCGCTCCCCTCTAATTTGACCCATGACATACTTCTGCCTTAGGCGGACCTCAAACTTCCTCCTTAAGCCATCAATGGGCTGAGCAATGTGGGTTCGAGCCTTCTCCATCTTCCTGTCCATGAAGGCCTGCATGACCTCAGAGTATTGCTTGTTTTCCTCAACGTGCTTCTGCGCCATCCTGGCTCTATTCACAAAGTACCCGACGGTACGGTTCCAGGTCTCGGCCACAATTGCCGTGATCGGCAGGGATCTGACGCCCTTCAATACACCATTGTAAACCTCGGACATGTTGGTTGTCATGATCCCATACCTCGCCCCACCGGTGTCGTGCAACAAAGACCACATTTCCAAGTCAGGTGCATTGGACTGAACCCATTGTGAGAATACCCCGACTCTTGTGGAGCCCCCCTCCACGGCCCCTGCTGCTGCATGCACATGCTTCGTAGCCTCCTGATCGAGCTGCCTCCGCAAGGCGTCGAACTTCCGCCTCTGGTTCTGCATGCATAGCTTCTTGAACATCTTCATGAGGTCCTTGCTACGGAACCTTCTGTGGAAGTTCGCTGCAATATGCCTCATGCACCAGCGGTTCTTCACATCAGTCCACGGGACGGGGGCCTGCGTCCCATCCTGCAACGTTCGCAACGCAGACATCAAGCCTGCATTGCGGTCGGAGATAAGGCACACTTCGGGCCTGTCTTGCACTACGGCATTCTTCAAATTGCAAAGAAACCAAAGCCAGCTATCTGTATTCTCGCTCTCCACAATTGCAAATGCCACTGGGAGTAGCTGGTCATTTGCATCGGCTGCAACTGCGGTAAGGATAGTGCCCTTGTACTTGCCGGATAGGAACGTCCCATCTACGGTTAGCACTGGACGGCACCACCTGAACCCTTGTATCGCCTGATGGAAGGCCCAGAACACTCTGTCAAGAATGAAACAGTTCGGGCCCTCCGTAGGATGGACCCTCTCCTGCCTGTTTATGTAAGTGCCTGGGTTTGATTGTGCAATTTGATCCAGCATTCTTGGGACCAGGTCGTACGCCTCCTCGTACGTCCCATACATACCGTGCAGCACCTTTCGCTTCGCCCGCCACACCTTCTTGTAGCTCACTTCGTAGCCCGCCTCGTTCGCTACTGCTGCCATCAGAACCTTCGGGGTAATTGACACATCCGCCTGGACGAGGTGCGTGACCACCTCCGCAACATAACGTGATGTCATGTTGCGGTGTCTATGTACTGGCCCCGCAAGCTCGCAACTGTGATCTTGCAGCACCGTTATCCGGAACTCCGTGCCAACGCCCTTGTACCGTTGTGCACGGACTTTGCCACCACATGACCCGTCCACACACTTCACAACGTACGTGTCCGGCTTTGACTTGTGGACCCGATACGTCCGGCTTATGTTGACGGCATGTCTAGCAATAGCCTGCTGGACAGCACTCTTATTACGGAAGCACTGCCCCAGAAAGAGTGCGCCCTCGCTGAACCCCCATTCTCCCTCCTCCGCCTGTGGCAGAACTAGGGCTGCCGCTGCGATGTCGTCCAGTCTGGACGACACATACGCACCATCCGTGGTCACAACACGACCTACCACCCCTCCAGTTGCACCTTCGCCATCCTCGTCCTCTCCAGAGCTGCCTGTGTCAACCTCCTCATCCTCCTCGCTGCCTCTTCTTCCACCCGGTCCCCAAGATACTCATGACAGTCAATACGGGCGGCCCACCACCTGTCGTGCACACCTTCGTTGGGCAGGAAATTTTGCGCACGCCTCCTGTCGTCTTCATCACCCACTTCCTCGCCCACATGTTCTCCCGCAGAAGGGTCTTCATGACCGCCGGCCACTTCATCTCCACCAGCGGCGTCTGAACCAACCATGCCTGATGATTCTGCCCTCTCCACGAACTCGACATACACCATTGGCCTCCCATATATCGCAGCATCAGGGTTGCGCACGACCTCCATGTAGTTCGCCCATGAGGCGTCATTGGTCACCTTCAGAAGTTGCCATATGCTCCCCCTTCCGTCGTCCACCATTGAGGCATAGACTGCCTCGATCCGTAACTTCTTCCTTGCGGTCTCTCGATCGAACGCTGAACGGACACACCTCCGTAGCTCAGACAAGCTCATGGCGCTCAGACCGGGTGCCCGGATCACGGTCCGCTCGCAATTTGACAGGTCCGCCCCATACGGCCCATCACGTACGAGACCACTCCCATAAAACACCATCAATTGTTCAATGCCAGCCATTGCGTACCTAACATAAGTGCATAATCAACCATTTTAGTACACGGCATGTAACAATCGTATCATGTAATTAACAGTTTCGATTATTATATGTTTTGTATTTCTAAATCTACGATTTTTTTGTAACTATTTCACTTTCTAATTGTACCATACATCAAATTAAATATACTTATCATTTTTTTCCATCAAATGACCTTCATACTACGGTCATTCACTAAGCATACTAATTATACAAATTGTCTCTAATCTAACTACTACAAATTTACCACCTACAAATGCTCCAACATAAATATTTACTTTTTCAACACATACACATTATTTAAACTACAATCTTTTCTAACTATGGACATAAACAGTCTATGTAGCAAACGACATTTGGACGCAGCAAATATTTCTGAAAAAGTAAATGTCTATGTGAATTTCTAGTGCTATATAGATAGAAAACGACATAAACACTACAAATAACTACGGTCAACATTTTTCGAGACGCAGCAAACGACATAAACAGCGTATATAGATTTGAAGTCTGTAAACCATTCGAAAAATTCACTTCAAAAGGTATCCGTTTATTTTTATTTTGGGATAAGTTCAAAGCGAAAAGATGCTGGCCTAGAGTAGAGTAGAGGTGGTGGCGGGTGCCATGCCATTTCTGATTTCTTTCTCCTTCCACCACCTCGATTCTATACGATACAGTACAGCCAACAAGTGCACTAGCACGCAGACCAAGATCTTCCCCACTTGCAAACTTACTGCACAGTCCTCACCTGCTCCTCCCCACACCATACCTGTTACTTTGCTCAGTTACCACTTCTGTACCTTTCACCCTCCATTATTTCTAATCTACCAAATTTATTTTAATCTAACATAAATATGTGTTTTCTCAACGTCTACACACTACAACTTCATATTTTCCACCTAACTGAAACTACTTTACAGTACGTATGTTCACAAAAAAATGAAACCCTATATACACTACAATACATCATGCTAAACATATGCAAGATTTGCTATACATACATAGCGTATAAAATATTGACATAAAATAACAGTAACACAAGATGGTTTCGTTAATTCAGGCCTAATGACATACATAAAATTATAGTTGCATGGGCACAAAACTTACCTCTTGTTGATGCTCACGAGACGATCTACAACTTTTCTACTTGCCAAGTCCACTGATTCCAAACGAAAACAATTCAACTCTTCCGGCTTTCGCTCCTCTCTTTTCTTCAGCAAAAACTAACTACATTACAATACGTAACTTCAACATAAAATACAACATTATCTACACTACAATAAAGCATGCATCATATGTGGATTTTTACCTACACATACACACTGTATGATACATTGACTTATAATACATATGTTCACATAAAGATTACCTACAAATACATAACGTACCAAATATTGACATCGCGTATCACACATTCACATAAAATAACATTACCAAACGATGGTTTGTGCTAATCGACTAATTATGGACTAATCACATACATAAAATTTTAGTTTCGGGGGCACAAGACTTACCTCTTCTTGAAGCACACGGGACGATCTACAACTTTTGTATTTGCAAAAACCGCAGATTTCGAACAAACACAACTCAAATCTACGGGTTTTCACTCGTCACTTTCCTTCGCTTCCTCACTCTCTCGCTCTGGCTTCGTTTCAGCTGTGCTTGAGCTTCCTGGCTGGCCAAGTATTTCTTCCCTCTCCTTGCTCTTTTAAGTCTGCATGCGCGTGTGCTCCTGAGGGGGGCCGTTTTTGGGCTCCTGACGCGTGTGCGGCCGGGTACAAGAAAAATTCCCAGTGTTTTTTCATTTTGGCCGAAAGGACGGGACGCGAATGGCAAAGATTCGCGCGGTCGGGCGTCAAGACACGCGCTGGGCGGGGCGGTCGCGCGCTGGCCGGGTTGGTCGCGCGGTGGGGCGAGGCAGACGCGCGCTGCGCGGGGCGGACGCGCGCTGGGCGGGCCGGTCGCGCGCTGGCGCGAGGCGGTCGCGCGCTCGGCGCGTGATCGCGCGCTCGGGCGCGGCGCCAGGCCGGTCGTGCGGTCGCTGACCGCACGACCGGATGAACACTGCCCACGTGTCTCCCTCCCGTAAACGCGCGCTCAAATGGGGTCCATTTTTGGAATTTTTTGCTTTGGGGGGCCAAAAATGGAATTTCAGTGGGCTATGGGTCCAACAGTGTCCAAAACACGGACAAATTCGAGACTCGCAATGAAACTGAGCGCCAAACACCTCGAATGGACTTCATATGTGCCCTACCTCATTTGGCATGCATTGAATCCATCCGAGTCGGTGTTAAACTTTCCTCAAAATCGAATTCAAACGGGCACTGCAAACTCCCTGTATGTGAAATCGAGACATGAAATAAACTGAGTGGCAAACGCCTTGAGCGGACTTGACATGCACCATATCTCATTTTGGCACGCATTTCGAGTCCATCCAACTCGACGGTAAACTTTCCTCCAAAATGGGTTTCGACGGGAAATGAAAACTGCTTGCATGCCAAATCGAGTCACGAAATGAAACTGAGTGCCAAATACCCCGAATGGACTTCATATGCGTCCCCACTCATTTTGGCATACATTTTGAATCCGTCTGACTCCGTGTTAAACTTTCCACCGAAATGGATTCTGGCGACTACTTCGAACTCCATTCGTACGAAATCGAGTGACAAAATGAAACTGAGTGCCAACACATCGAATGGACTTCACGTGTGCCCTAGCTATTTTCTGCATTGATTTTGAATCGATCCGACTCAGTGTTAAACTTTCCACCAAAGTGGGGTTCAACGTGTACTGCAAACTCCACACGGACAAATTCGAGACTCGCAATGAAACTGAGCGCCAAACACCTCGAATGGACTTCATATGTGCCCTACCTCATTTGGCATGCATTGAATCCATCCGAGTCGGTGTTAAACTTTCCTCAAAATCGAATTCAAACGGGCACTGCAAACTCCCTGTATGTGAAATCGAGGCATGAAATAAACTGAGTGGCAAACGCCTTGAGCGGACTTGACATGCACCATATCTCATTTTGGCACGCATTTCGAATCCATCCAACTCGACGGTAAACTTTCCTCCAAAATGGGTTTCGACGGGAAATGAAAACTGCATGCATGCCAAATCGAGTCACGAAATGAAACTGAGTGCCAAATACCCCGAATGGACTTCATATGCGCCCCCACTCATTTTGGCATACATTTTGAATCCGTCTGACTCCGTGTTAAACTTTCCGACGAAATGGATTCTGACGGGTACTTCGAACTCCATTCGTACGAAATCGAGTGACAAAATGAAACTGAGTGCCAACACATCGAATGGACTTCACGTGTGCCCTAGCTATTTTCTGCATTGATTTTGAATCGATCCGACTCAGTGTTAAACTTTCCACCAAAGTGGGGTTCAACGTGTACTGCAAACTCCACACGGACAAATTCGAGACTCGCAATGAAACTGAGCGCCAAACACCTCGAATGGACTTCATATGTGCCCTACCTCATTTGGCATGCATTGAATCCATCCGAGTCGGTGTTAAACTTTCCTCAAAATCGAATTCAAACGGGCACTGCAAACTCCCTGTATGTGAAATCGAGACATGAAATAAACTGAGTGGCAAACGCCTTGAGCGGACTTGACATGCACCATATCTCATTTTGGCACGCATTTCGAGTCCATCCAACTCGACGGTAAACTTTCCTCCAAAATGGGTTTCGACGGGAAATGAAAACTGCTTGCATGCCAAATCGAGTCACGAAATGAAACTGAGTGCCAAATACCCCGAATGGACTTCATATGCGTCCCCACTCATTTTGGCATACATTTTGAATCCGTCTGACTCCGTGTTAAACTTTCCACCGAAATGGATTCTGGCGACTACTTCGAACTCCATTCGTACGAAATCGAGTGACAAAATGAAACTGAGTGCCAACACATCGAATGGACTTCACGTGTGCCCTAGCTTTTTTCTGCATTGATTTTGAATCGATCCGACTCAGTGTTAAACTTTCCACCAAAGTGGGGTTCAACGTGTACTGCAAACTCCACACGGACAAATTCGAGACACGCATTGAAACTGAGCGCCAAACACCTCGAATGGACTACATATGTGCCCTACCTCATTTGGCATGCATTGAATCCATCCGAGTCGGTGTTAAACTTTCCTCAAAATCGAATTCAAACGGGCACTGCAAACTCCCTGTATGTGAAATCGAGGCATGAAATAAACTGAGTGGCAAACGCCTTGAGCGGACTTGACATGCACCATATCTCATTTTGGCACGCATTCGAATCCATCCAACTCGACGGTAAACTTTCCTCCAAAATGGGTTTCGATGGGAAATGAAAACTGCTTGCATGCCAAATCGAGTCACGAAATGAAACTGAGTGCCAAATACCCCGAATGGACTTCATATGCGTCCCCACTCATTTTGGCATACATTTTGAATCCGTCTGACTCCGTGTTAAACTTTCCACCGAAATGGATTCTGACGGGTACTTCGAACTCCATTCGTACGAAATCGAGTGACAAAATGAAACTGAGTGCCAACACATCGAATGGACTTCACGTGTGCCCTAGCTATTTTCTGCATTGATTTTGAATCGATCCGACTCAGTGTTAAACTTTCCACCAAAGTGGGGTTCAACGTGTACTGCAAACTCCACACGGACAAATTCGAGACTCGCAATGAAACTGAGCGCCAAACACCTCGAATGGACTTCATATGTGCCCTACCTCATTTGGCATGCATTGAATCCATCCGAGTCGGTGTTAAACTTTCCTCAAAATCGAATTCAAACGGGCACTGCAAACTCCCTGTATGTGAAATCGAGACATGAAATAAACTGAGTGGCAAACGCCTTGAGCGGACTTGACATGCACCATATCTCATTTTGGCACGCATTTCGAGTCCATCCAACTCGACGGTAAACTTTCCTCCAAAATGGGTTTCGACGGGAAATGAAAACTGCTTGCATGCCAAATCGAGTCACGAAATGAAACTGAGTGCCAAATACCCCGAATGGACTTCATATGCGTCCCCACTCATTTTGGCATACATTTTGAATCCGTCTGACTCCGTGTTAAACTTTCCACCGAAATGGATTCTGGCGACTACTTCGAACTCCATTCGTACGAAATCGAGTGACAAAATGAAACTGAGTGCCAACACATCGAATGGACTTCACGTGTGCCCTAGCTATTTTCTGCATTGATTTTGAATCGATCCGACTCAGTGTTAAACTTTCCACCAAAGTGGGGTTCAACGTGTACTGCAAACTCCACACGGACAAATTCGAGACTCGCAATGAAACTGAGCGCCAAACACCTCGAATGGACTTCATATGTGCCCTACCTCATTTGGCATGCATTGAATCCATCCGAGTCGGTGTTAAACTTTCCTCAAAATCGAATTCAAACGGGCACTGCAAACTCCCTGTATGTGAAATCGAGGCATGAAATAAACTGAGTGGCAAACGCCTTGAGCGGACTTGACATGCACCATATCTCATTTTGGCACGCATTTCGAATCCATCCAACTCGACGGTAAACTTTCCTCCAAAATGGGTTTCGACGGGAAATGAAAACTGCATGCATGCCAATTCGAGTCACGAAATGAAACTGAGTGCCAAATACCCCGAATGGACTTCATATGCGCCCCCACTCATTTTGGCATACATTTTGAATCCGTCTGACTCCGTGTTAAACTTTCCGACGAAATGGATTCTGACGGGTAC
>CM029645.1:28125668-28147313 GCA_017311315.1 Dendrocalamus latiflorus
TCCATTCGATGTGTTGGCACTCAGTTTCATTTTGTCACTCGATTTCGTACGAATGGAGTTCGAAGTACCCGTCAGAATCCATTTCGGTGGAAAGTTTAACACGGAGTCAGACGGATTCAAAATGTATGCCAAAATGAGTGGGGACGCATATGAAGTCCATTCGGGGTATTTGGCACTCAGTTTCATTTCGTGACTCGATTTGGCATGCATGCAGTTTTCATTTCCCGTCGAAACCCATTTTGGAGGAAAGTTTACCGTCGAGTTGGATGGATTCGAATGCGTGCCAAAATGAGATATGGTGCATGTCAAGTCCGCTCAAGGTGTTTGCCACTCAGTTTATTTCATGCTCGATTTCACATACAGGGAGTTTGCAGTGCCCGTTTGAATTCGATTTTGAGGAAAGTTTAACACCGACTCGGATGGATTCAATGCATGCCAAATGAGGTAGGGCACATATGAAGTCCATTCGAGGTGTTTGGCGCTCAGTTTCATTGCGTGTCTCGACTTTGTCCGTGTGGAGTTTGCAGTACACGTTGAACCCCACTTTGGTGGAAAGTTTAACACTGAGTCGGATCGATTCAAAATCAATGCAGAAAATAGCTAGGGCACACGTGAAGTCCATTCGATGTGTTGGCACTCAGTTTCATTTTGTCACTCGATTTCGTACGAATGGAGTTCGAAGTAGTCGAAATCCATTTCGGTGGAAAGTTTAACACGGAGTCAGACGGATTCAAAATGTATGCCAAAATGAGTGGGGACGCATATGAAGTCCATTCGGGGTATTTGGCACTCAGTTTCATTTCGTGACTCGATTTGGCATGCATGCAGTTTTCATTTCCCGTCGAAACCCATTTTGGAGGAAAGTTTACCGTCGAGTTGGATGGATTCGAAAATGCGTGCCAAAATGAGATATGGTGCATGTCAAGTCCGCTCAAGGCGTTTGCCACTCAGTTTATTTCATGTCTCGATTTCACATACAGGGAGTTTGCAGTGCCCGTTTGAATTCGATTTTGAGGAAAGTTTTAACACCGACTCGGATGGATTCAATGCATGCCAAATGAGGTAGGGCACATATGAAGTCCATTCGAGGTGTTTGGCGCTCAGTTTCATTGCGTGTCTCGGACTTTGTCCGTGTGGAGTTTGCAGTACACGTTGAACCGCACTTTGGTGGAAAGTTTAACACTAAGTCGGATCGATTCAAAATTCAATGACAGAAAATAGCTAGGGCACACGTGAAGTCCATTCGATGTGTTGGCACTCAGTTTCATTTTGTCACTCGATTTCGTACGAATGGAGTTCGAAGTACCCGTCAGAATCCATTTCGGTGGAAAGTTTAACACGGAGTCAGACGGATTCAAAATGTATGCCAAAATGAGTGGGGACGCATATGAAGTCCATTCGGGGTATTTGGCACTCAGTTTCATTTCGTGACTCGATTTGGCATGCATGCAGTTTTCATTTCCGGTCGAAAACCCATTTTGGAGGAAAGTTTACCGTCGAGTTGATGGATTCGAAATGCGTGCCAAAATGAGATATGGTGCATGTCAAGTCCGCTCAAGGCGTTTGCCACTCAGTTTATTTCATGTCTCGATTTCACATACAGGGAGTTTGCAGTGCCCGTTTGAATTCGATTTTGAGGAAAGTTTAACACCGACTCGGATGGATTCAATGCATGCCAAATGAGGTAGGGCACATATGAAGTCCATTCGAGGTGTTTGGCGCTCAGTTTCATTGCGTGTCTCGACTTTGTCCGTGTGGAGTTTGCAGTACACGTTGAACCCCACTTTGGTGGAAAGTTTAACACTGAGTCGGATCGATTCAAAATCAATGCAGAAAATAGCTAGGGCACACGTGAAGTCCATTCGATGTGTTGGCACTCAGTTTCATTTTGTCACTCGATTTCGTACGAATGGAGTTCGAAGTAGTCCGTCAGAATCCATTTCGGTGGAAAGTTTAACACGGAGTCAGACGGATTCAAAATGTATGCCAAAATGAGTGGGGACGCATATGAAGTCCATTCGGGGTATTTGGCACTCAGTTTCATTTCGTGACTCGATTTGGCATGCATGCAGTTTTCATTTCCCGTCGAAACCCATTTTGGAGGAAAGTTTACCGTCGAGTTGGATGGATTCGAATGCGTGCCAAAATGAGATATGGTGCATGTCAAGTCCGCTCAAGGTCGTTTGCCACTCAGTTTATTTCATGCCTCGATTTCACATACAGGGAGTTTGCAGTGCCCGTTTGAATTCGATTTTGAGGAAAGTTTAACACCGACTCGGATGGATTCAATGCATGCCAAATGAGGTAGGGCACATATGAAGTCCATTCGAGGTGTTTGGCGCTCAGTTTCATTGCGTGTCTCGACTTTGTCCGTGTGGAGTTTGCAGTACACGTTGAACCCCACTTTGGTGGAAAGTTTAACACTGAGTCGGATCGATTCAAAATCAATGCAGAAAATAGCTAGGGCACACGTGAAGTCCATTCGATGTGTTGGCACTCAGTTTCATTTTGTCACTCGATTTCGTACGAATGGAGTTCGAAGTAGTCGCCAGAATCCATTTCGGTGGAAAGTTTAACACGGAGTCAGACGGATTCAAAATGTATGCCAAAATGAGTGGGGACGCATATGAAGTCCATTCGGGGTATTTGGCACTCAGTTTCATTTCGTGACTCGATTTGGCATGCATGCAGTTTTCATTTCCCGTCGAAACCCATTTTGGAGGAAAGTTTACCGTCGAGTTGGATGGATTCGAAATGCGTGCCAAAATGAGATATGGTGCATGTCAAGTCCGCTCAAGGCGTTTGCCACTCAGTTTATTTCATGTCTCGATTTCACATACAGGGAGTTTGCAGTGCCCGTTTGAATTCGATTTTGAGGAAAGTTTAACACCGACTCGGATGGATTCAATGCATGCCAAATGAGGTAGGGCACATATGAAGTCCATTCGAGGTGTTTGGCGCTCAGTTTCATTGCGTGTCTCGACTTTGTCCGTGTGGAGTTTGCAGTACACGTTGAACCCCACTTTGGTGGAAAGTTTAACACTGAGTCGGATCGATTCAAAATCAATGCAGAAAATAGCTAGGGCACACGTGAAGTCCATTCGATGTGTTGGCACTCAGTTTCATTTTGTCACTCGATTTCGTACGAATGGAGTTCGAAGTAGTCCCGTCAGAATCCATTTTCGGTGGAAAGTTTAACACGGAGTCAGACGGATTCAAAATGTATGCCAAAATGAGTGGGGACGCATATGAAGTCCATTCGGGGTATTTGGCACTCAGTTTCATTTCGTGACTCGATTTGGCATGCATGCAGTTTTCATTTCCCGTCGAAACCCATTTTGGAGGAAAGTTTACCGTCGAGTTGGATGGATTCGAAATGCGTGCCAAAATGAGATATGGTGCATGTCAAGTCCGCTCAAGGCGTTTGCCACTCAGTTTATTTCATGTCTCGATTTCACATACAGGGAGTTTGCAGTGCCCGTTTGAATTCGATTTTGAGGAAAGTTTAACACCGACTCGGATGGATTCAATGCATGCCAAATGAGGTAGGGCACATATGAAGTCCATTCGAGGTGTTTGGCGCTCAGTTTCATTGCGTGTCTCGACTTTGTCCGTGTGGAGTTTGCAGTACACGTTGAACCCCACTTTGGTGGAAAGTTTAACACTGAGTCGGATCGATTCAAAATCAATGCAGAAAATAGCTAGGGCACACGTGAAGTCCATTCGATGTGTTGGCACTCAGTTTCATTTTGTCACTCGATTTCGTACGAATGGAGTTCGAAGTAGTCGTCAGAATCCATTTCGGTGGAAAGTTTAACACGGAGTCAGACGGATTCAAAATGTATGCCAAAATGAGTGGGGACGCATATGAAGTCCATTCGGGGTATTTGGCACTCAGTTTCATTTCGTGACTCGATTTGGCATGCATGCAGTTTTCATTTCCCGTCGAAACCCATTTTGGAGGAAAGTTTACCGTCGAGTTGGATGGATTCGAATGCGTGCCAAAATGAGATATGGTGCATGTCAAGTCCGCTCAAGGTGTTTGCCACTCAGTTTATTTCATGCCTCGATTTCACATACAGGGAGTTTGCAGTGCCCGTTTGAATTCGATTTTGAGGAAAGTTTAACACCGACTCGGATGGATTCAATGCATGCCAAATGAGGTAGGGCACATATGAAGTCCATTCGAGGTGTTTGGCGCTCAGTTTCATTGCGTGTCTCGACTTTGTCCGTGTGGAGTTTGCAGTACACGTTGAACCCCACTTTGGTGGAAAGTTTAACACTGAGTCGGATCGATTCAAAATCAATGCAGAAAATAGCTAGGGCACACGTGAAGTCCATTCGATGTGTTGGCACTCAGTTTCATTTTGTCACTCGATTTCGTACGAATGGAGTTCGAAGTAGTCGCCAGAATCCATTTCGGTGGAAAGTTTAACACGGAGTCAGACGGATTCAAAATGTATGCCAAAATGAGTGGGGACGCATATGAAGTCCATTCGGGGTATTTGGCACTCAGTTTCATTTCGTGACTCGATTTGGCATGCATGCAGTTTTCATTTCCCGTCGAAACCCATTTTGGAGGAAAGTTTACCGTCGAGTTGGATGGATTCGAAATGCGTGCCAAAATGAGATATGGTGCATGTCAAGTCCGCTCAAGGCGTTTGCCACTCAGTTTATTTCATGTCTCGATTTCACATACAGGGAGTTTGCAGTGCCCGTTTGAATTCGATTTTGAGGAAAGTTTAACACCGACTCGGATGGATTCAATGCATGCCTAATGAGGTAGGGCACATATGAAGTCCATTCGAGGTGTTTGGCGCTCAGTTTCATTGCGTGTCTCGACTTTGTCCGTGTGGAGTTTGCAGTACACGTTGAACCGCACTTTGGTGGAAAGTTTAACACTGAGTCGGATCGATTCAAAATCAATGCAGAAAATAGCTAGGGCACACGTGAAGTCCATTCGATGTGTTGGCACTCAGTTTCATTTTGTCACTCGATTTCGTACGAATGGAGTTCGAAGTACCCGTCAGAATCCTTTCGGTGGAAAGTTTAACACGGAGTCAGACGGATTCAAAATGTATGCCAAAATGAGTGGGGACGCATATGAAGTCCATTCGGGGTATTTGGCACTCAGTTTCATTTCGTGACTCGATTTGGCATGCATGCAGTTTTCATTTCCCGTCGAAACCCATTTTGGAGGAAAGTTTACCATCGAGTTGGATGGATTCGAAATGCGTGCCAAAATGAGATATAGGTGCATGTCAAGTCCGCTCAAGGTGTTTGCCACTCAGTTTATTTCATGTCTCGATTTCACATACAGGGAGTTTGCAGTGCCCGTTTGAATTCGATTTTGAGGAAAGTTTAACACCGACTCGGATGGATTCAATGCATGCCAAATGAGGTAGGGCACATATGAAGTCCATTCGAGGTGTTTGGCGCTCAGTTTCATTGCGTGTCTCGACTTTGTCCGTGTGGAGTTTGCAGTACACGTTGAACCCCACTTTGGTGGAAAGTTTAACACTGAGTCGGGTCGATTCAAAATCAATACAGAAAATAGCTAGGGCACACGTGAAGTCCATTCGATGTGTTGGCACTTAGTTTCATTTTGTCACTCGATTTCGTACGAATGGAGTTCGAAAGTAGTCGTCAGAATCCATTTCGGTGGAAAGTTTAACACGGAGTCAGACGGATTCAAAATGTATGCCAAAATGAGTGGGGACGCATATGAAGTCCATTCGGGGTATTTGGCACTCAGTTTCATTTCGTGACTCGATTTGGCATGCATGCAGTTTTTCATTTCCCGTCGAAACCCATTTTGGAGGAAAGTTTACCGTCGAGGTGGATGGATTCGAATGCGTGCCAAAATGAGATATGGTGCATGTCATGTCCGCTTAAGGTGTTTGCCACTCAGTTTATTTCATGCCTCGATTTCACATACAGGGAGTTTGCAGTGAGCGTTTGAATTCGATTTTGAGGAAAGTTTAACACCGACTCGGATGGATTCAATGCATGCCAAATGAGGTAGGGCACATATGAAGTCCATTCTAGGTGTTTGGCGCTCAGTTTCATTGCGTGTCTCGACTTTGTCCGTGTGGAGTTTGCAGTACACGTTGAACCCCACTTTGGTGGAAAGTTTAACACTGAGTCGGGTCGATTCAAAATCAATACAGAAAATAGCTAGGGCACACGTGAAGTCCATTCGATGTGTTGGCACTCAGTTTCATTTTGTCACTCGATTTCGTACGAATGGAGTTCGAAGTAGTCGCCAGAATCCATTTCGGTGGAAAGTTTAACACGGAGTCAGACGGATTCAAAATGTATGCCAAAATGAGTGGGGACGCATATGAAGTACATTCGGGGTATTTGGCACTCAGTTTCATTTCGTGACTCGATTTGGCATGCATGCAGTTTTCATTTCCCGTCGAAACCCATTTTGGAGGAAAGTTTACCGTCGAGTTGGATGGATTCGAAATGCGTGCCAAAATGAGATATGGTGCATGTCAAGTCCGCTCAAGGCGTTTGCCACTCAGTTTATTTCATGTCTCGATTTCACATACAGGGAGTTTGCAGTGCCCGTTTGAATTCGATTTTGAGGAAAGTTTAACACCGACTCGGATGGATTCAATGCATGCCAAATGAGGTAGGGCACATATGAAGTCCATTCGAGGTGTTTGGCGCTCAGTTTCATTGCGTGTCTCGACTTTGTCCGTGTGGAGTTTGAAGTACACGTTGAACCGCACTTTGGTGGAAAGTTTAACACTGATTCGGATCGATTCAAAATCAATGCAGAAAATAGCTAGGGCACACGTGAAGTCCATTCGATGTGTTGGCACTCAGTTTCGTTTTGTCACTCGATTTCGTACGAATGGAGTTCGAAGTACCCGTCAGAATCCTTTTCGGTGGAAAGTTTAACACGGAGTCAGACGGATTCAAAATGTATGCCAAAATGAGTGGGGACGCATATGAAGTCCATTCGGGGTATTTGGCACTCAGTTTCATTTCGTGACTCGATTTGGCATGCATGCAGTTTTCATTTCCCGTCGAAACCCATTTTGGAGGAAAGTTTACCATCGAGTTGGATGGATTCGAAATGCGTGCCAAAATGAGATATAGTGCATGTCAAGTCCGCTCAAGGCGTTTGCCACTCAGTTTATTTCATGTCTCGATTTCACATACAGGGAGTTTGCAGTGCCCGTTTGAATTCGATTTTGAGGAAAGTTTAACACCGACTCGGATGGATTCAATGCATGCCAAATGAGGTAGGGCACATATGAAGTCCATTCGAGGTGTTTTGATACGGGGTCGCCCGATCTTCTCGACGTAGGATCTAGATACTCACGTGGATTTGATGAATCGTAGTGATCTCCCGTTGCCAATGCAAGAGTTAGCACTCTATAATTCGCCCAACCACACGTGCTGAACTTCACGACCACCGGTGAAGTTCCATCGCGCTCCCAATTCCCAACGGAAAGGTTGAACGATCTTGATTTTCAGCGAACTCCCAATTCCCTCAAGTTGGTTCAGCCAACGGAAAGAACAAGAGTATTATATTATCAAAAGTGGTCTGAGCCCTAAAGGCTGCCAATACAAGGCTTATATAGCCCCTTGGGACGTCCATATGGTCCCTAAACCAAGTACAACTCAACCCTATATGGTTTTAGATACGAACTCTTACAAAAAGGAAACTATATTTTTCACCCGTCATATTGTTTCGGTCATAACTTTTTATCCGTGACGAATTTGAAGGTGGGACCAGATCCGTTGCGTAGCCCTTGAAATTATCTTTCCAACGAGTACAAGAACTCCTGAATCGGACTCCGTTTGTGAAAGTTATGGCCTTTTTAGTAACTACCTGTCAGGCTGTCCCGAACCGAGTCCGAATTGAATCCTGAGTTGAATCCGAGTTTGAATTGGATTGAGCACGTGGGAAGTCTGAATTTGGCTTGAAAATCTTATCCAAAACTTGTAGTTTAAGTCCTTGGGCTCCTCCCTTGTGCTCTCCCAAGTCTTCACATGAGTCATACCTAAGAATACATAAAATACTAACATGAGGTAGTATTCCAAGTTCATCATCAATTAAAGGAAAGTCCTTAAGAAACAAAAGCACCTGTTTGTTTAAACGCTTGGCTCTTGCCCTCGTCATTGGGCCCTCTTGTTCTTGGGTATTCTCATGTATGCTTGGAGTGGAAGATGTATATGTAATGGGGATGTCCTCATCATCCTCCCCCTCTTGAAAAGGAGTCGTCCTCGACTCGGTGTCTTCTTGCCCAAAGAATGGAGATAAATCAGCAACATTAAAAGTAGTGCTCACCCCATAGTCGTCCCCCGGAAGCTCTATCTTGTATGCATTATCATTGATCTTGGCAAGTACTTTAAAAGGTCCATCTCCACGGGGCATCAATTTAGATCTACGCTTCTCCGGAAAGCGGTCTTTGCGAAGGTGTACCCACACTAAATCACCTGGTTCAAAAAGCATTTTCTTTCTAGACTTGTAGCTTTGGAAGCATAAGCACGTACCTTCTTTTCAATTACCTCTTTGGTTGTGGCATGGAGCTTTTTCACAAAATCAGCACGTTTAGACGCCTCCATATTAGTGCGTTCTTGTAGTGGGAGTGGAAGCAAATCAAGTGGCGCGATTGGTTTGAAACCATACACCACCTCGAATGGACACAATTGAGTTGTAGAATGTACCGCCCTATTATATGCAAACTCCACATGCGGTAGACAATCTTCCCACTCTTTCAAGTTCTTCTTTATCATGGTACGTAGCAATGTTGAAAGTGTGCGGTTCACCACCTCCGTTTGCCCATCTGTTTGTGGATGACAAGTCGTTGAAAACAACAACTTTGTCCCAAGCTTGGCCCATAAAGTCTTCCAAAAGTAGCTCATGAACTTGACGTCACGATCTGAAACAATGGTTCGTGGCATTCCATGCAATCTCACAATCTCCCTGAAAAACAAGTCAGCTACATGCGACGCATCGTCGCTCTTATGACAGGGAATAAAATGTGCCATTTTAGAGAACCTATCCACAACAACAAAGACTGAATCCCTTCCCCTCTTGGTCCTAGGCAGTCCTAATACAAAATCCATGCTAATATCTTCCCAAGGAGCACTAGGAACAGGCAGTGGAGTATACAAACCATGTGGATTGAGTTTTGACTTTGCCTTATGACATGTGATGCATCTTTGAACGAACCTCTCGACGTCTCGCCTCATTTTTGGCCAATAGAAGTGATCAGCCAACATCATGTAAGTCTTTTCTCTCCCAAAATGCCCCATCAATCCTCCTGCATGAGATTCCTGCAATAATAACAAACGCACCGAAGACTCCGGTACACATAGCTTATTCATGCGAAAGAGGAAACCATCATGAATATGAAACTTATCCCACCCTTTCCCATCTTTACAATTAGAATATGGAGTTGTAAATTCATGATCGGAAGCATATAAATCTTTCAAACATTCTAACCCTGGTACCTTTACCTCCAACTGGGTCAAAAGCACATGTTTTCGTGACAATGCATCAGCTACCACATTCTCTTTGCCTTTCTTATATTTAATAATGTATGGAAAGGTCTCAATGAATTCTACCCACTTAGCATGTCGACGATTCAATTTCGTTTGGCCCTTTAAGTATTTCAAAGATTCATGATCAGAATGTATTATGAATTCCTTAGGCCAAAGATAATGTTGCCAAGTTTCCAACACACGCACAAGAGCATATAATTCTTTATCATAAACAGGATAATTCAATTGTGCACCATGAAGTTTCTCGCTGAAATATGCAACAGGTTTTCTTTCTTGCATCAAAACACCACCAATACCTATTCCACTAGCATCACATTCAATCTCAAAAGTTTTTGTGAAATCAGGTAAAGCAAGCAATGGTGCTTCAGTCAAACACTTCTTTAATTCAGCAAAAGCTTTGTCTTGTTTTTCTCCCCACTCAAAAATCACCCCCTTTTTAGTCAATTCATTTAATGGGGCAGCAATGGTGCTAAAGTCTTTCACAAATCGCCGATAAAAGCTAGCAAGCCCATGGAAGCTACGAATTTGACTAACATTCACAGGTATTGGCCAATTTCTAATAGCTTCAATTTTAGATTCATCCACTTCAATTCCATGAGCTGAAACAACATAGCCTAGAAACACAACCTTACTAGTGCAAAAAGTACACTTCTCAAGATTGGCATACAAGCGTTCTTTCCTAAGCACTTCTAGCACTTGTTTAATGTGTTCAACATGATCATCCAAACAGCGGCTATATATGAGAATATCATCAAAGTAAACTACCACAAATTTTCCAATGAAGTGTCTCAAAACATGGTTCATTAAACGCATGAATGTACTAGGAGCATTGGACAATCCAAAAGGCATCACTAACCATTCATACAAGCCAAATTTCGTTTTAAAAGCAGTTTTCCATTCATCACCATGTTTCATTCTTATTTGATGGTAGCCACTACGCAAGTCAATCTTAGAAAAGATAGTAGAACCACTTAACTCATCAAGCATATCATCTAACCTAGGAATAGGATGACGATAGCGAACAGTTATGTTGTTAATAGCTCTACAGTCTACGCACATTCTCCAAGTACCATCTTTCTTAGGAACAAGAATAACAGGAACAGCACAAGGACTAAGACTCTCGCGTACATACCCTTTATCCAAAAGTGCTTGCACTTGGCGCTGAATCTCCTTTGTTTCTTCTGGGTTTGTGCGGTATGGCGGCCGGTTGGGAAGAGGGGCTCCCGGGACTAAGTCAATTTGATGCTCAATGCCTCGAATAGGTGGTAGGCCAGCGGGTACCTCCTCCGGAAACACGTCGTCGTAAGCCTGCAAAACTTGAGAAACAGCACTAGGAAGAGATGTTAAATCATTAGTAGAAAGCAATGCATCCTTGTACAGCAATACAAGGTGCATCAAAGTGGGATCTTCTTTCATCTCTCTCAGATCAGATTTGGTGGCTATCATGACTAGGTTTTTCTCTCCCTCACTCTTGCTTTTACCTCTCGATTTTGGTTTGTGGCTCTCACTCACCTTTTGTGGAATCACACTCTTTTGTTCTCTCCCTTTCTCACTCTCAACTTGCACTTCAACCTTTTGTACATTATCATTTACAATTTGGGAAGGAGTTAACGGTCGCAGCACCACTTGTTTGTTGTTCCACCAAAACTTGTATTGATTTGTTCTTCCATCATGAAGCACAGCGCGATCATATTGCCATGGCCTTCCTAGCAGCAAGTGACATACATCCATAGGCACCACATCACACTCCACCGTATCACGATAAGTGCCAATTTCAAATTCAACATCCACGGTGTATCCCACATTCAATGAGCCTTTCTCATGTAACCACTGAATCTGATATGGGTGTGGGTGTTTCTTATACTTCAACCCAAGTTTATTGCAAAGCTCCTTGCTAGCCAAATTATGACAACTCCCACCATCAATGATTACCTTGCAAAATTTGCCATCCTTGCTAACTTGAGCTCTTGTATGGAATAAATTGCAGCGCTGTTCATGGGAAGGTTTTGGTTGCACACTCAACACCGTCGGCGCACACACAAGTATAGGACCATCACCGGGATCACAATACTCTATGTCTTGCTCCTCCTCATGTGCATCATCATATGTCCCTAAATCAGCATGGTGATCATTCTCTTCTTCACTTGTAGAATCATATTCCCCATTCTCTAATATCAACATCGCCTTGTTATTTGGGCAATCCTTTTGCATATGGCCACGACCAAGGCACTTGAAGCATTGTATGCCACTACTCTTCGCTGTAGAACCCACAGAAGAAACACCACTAGCTGCTGGATTTAATGGCTTCCTTGTACTTGGAGTGGCTTCTTCCTTCTTGCTAGATGATGGGCGAAAGCTTGAACCACCACTTGGAGCTGTTCTTTGGCTTATTTGTGATTTGGAACCATATCTTCCTCCGCTGGACGGTGTACGAGTAGCAAAGGACGTTGATCTTGCAAACTTAGCATCCTCTTGCAATTGCCGTTCTGCCTTTGTAGCTTGATGCACTAACTCATAAAGATTGTTATAGGGCTGAAAGTTGACAATTCTTTTGACTTGATGGTTCAAACCTGAGAGGAAGCGTGCCATGGTTTGCTCTTCTTGTTCTTGCACCTTGGCTCGAATCATGGCTAACTCCATCTCCTTGTAGTACTCCTCCACAGAATGTGCTCCCTGCTTCATATTCTGCAATTTATCAAATAGATCACGTTTGTAATGACGAGGAACAAAACGGGCTCTCATTTCTCGCTTCATCTCTTGCCATGATACAATAGGGACTTCTCCATTCTCAGCTCTTTGAGTAATGACTTGTTCCCACCAATCCAAAGCATAGCCTTCAAACTCAAGTGATGCCAACTGTATCTTTCTCTCATCCGTATAGTGATGCATACGGAATATTTTGTCAACCTTCAATTCCCAAGTGAGATATTCCTCGGGATCAGTCCCGCCTACAAACTTGGGCATGGAAAACTTGAGTTTGCCCAATCCATCATCTTCATTGCGTGGGCGTTGATAATGGTCATTATGATGCAAGGCAAAATCACCATCCCTTTCCATCGCATGTGTAGCACCACCACGGCCACCACGGCCTCCACCTAGGCCTTGGCCACGCCCTCCATGGCCACCTCCTCGTCCTCCTAGCTGTGGTGGACGCACCACGTTGGCCGCCACTTGGTGTTGCGGTGCAGGAGGTACGTGTGCAGCAGCTTCTCCTCCTTGAACACTTGCTTCATCGCCACCATTGCGAGCTTGTATGAGCCTAGTGAGGGCTCCAATGTCCTCCCGCAATTGGCGCATATTTTCATCAGCTTGTATCTCCATATTTTGCATCTCCCTTGCAATTTGATCGGCAAAAGTATCATGCTTCTCATGGAGTTGATCGAGCCCTTGGCGTAGCTCACGTTGAAAGTGTTCACGGAGTGCCCCAAATTGATATTGCTTGACGAATGCTTGAGTTTCATTTGTCTCACCACTCTCATCATGGTGTTCTCCTCCACCTGACATGGTAGCTATGCAAGAAACAAATAGCTATGTAGAATAATGCTTTATGGAAATCACTCAATCTCACTGTTTTCTCTCCCAAGTAAAGTTCTTACCCTTCCGAAGTGAATTAAGGCCAATAAAAACTTACACCTGGTAGAAGTGACACAGCACAGTGATGATCAAGCGAATTTAAGAGTGTTCACTACTTGCACAACAACGGTTATATGGTGGAGCTCGGTATGAAAGTGTATATCCTAGCAATCTGAAATTCTTGATGTTGTAAAGTTAAGTAATAATCCAAGCTAGAATACTTTGAGTAAGTGCTGATCCAAAAGATTTAAGTGAAGTATATGAACGCACACGCAAAGATCAATGTGACTCGATGCAAACAAGGGAATGAGCTAACTAGAGGCAATCTGAAATTAAAGATTAGATAGCTCGTTTTGCACCAAGTACTAGGAGAGACGCTAGCCAATTGCAATGATATGAATGTAAGGGCACGAGATTGCTCAAGAGATTAAATTACACAATCTGAATTTATGGACTAAGAACTCACCCAAATTCGGCCAATGTTTTTTTTTTCTTTCTTTTTCTCTTCTTCTCTTTTTTTTCAGCTGTCTTTTTTTTTAAAGGCCGAACTAGCTTTAATTGTTCCTTTGATTTTTTTGCAGGTCTCAAATATTTAGCAAAGTGTAAAATACTCAAGAGCAGCCCTAGATGCAATATTCAACAGCTAGTCTCAAAGATGAACAGGATTTTTTTGCGGTACTGTAGCAGATCGCGTACTGTAGCAATACGGTACTGTAGCGATCGTGTACTGTAGCAGATCAATTTTTTTTGAATTTTGGATTGGATACAAAGATTAAGCTACGCAAATAAACACGAATGATCAGCACCTAACCAAAGTTCTAATGGATCAAAACTTAGCAAAACTCACAAAATTAACAGATGCAAAAACTAGGGTTTGGATATTTTTTTTTTGTGGCAATTTTTGGTTTTAATGGACTATAGGACAAAAGTAAATCAATCTAAAACTAAGGGTAAATAATCCTACCGAGTAAACCGCGCTCTGATACCAAGATGATACGGGGTCGCCCGATCTTCTCGACGTAGGATCAAGATACTCACGTGGATTTGATGAATCGTAGTGATCTCCCGTTGCCAATGCAAGAGTTAGCACTCTATAATTCGCCCAACCACACGTGCTGAACTTCACGACCACCGATGAAGTTCCATCGCGCTCCCAATTCCCAACGGAAAGGTTGAACGATCTTGATTTTCAGCGAACTCCCAATTCCCTCAAGTTGGTTCAGCCAACGGAAAGAACAAGAGTATTATATTATCAAAAGTGGTCTGAGCCCTAAAGGCTGCCAATACAAGGCTTATATAGCCCCTTGGGACGTCCATATGGTCCCTAAACCAAGTACAACTCAACCCTATATGGTTTTAGATACGAACTCTTACAAAAAGGAAACTATATTTTTCACCCGTCATATTGTTTCGGTCATAACTTTTTATCCGTGACGAATTTGAAGGTGGGACCAGATCCGTTGCGTAGCCCTTGAAATTATCTTTCCAACGAGTACAAGAACTCCTGAATCGGACTCCGTTTGTGAAAGTTATGGCCTTTTTAGTAACTACCTGTCAGGCTGTCCCGAACCGAGTCCGAATTGAATCCTGAGTTGAATCCGAGTTTGAATTGGATTGAGCACGTGGGAAGTCTGAATTTGGCTTGAAAATCTTATCCAAAACTTGTAGTTTAAGTCCTTGGGCTCCTCCCTTGTGCTCTCCCAAGTCTTCACATGAGTCATACCTAAGAATACATAAAATACTAGCATGAGGTAGTATTCCAAGTTCATCATCAATTAAAGGAAAGTCCTTAAGAAACAAAAGCACCTGTTTGTTTAAACGCTTGGCTCTTGCCCTCGTCATTGGGCCCTCTTGTTCTTGGGTATTCTCATGTATGCTTGGAGTGGAAGATGTATATGTAATGGGGATGTCCTCATCATGTTTGGCGCTCAGTTTCATTGCGTGTCTCGACTTTGTCCGTGTGGAGTTTGCAGTACACGTTGAACCCCACTTTGGTGGAAAGTTTAACACTGAGTCGGGTCGATTCAAAATCAATACAGAAAATAGCTAGGGCACACGTGAAGTCCATTCGATGTGTTGGCACTCAGTTTCATTTTGTCACTCGATTTCGTACGAATGGAGTTCGAAGTAGTCGTCAGAATCCATTTCGGTGGAAAGTTTAACACGGAGTCAGACGGATTCAAAATGTATGCCAAAATGAGTGGGGACGCATATGAAGTCCATTCGGGGTATTTGGCACTCAGTTTCATTTCGTGACTCGATTTGGCATGCATGCAGTTTTCATTTCCCGTCGAAACCCATTTTGGAGGAAAGTTTACCGTCGAGGTGGATGGATTCGAATGCGTGCCAAAATGAGATATGGTGCATGTCATGTCCGCTTAAGGTGTTTGCCACTCAGTTTATTTCATGCCTCGATTTCACATACAGGGAGTTTGCAGTGAGCGTTTGAATTCGATTTTGAGGAAAGTTTAACACCGACTCGGATGGATTCAATGCATGCCAAATGAGGTAGGGCACATATGAAGTCCATTCTAGGTGTTTGGCGCTCAGTTTCATTGCGTGTCTCGACTTTGTCCGTGTGGAGTTTGCAGTACACGTTGAACCCCACTTTGGTGGAAAGTTTAACACTGAGTCGGGTCGATTCAAAATCAATACAGAAAATAGCTAGGGCACACGTGAAGTCCATTCGATGTGTTGGCACTCAGTTTCATTTTGTCACTCGATTTCGTACGAATGGAGTTCGAAGTAGTCGCCAGAATCCATTTCGGTGGAAAGTTTAACACGGAGTCAGACTGATTCAAAATGTATGCCAAAATGAGTGGGGACGCATATGAAGTACATTCGGGGTATTTGGCACTCAGTTTCATTTCGTGACTCGATTTGGCATGCATGCAGTTTTCATTTCCCGTCGAAACCCATTTTGGAGGAAAGTTTACCGTCGAGTTGGATGGATTCGAAATGCGTGCCAAAATGAGATATGGTGCATGTCAAGTCCGCTCAAGGCGTTTGCCACTCAGTTTATTTCATGTCTCGATTTCACATACAGGGAGTTTGCAGTGCCCGTTTGAATTCGATTTTGAGGAAAGTTTAACACCGACTCGGATGGATTCAATGCATGCCAAATGAGGTAGGGCACATATGAAGTCCATTCGAGGTGTTTGGCGCTCAGTTTCATTGCGTGTCTCGACTTTGTCCGTGTGGAGTTTGAAGTACACGTTGAACCCCACTTTGGTGGAAAGTTTAACACTGAGTCGGATCGATTCAAAATCAATGCAGAAAATAGCTAGGGCACACGTGAAGTCCATTCGATGTGTTGGCACTCAGTTTCAGTTTTGTCACTCGATTTCGTACGAATGGAGTTCGAAGTACCCGTCAGAATCCATTTCGGTGGAAAGTTTAACACGGAGTCAGACGGATTCAAAATGTATGCCAAAATGAGTGGGGACGCATATGAAGTCCATTCGGGGTATTTGGCACTCAGTTTCATTTCGTGACTCGATTTGGCATGCATGCAGTTTTCATTTCCCGTCGAAACCCATTTTGGAGGAAAGTTTACCGTCGAGTTGGATGGATTCGAAATGCGTGCCAAAATGAGATATGGTGCATGTCAAGTCCGCTCAAGGCGTTTGCCACTCAGTTTATTTCATGTCTCGATTTCACATACAGGGAGTTTGCAGTGCCCGTTTGAATTCGATTTTGAGGAAAGTTTAACACCGACTCGGATGGATTCAATGCATGCCAAATGAGGTAGGGCACATATGAAGTCCATTCGAGGTGTTTGGCGCTCAGTTTCATTGCGTGTCTCGACTTTGTCCGTGTGGAGTTTGCAGTACACGTTGAACCCCACTTTGGTGGAAAGTTTAACACTGAGTCGGATCGATTCAAAATCAATGCAGAAAATAGCTAGGGCACACCGTGAAGTCCATTCGATGTGTTGGCACTCAGTTTCATTTTGTCACTCGATTTCGTACGAATGGAGTTCGAAGTAGTCGCCAGAATCCATTTCGGTGGAAAGTTTAACACGGAGTCAGACGGATTCAAAATGTATGCCAAAATGAGTGGGGACGCATATGAAGTCCATTCGGGGTATTTGGCACTCAGTTTCATTTCGTGACTCGATTTGGCATGCATGCAGTTTTCATTTCCCGTCGAAACCCATTTTGGAGGAAAGTTTACCGTCGAGTTGGATGGATTCGAAATGCGTGCCAAAATGAGATATGGTGCATGTCAAGTCCGCTCAAGGCGTTTGCCACTCAGTTTATTTCATGTCTCGATTTCACATACAGGGAGTTTGCAGTGCCCGTTTGAATTCGATTTTGAGGAAAGTTTAACACCGACTCGGATGGATTCAATGCATGCCAAATGAGGTAGGGCACATATGAAGTCCATTCGAGGTGTTTGGCGCTCAGTTTCATTGCGTGTCTCGACTTTGTCCGTGTGGAGTTTGCAGTACACGTTGAACCCCACTTTGGTGGAAAGTTTAACACTGAGTCGGATCGATTCAAAATCAATGCAGAAAATAGCTAGGGCACACGTGAAGTCCATTCGATGTGTTGGCACTCAGTTTCATTTTGTCACTCGATTTCGTACGAATGGAGTTCGAAGTAGTCGCCAGAATCCATTTCGGTGGAAAGTTTAACACGGAGTCAGACGGATTCAAAATGTATGCCAAAATGAGTGGGGACGCATATGAAGTCCATTCGGGGTATTTGGCACTCAGTTTCATTTCGTGACTCGATTTGGCATGCATGCAGTTTTCATTTCCCGTCGAAACCCATTTTGGAGGAAAGTTTACCGTCGAGTTGGATGGATTCGAAATGCGTGCCAAAATGAGATATGGTGCATGTCAAGTCCGCTCAAGGCGTTTGCCACTCAGTTTATTTCATGTCTCGATTTCACATACAGGGAGTTTGCAGTGCCCGTTTGAATTCGATTTTGAGGAAAGTTTAACACCGACTCGGATGGATTCAATGCATGCCAAATGAGGTAGGGCACATATGAAGTCCATTCGAGGTGTTTGGCGCTCAGTTTCATTGCGTGTCTCGACTTTGTCCGTGTGGAGTTTGCAGTACACGTTGAACCCCACTTTGGTGGAAAGTTTAACACTGAGTCGGATCGATTCAAAATCAATGCAGAAAATAGCTAGGGCACACGTGAAGTCCATTCGATGTGTTGGCACTCAGTTTCATTTTGTCACTCGATTTCGTACGAATGGAGTTCGAAGTACCCGTCAGAATCCATTTCGGTGGAAAGTTTAACACGGAGTCAGACGGATTCAAAATGTATGCCAAAATGAGTGGGGGCGCATATGAAGTCCATTCGGGGTATTTGGCACTCAGTTTCATTTCGTGACTCGATTTGGCATGCATGCAGTTTTCATTTCCCGTCGAAACCCATTTTGGAGGAAAGTTTACCGTCGAGTTGGATGGATTCGAATGCGTGCCAAAATGAGATATGGTGCATGTCAAGTCCGCTCAAGGTGTTTGCCACTCAGTTTATTTCATGCCTCGATTTCACATACAGGGAGTTTGCAGTGCCCGTTTGAATTCGATTTTGAGGAAAGTTTAACACCGACTCGGATGGATTCAATGCATGCCAAATGAGGTAGGGCACATATGAAGTCCATTCGAGGTGTTTGGCGCTCAGTTTCATTGCGTGTCTCGAATTTGTCCGTGTGGAGTTTGCAGTACACGTTGAACCCCACTTTGGTGGAAAGTTTAACACTGAGTCGGATCGATTCAAAATCAATGCAGAAAATAGCTAGGGCACACGTGAAGTCCATTCGATGTGTTGGCACTCAGTTTCATTTTGTCACTCGATTTCGTACGAATGGAGTTCGAAGTAGTCCGCAGAATCCATTTCGGTGGAAAGTTTAACACGGAGTCAGACGGATTCAAAATGTATGCCAAAATGAGTGGGGACGCATATGAAGTCCATTCGGGGTATTTGGCACTCAGTTTCATTTCGTGACTCGATTTGGCATGCATGCAGTTTTCATTTCCCGTCGAAACCCATTTTGGAGGAAAGTTTACCGTCGAGTTGGATGGATTCGAAATGCGTGCCAAAATGAGATATGGTGCATGTCAAGTCCGCTCAAGGCGTTTGCCACTCAGTTTATTTCATGTCTCGATTTCACATACAGGGAGTTTGCAGTGCCCGTTTGAATTCGATTTTGAGGAAAGTTTAACACCGACTCGGATGGATTCAATGCATGCCAAATGAGGTAGGGCACATATGAAGTCCATTCGAGGTGTTTGGCGCTCAGTTTCATTGCGTGTCTCGACTTTGTCCGTGTGGAGTTTGCAGTACACGTTGAACCCCACTTTGGTGGAAAGTTTAACACTGAGTCGGATCGATTCAAAATCAATGCAGAAAATAGCTAGGGCACACGTGAAGTCCATTCGATGTGTTGGCACTCAGTTTCATTTTGTCACTCGATTTCGTACGAATGGAGTTCGAAGTACCCGTCAGAATCCATTTCGGTGGAAAGTTTAACACGGAGTCAGACGGATTCAAAATGTATGCCAAAATGAGTGGGGGACGCATATGAAGTCCATTCGGGGTATTTGGCACTCAGTTTCATTTCGTGACTCGATTTGGCATGCATGCAGTTTTCATTTCCCGTCGAAACCCATTTTGGAGGAAAGTTTACCGTCGAGTTGGATGGATTCGAATGCGTGCCAAAATGAGATATGGTGCATGTCAAGTCCGCTCAAGGCGTTTGCCACTCAGTTTATTTCATGTCTCGATTTCACATACAGGGAGTTTGCAGTGCCCGTTTGAATTCGATTTTGAGGAAAGTTTAACACCGACTCGGATGGATTCAATGCATGCCAAATGAGGTAGGGCACATATGAAGTCCATTCGAGGTGTTTGGCGCTCAGTTTCATTGCGTGTCTCGACTTTGTCCGTGTGGAGTTTGCAGTACACGTTGAACCCCACTTTGGTGGAAAGTTTAACACTGAGTCGGATCGATTCAAAATCAATGCAGAAAATAGCTAGGGCACACGTGAAGTCCATTCGATGTGTTGGCACTCAGTTTCATTTTGTCACTCGATTTCGTACGAATGGAGTTCGAAGTACCCGTCAGAATCCATTTCGGTGGAAAGTTTAACACGGAGTCAGACGGATTCAAAATGTATGCCAAAATGAGTGGGGGACGCATATGAAGTCCATTCGGGGTATTTGGCACTCAGTTTCATTTCGTGACTCGATTTGGCATGCATGCAGTTTTCATTTCCCGTCGAAACCCATTTTGGAGGAAAGTTTACCGTCGAGTTGGATGGATTCGAATGCGTGCCAAAATGAGATATGGTGCATGTCAAGTCCGCTCAAGGTGTTTGCCACTCAGTTTATTTCATGCCTCGATTTCACATACAGGGAGTTTGCAGTGCCCGTTTGAATTCGATTTTGAGGAAAGTTTAACACCGACTCGGATGGATTCAATGCATGCCAAATGAGGTAGGGCACATATGAAGTCCATTCGAGGTGTTTGGCGCTCAGTTTCATTGCGTGTCTCGACTTTGTCCGTGTGGAGTTTGCAGTACACGTTGAACCCCACTTTGGTGGAAAGTTTAACACTGAGTCGGATCGATTCAAAATCAATGCAGAAAATAGCTAGGGCACACGTGAAGTCCATTCGATGTGTTGGCACTCAGTTTCATTTTGTCACTCGATTTCGTACGAATGGAGTTCGAAGTACCCGTCAGAATCCATTTCGGTGGAAAGTTTAACACGGAGTCAGACGGATTCAAAATGTATGCCAAAATGAGTGGGGGCGCATATGAAGTCCATTCGGGGTATTTGGCACTCAGTTTCATTTCGTGACTCGATTTGGCATGCATGCAGTTTTCATTTCCCGTCGAAACCCATTTTGGAGGAAAGTTTACCGTCGAGTTGGATGGATTCGAATGCGTGCCAAAATGAGATATGGTGCATGTCAAGTCCGCTCAAGGAGTTTGCCACTCAGTTTATTTCATGCCTCGATTTCACATACAGGGAGTTTGCAGTGCCCGTTTGAATTCGATTTTGAGGAAAGTTTAACACCGACTCGGATGGATTCAATGCATGCCAAATGAGGTAGGGCACATATGAAGTCCATTCGAGGTGTTTGGCGCTCAGTTTCATTGCGTGTCCTCGACTTTGTCCGTGTGGAGTTTGCAGTACACGTTGAACCCCACTTTGGTGGAAAGTTTAACACTGAGTCGGATCGATTCAAAATCAATGCAGAAAATAGCTAGGGCACACGTGAAGTCCATTCGATGTGTTGGCACTCAGTTTCATTTTGTCACTCGATTTCGTACGAATGGAGTTCGAAAGTAGTCGCCAGAATCCATTTCGGTGGAAAGTTTAACACGGAGTCAGACGGATTCAAAATGTATGCCAAAATGAGTGGGACGCATATGAAGTCCATTCGGGGTATTTGGCACTCAGTTTCATTTCGTGACTCGATTTGGCATGCATGCAGTTTTCATTTCCCGTCGAAACCCATTTTGGAGGAAAGTTTACCGTCGAGTTGGATGGATTCGAATGCGTGCCAAA
>CM029645.1:28147413-28171588 GCA_017311315.1 Dendrocalamus latiflorus
CGCTAGTTTCATTGCGTGTCTCGACTTTGTCCGTGTGGAGTTTGCGAGTACACGTTGAACCCCACTTTGGTGGAAAGTTTAACACTGAGTCGGATCGATTCAAATCAATGCAGAAAATAGCTAGGGCACACGTGAAGTCCATTCGATGTGTTGGCACTCAGTTTCATTTTGTCACTCGATTTCGTACGAATGGAGTTCGAAGTAGTCGCCAGAATCCATTTCGGTGGAAAGTTTAACACGGAGTCAGACGGATTCAAAATGTATGCCAAAATGAGTGGGGACGCATGTGAAGTCCATTCGGGGTATTTGGCACTCAGTTTCATTTCGTGACTCGATTTGGCATGCATGCAGTTTTCATTTCCCGTCGAAACCCATTTTGCAGGAAAGTTTACCGTCGAGTTGGATGGATTCGAAATGCGTGCCAAAATGAGATATGGTGCATGTCAAGTCCGCTCAAGGCGTTTGCCACTCAGTTTATTTCATGTCTCGATTTCACATACAGGGAGTTTGCAGTGCCCGTTTGAATTCGATTTTGAGGAAAGTTTAACACCGACTCGGATGGATTCAATGCATGCCAAATGAGGTAGGGCACATATGAAGTCCATTCGAGGTGTTTGGCGCTCAGTTTCATTGCGTGTCTCGACTTTGTCCGTGTGGAGTTTGCAGTACACGTTGAACCCCACTTTGGTGGAAAGTTTAACACTGAGTCGGATCGATTCAAAATCAATGCAGAAAATAGCTAGGGCACACGTGAAGTCCATTCGATGTGTTGGCACTCAGTTTCATTTTGTCACTCGATTTCGTACGAATGGAGTTCGAAGTAGTCGCCAGAATCCATTTCGGTGGAAAGTTTAACACGGAGTCAGACGGATTCAAAATGTATGCCAAAATGAGTGGGGACGCATATGAAGTCCATTCGGGGTATTTGGCACTCAGTTTCATTTCGTGACTCGATTTGGCATGCATGCAGTTTTCATTTCCCGTCGAAACCCATTTTGGAGGAAAGTTTACCGTCGAGTTGGATGGATTCGAAATGCGTGCCAAAATGAGATATGGTGCATGTCAAGTCCGCTCAAGGCGTTTGCCACTCAGTTTATTTCATGTCTCGATTTCACATACAGGGAGTTTGCAGTGCCCGTTTGAATTCGATTTTGAGGAAAGTTTAACACCGACTCGGATGGATTCAATGCATGCCAAATGAGGTAGGGCACATATGAAGTCCATTCGAGGTGTTTGGCGCTCAGTTTCATTGCGTGTCTCGACTTTGTCCGTGTGGAGTTTGCAGTACACGTTGAACCCCACTTTGGTGGAAAGTTTAACACTGAGTCGGATCGATTCAAAATCAATGCAGAAAATAGCTAGGGCACACGTGAAGTCCATTCGATGTGTTGGCACTCAGTTTCATTTTGTCACTCGATTTCGTACGAATGGAGTTCGAAGTAGTCGCCAGAATCCATTTCGGTGGAAAGTTTAACACGGAGTCAGACGGATTCAAAATGTATGCCAAAATGAGTGGGGACGCATATGAAGTCCATTCGGGGTATTTGGCACTCAGTTTCATTTCGTGACTCGATTTGGCATGCATGCAGTTTTCATTTCCCGTCGAAACCCATTTTGGAGGAAAGTTTACCGTCGAGTTGGATGGATTCGAAATGCGTGCCAAAATGAGATATGGTGCATGTCAAGTCCGCTCAAGGCGTTTGCCACTCAGTTTATTTCATGTCTCGATTTCACATACAGGGAGTTTGCAGTGCCCGTTTGAATTCGATTTTGAGGAAAGTTTAACACCGACTCGGATGGATTCAATGCATGCCAAATGAGGTAGGGCACATATGAAGTCCATTCGAGGTGTTTGGCGCTCAGTTTCATTGCGTGTCTCGACTTTGTCCGTGTGGAGTTTGCAGTACACGTTGAACCCCACTTTGGTGGAAAGTTTAACACTGAGTCGGATCGATTCAAAATCAATGCAGAAAATAGCTAGGGCACACGTGAAGTCCATTCGATGTGTTGGCACTCAGTTTCATTTTGTCACTCGATTTCGTACGAATGGAGTTCGAAGTAGTCGCCAGAATCCATTTCGGTGGAAAGTTTAACACGGAGTCAGACGGATTCAAAATGTATGCCAAAATGAGTGGGGACGCATATGAAGTCCATTCGGGGTATTTGGCACTCAGTTTCATTTCGTGACTCGATTTGGCATGCATGCAGTTTTCATTTCCCGTCGAAACCCATTTTGGAGGAAAGTTTACCGTCGAGTTGGATGGATTCGAAATGCGTGCCAAAATGAGATATGGTGCATGTCAAGTCCGCTCAAGGCGTTTGCCACTCAGTTTATTTCATGTCTCGATTTCACATACAGGGAGTTTGCAGTGCCCGTTTGAATTCGATTTTGAGGAAAGTTTAACACCGACTCGGATGGATTCAATGCATGCCAAATGAGGTAGGGCACATATGAAGTCCATTCGAGGTGTTTGGCGCTCAGTTTCATTGCGTGTCTCGACTTTGTCCGTGTGGAGTTTGCAGTACACGTTGAACCCCACTTTGGTGGAAAGTTTAACACTGAGTCGGATCGATTCAAAATCAATGCAGAAAATAGCTAGGGCACACGTGAAGTCCATTCGATGTGTTGGCACTCAGTTTCATTTTGTCACTCGATTTCGTACGAATGGAGTTCGAAGTAGTCGCCAGAATCCATTTCGGTGGAAAGTTTAACACGGAGTCAGACGGATTCAAAATGTATGCCAAAATGAGTGGGGACGCATATGAAGTCCATTCGGGGTATTTGGCACTCAGTTTCATTTCGTGACTCGATTTGGCATGCATGCAGTTTTCATTTCCCGTCGAAACCCATTTTGGAGGAAAGTTTACCGTCGAGTTGGATGGATTCGAAATGCGTGCCAAAATGAGATATGGTGCATGTCAAGTCCGCTCAAGGCGTTTGCCACTCAGTTTATTTCATGTCTCGATTTCACATACAGGGAGTTTGCAGTGCCCGTTTGAATTCGATTTTGAGGAAAGTTTAACACCGACTCGGATGGATTCAATGCATGCCAAATGAGGTAGGGCACATATGAAGTCCATTCGAGGTGTTTGGCGCTCAGTTTCATTGCGTGTCTCGACTTTGTCCGTGTGGAGTTTGCAGTACACGTTGAACCCCACTTTGGTGGAAAGTTTAACACTGAGTCGGATCGATTCAAAATCAATGCAGAAAATAGCTAGGGCACACGTGAAGTCCATTCGATGTGTTGGCACTCAGTTTCATTTTGTCACTCGATTTCGTACGAATGGAGTTCGAAGTAGTCGCCAGAATCCATTTCGGTGGAAAGTTTAACACGGAGTCAGACGGATTCAAAATGTATGCCAAAATGAGTGGGGACGCATATGAAGTCCATTCGGGGTATTTGGCACTCAGTTTCATTTCGTGACTCGATTTGGCATGCATGCAGTTTTCATTTCCCGTCGAAACCCATTTTGGAGGAAAGTTTACCGTCGAGTTGGATGGATTCGAAATGCGTGCCAAAATGAGATATGGTGCATGTCAAGTCCGCTCAAGGCGTTTGCCACTCAGTTTATTTCATGTCTCGATTTCACATACAGGGAGTTTGCAGTGCCCGTTTGAATTCGATTTTGAGGAAAGTTTAACACCGACTCGGATGGATTCAATGCATGCCAAATGAGGTAGGGCACATATGAAGTCCATTCGAGGTGTTTGGCGCTCAGTTTCATTGCGTGTCTCGACTTTGTCCGTGTGGAGTTTGCAGTACACGTTGAACCCCACTTTGGTGGAAAGTTTAACACTGAGTCGGATCGATTCAAAATCAATGCAGAAAATAGCTAGGGCACACGTGAAGTCCATTCGATGTGTTGGCACTCAGTTTCATTTTGTCACTCGATTTCGTACGAATGGAGTTCGAAGTAGTCGCCAGAATCCATTTCGGTGGAAAGTTTAACACGGAGTCAGACGGATTCAAAATGTATGCCAAAATGAGTGGGGACGCATATGAAGTCCATTCGGGGTATTTGGCACTCAGTTTCATTTCGTGACTCGATTTGGCATGCATGCAGTTTTCATTTCCCGTCGAAACCCATTTTGGAGGAAAGTTTACCGTCGAGTTGGATGGATTCGAAATGCGTGCCAAAATGAGATATGGTGCATGTCAAGTCCGCTCAAGGCGTTTGCCACTCAGTTTATTTCATGTCTCGATTTCACATACAGGGAGTTTGCAGTGCCCGTTTGAATTCGATTTTGAGGAAAGTTTAACACCGACTCGGATGGATTCAATGCATGCCAAATGAGGTAGGGCACATATGAAGTCCATTCGAGGTGTTTGGCGCTCAGTTTCATTGCGTGTCTCGACTTTGTCCGTGTGGAGTTTGCAGTACACGTTGAACCCCACTTTGGTGGAAAGTTTAACACTGAGTCGGATCGATTCAAAATCAATGCAGAAAATAGCTAGGGCACACGTGAAGTCCATTCGATGTGTTGGCACTCAGTTTCATTTTGTCACTCGATTTCGTACGAATGGAGTTCGAAGTAGTCGCCAGAATCCATTTCGGTGGAAAGTTTAACACGGAGTCAGACGGATTCAAAATGTATGCCAAAATGAGTGGGGACGCATATGAAGTCCATTCGGGGTATTTGGCACTCAGTTTCATTTCGTGACTCGATTTGGCATGCATGCAGTTTTCATTTCCCGTCGAAACCCATTTTGGAGGAAAGTTTACCGTCGAGTTGGATGGATTCGAAATGCGTGCCAAAATGAGATATGGTGCATGTCAAGTCCGCTCAAGGCGTTTGCCACTCAGTTTATTTCATGTCTCGATTTCACATACAGGGAGTTTGCAGTGCCCGTTTGAATTCGATTTTGAGGAAAGTTTAACACCGACTCGGATGGATTCAATGCATGCCAAATGAGGTAGGGCACATATGAAGTCCATTCGAGGTGTTTGGCGCTCAGTTTCATTGCGTAGTCTCGAATTTGTCCGTGTGGAGTTTGCAGTACACGTTGAACCCCACTTTGGTGGAAAGTTTAACACTGAGTCGGATCGATTCAAAATCAATGCAGAAAATAGCTACGGCACACGTGAAGTCCATTCGATGTGTTGGCACTCAGTTTCATTTTGTCACTCGATTTCGTACGAATGGAGTTCGAAGTAGTCGCCAGAATCCATTTCGGTGGAAAGTTTAACACGGAGTCAGACGGATTCAAAATGTATGCCAAAATGAGTGGGGACGCATATGAAGTCCATTCGGGGTATTTGGCACTCAGTTTCATTTCGTGACTCGATTTGGCATGCATGCAGTTTTCATTTCCCGTCGAAACCCATTTTGGAGGAAAGTTTACCGTCGAGTTGGATGGATTCGAAATGCGTGCCAAAATGAGATATGGTGCATGTCAAGTCCGCTCAAGGCGTTTGCCACTCGAGTTTATTTCATGTCTCGATTTCACATACAGGGAGTTTGCAGTGCCCGTTTGAATTCGATTTTGAGGAAAGTTTAACACCGACTCGGATGGATTCAATGCATGCCAAATGAGGTAGGGCACATATGAAGTCCATTCGAGGTGTTTGGCGCTCAGTTTCATTGCGAGTCTCGAATTTGTCCGTGTGGAGTTTGCAGTACACGTTGAACCCCACTTTGGTGGAAAGTTTAACACTGAGTCGGATCGATTCAAAATCAATGCAGAAAATAGCTAGGGCACACGTGAAGTCCATTCGATGTGTTGGCACTCAGTTTCATTTTGTCACTCGATTTCGTACGAATGGAGTTCGAAGTACCCGTCAGAATCCATTTCGGTGGAAAGTTTAACACGGAGTCAGACGGATTCAAAATGTATGCCAAAATGAGTGGGGGCGCATATGAAGTCCATTCGGGGTATTTGGCACTCAGTTTCATTTCGTGACTCGATTTGGCATGCAAGCAGTTTTCATTTCCCATCGAAACCCATTTTGGAGGAAAGTTTACCGTCGAGTTGGATGGATTCGAATGCGTGCCAAAATGAGATATGGTGCATGTCAAGTCCGCTCAAGGCGTTTGCCACTCAGTTTATTTCATGCCTCGATTTCACATACAGGGAGTTTGCAGTGCCCGTTTGAATTCGATTTTGAGGAAAGTTTAACACCGACTCGGATGGATTCAATGCATGCCAAATGAGGTAGGGCACATATGAAGTCCATTCGAGGTGTTTGGCGCTCAGTTTCATTGCGTGTCTCGAATTTGTCCGTGTGGAGTTTGCAGTACACGTTGAACCCCACTTTGGTGGAAAGTTTAACACTGAGTCGGATCGATTCAAAATCAATGCAGAAAATAGCTAGGGCACACGTGAAGTCCATTCGATGTGTTGGCACTCAGTTTCATTTTGTCACTCGATTTCGTACGAATGGAGTTCGAAGTAGTCGCCAGAATCCATTTCGGTGGAAAGTTTAACACGGAGTCAGACGGATTCAAAATGTATGCCAAAATGAGTGGGGACGCATATGAAGTCCATTCGGGGTATTTGGCACTCAGTTTCATTTCGTGACTCGATTTGGCATGTGTAACATCCCAAAATTTTATTTGCCTTTTATTGGTTTTTCTGGAGTTTATTTGGTTTTATCTGGATCTTATTTCAAAGTCTAAAGCAAGAAAATGTATCTAAAATATTTTATAAAAGCCAAAAAGAGTTTATTTTATTTTTCCTAGCCTTTTCTAAAATTTTCAGAATTTTCTGGAATTAAAAATCAATTTTAAAAGGTTAAAAAGTATTTTATAAAATTATTAAATGAAAATCTGAAATTAAAATTATTTTTCCTAAGTCTAAATTGCCTCCAGGAATTTTTAGGAATTTTCCTAGAATTTTTGGGCCTTAAATATTAATTTTTAAGTGCTTATAAAGTTATCTAGCATTTCTAGAAATTAAAAACGAAAATTAAAACCCAAAAACCCCTCGGGCTGACACGTGGCACAGCCGGATCGCGTCCACCCCGCCGGCCGATCTAATCTGGGCCGTCCCCATCCACTTACCCCTTCGGGTTGGATCCAACGGCCGATCCCCTTTGTGCACACGTGGCTCAAATCCGGCCGTCCGCCTCTCTCCCCTCACCTCTCTCTCTACCGCCGACATGCGGGGCCCGCCCGTCAGCTCCTTCCCCCACCTCCCCTTCTTCCTCCTCCCGCCGGCCGCCATTGACGCCATAACCGAGCGTTTAAAGCTTCGATTACTCCTCCCCTTGACCGGCTATTGATGCCATTAGTGGCCCTTAAGCCCGCGCGCTAGTAACCGCCCCACCTCCGCCCGTTTCCCGTCGGCTTAAAGCCCTCCTCGCCGTTATGCGGCCGTTTCTAAAATCCTTAACTCCGGCGAGCCCGTTACCTCCTCCCCGCGCCTATAAAGCCCCTTCCCTCGAGCCGTCCTCCCCTCCTTTGCCTCCCCCGTGCGCCACCGCCTCTTTTCCCCTCCATCCCGAGCCGAATCGGCCCCGAACCGTCCGCCGCCCGTGCGAGCTCCGGCGAGGAATCGCCGTCGCTCCGGTCCCTCCCGCGCCTCGCCGTCGACGCCTTCGTGACCCCCGTGCGCCGGCGACCATCTTCCCCACCTCCACCGAGCGACGCCGTCACCGGAGCCCCGTCGACGCCGAAGACCCGTACGCCGCCGCTGCCAACCTCGCCGCCGACCCCCTTCCCGCGCCTCCCGAACCTCGTGCGCAGGTGAGCCCGAACCCCCGCCTCCCCCTCTCGCCGTTGCGCATCACCGCCGCCGCCGCCGAGCGCCGGAGCGCCGGCGAGCCGCCCCGCCCGTACGCCGCCTTCGGCCGACGCCGCCCCGTCAGCACGCGCGCCCACGTGGCAGGCCGCGTGGCGCCGCGTGGCCGCCCCGTCATCGCCTGGCCGCCACCTCTCCCTTGGGCCACGTCGGCCATGGACCGCGCCCACGGTGGACCGCCCCGACCTGTGAACCCAGTCCACCGCACACCCGGCCCCACTTGTCAGAGAGATAAACTCTTTTACAGTATAAAAATAATTCAACCTGAAAAATAAAATAGATGCTGACGTCATAAATGGAATTTTCAGTATAAAAATAATTCAGAAAATTAGTCTTTTTTCTTTTTCTTTAGATTTAACTTCCAAAGGCCATAACTTCTTCATTTTAACTCCGATTTAACCCGTTCAAATTTCTAAATTTTTCTAAAATCCTAATCTTTCCATTTCTGGGCTCTTTTTGAATTTTTGGATTTTATTTGAATTTCTTTTGGTTCTTTGCGTATAGATTGCGACTAATCCGGAGAGTATTTCTTCGACGAATCGCAGCAAGACTTCGAGCAAGGCAAGTTACACCTTTGACCATGTTGATCCCAGTAATTTAAATTATTTATGTTGTTTTTAAATTATTATGCATGCGTACTTTTATTCAACCTAGTTTAAATTCAGTTTAAACTCTAGTTATACCCAATTCCTTTGTGTATGGCCAATCTTGAAATTGAACGAACATACCTTGTCACCATAGATGAAAACCTAGTTGGTACATTAGTATTGACTAGAACATTTTATAGAATTGCTTAGCCATGCTTAGATTAATTTAGGTGGGAAGATTGGTTTCACGCAAAATGTTGGTTTAAAAAAATCTATTCTTGACTTTGGTGAGTCAAGAAGGTCTATAAAATTTTGATAAAATAAAGTGGTTAAAACCTGTTTTAGACTTAGGCATTGGTATGGTGGTGGGTGCTTGCTGGCATGCGTCGTAGTTTGTTGACTCGATGTTGATTGCCAGGCACAAGGGGTATGCGGGTAGGCCTAAGTCAAATTAAGGACCGGACTGTGAACTACTATTACAAAGTCACACCGTACTACCACAAGTCTGGTATGGGACAGATCTGGCTAAGTAATTTGTGAAGTTCCATTTTAGTTTCGCTATAGGCTGAATGTGAGCGTGGCGTAGGCCATGAGAAGTCTCACATGGCACAAGAGGGGGCTCCAACATGTGGATTCATGTTGTGGTGAAACCTTAGTGGCGGCGTAGCTAATTTGGTAATGGAACATTGGAACAGCCTTATCATGATCTCCTCGGCCGCACACCTAAGGAAGTGTGTAATCCGGTGGCAAAACAGGAGAACATGTCTTGTGGGTAAAGTTGTACACCTCTGCAGAGTAATAAACTATCCTGGATAGCCGTGTCCACGGTCAAGGACATGCTTAGTATGGTTTTTCACGGATTAGACTTTGGTTTTAATAAAATTTGGTTTATGGAAACTTGTGAATCTTTTGGAAAGATGGTCCGGGTGGGATACCCGTGGTTAGGTTGGTGTTAGGTTGTTGCCTGCACTAACGTTATTATTTTGTTAAATCTTGTTTTTATGTTCTGTATCAACTTCAGCTTTTGCACTTACGTTATCGTATTTGTTTCAATAATGTTGTTTATGCAAATAAACCATATTATGCCTTCCTTTGTAACTCCATTATGCATGCATACACTCTGTTATATTTCCCTGGTGTAACTTGCGTAAGCACTTCGTGTGCTTACCTTGGGAGTACTTTATGTGCTCACCTTGCTAAAATCTGTTGCCAGAGGACGACGTCGACTACGTTGAGGATTGCGACGAATAGGCCACGTCTTACAGTCAATTCGCCTTGTGGGAAGGCAGGATGGGCTGCTCCTTTTTATTTATCTTCCGCTGTTTATTTTCATGTTTGGCCATGAAGCCACCTTATTGTAAACTTTGCCATAAGGCCCGTACTTTTGCTTTATAATAAAGTTTGGTTATCATGCATGATATGTATCACTGTTTAATCTGTGTGCACTAGCTTTTCCTGGGATAGTGCGAATAACACAGAGGGTTCTGGAGTTGTTGCTCCGGGTCCCGACAGAGATGGTATCAGAGCATGTTGACCCTAAGACGTGACCGTAGGTAGAATAGAATGGATGACCTTAAGGATTTTATTTTCTAAAAATACATATATATCTAATAAGAACATTTTGAAAATCCTTCTACCTCTTACCTCCTTCATTCCTTCACTCGTCTATTCTTTAAAAAAAAATAAAAAAAAAATATGCATAATTGATGACTAACTCCTTTTCTTTTTCAAAATTGTAGATGGCTGAACGTCCTACCACAGCCAGCCATGGAATCCTAGCTGGACACCTAGCCGACTGCCTTTGGGATCTCCTTCAAGAGTTGGGTGTTACGGCACGCCCCGTGTACCAAGGATATTTGGGAACCTATGGAGATCAAGAACGTTGGAGAGTGGAAGTGCTGATCTACGCCAACGTGGGAGATGAAGAAGCATGTCACACCTTTGATGCTCCTATATCCCGGGACACCTTCTTCAACGGAGTCCAAGACGCAGCTCGTGAAGCAATTCGGCAGATGAGGGACATCTACGCCCAAGAGCTTCAACGCACCACATTCCGATACTTCCCCAGCAAGTACCCTGCCAGCTCCAGCAGCGTCTTCTCCTCGACAGAATTTGAGAGTAACCCTCGGCTCGTTCAGCAGGTGCAGTACACCAAGTCCTTGGACTATGTGTACCAAGACACCTTGAAGGAGTTGAGTCTCATGGCGCAGCGACTCCGCGAAGCAGAAGAGGAATTAGCCAAGTATCGTGTAGAAGATGAGGGTTCTTCTATTACAGGACCACCCCCAAAGAAGCTTAAAATCCAGCCTACTAGTAGTAGCACCAGCCCATAGAAACCATAGTTTAAAGTTTAAAGTTATAGAACGATACTTGTGAGCTGTTATACCTTTGTCAACAGCCTCAAGGTTATATGCAATAAAATAATATGTTTGGTTGCTCCTTGAAATTTTGTTGTATTTCTTGTTTCGTGGTGGGAATGTTACATAGACCTTCTCCTAGTTCTCTCTCTTTCTTTTCTCTAAATCTAGAAGAATCTGGCAGATGGTGAACACAAGGAGGAATGTCAACGACAACGCCAACAACACCGGAGCGCAAGGAAGTCAGTCTGTCCCCATCCCTCCTCCTCCGCCAGCAGCTGGACCCGACTGGGCTCAAATGATGGCAAATCAAAATCAGTTGATTCAACTGTTAGCTCAAGCTATCAACAACCCTGCTCAGCAAGCTCCTCAGCCACCAGCTCAAGCTCCTCAAAACCGGATGTCAGAATTTTTGAGGATAAGGCCTCCAACCTTCTCAAGCAGCACCGAGCCAATGGATGCTGATGATTGGCTCCGCGCGATAGGCAAGAAGTTGGATATTCTGCAATGCACTGATCGAGAAAGGGTCTTGTTTGCTTCTCACCAGCTTAATGGACCTGCATCCGAGTGGTGGGATACCTTGATTGCTTCTCATGCCAACCCTCAGGCCATCGCATGGGATGAGTTTGTTCAGAGTTTCCGCAAGGCTCATATTCCAACTGGCACCATTACCCTGAAGAAGAAGGAATTCAGAGCTCTGCGCCAAGGAAGCCGCACAGTGAATGAGTACCTGCAAAAGTTCAATCAATTGGCGCGCTATGCACCAGAAGATGTGGCTACCGATGAAGCCAAGCAAGAAAGATTTTTGGAGGGCCTGAATGACAATATTTCTGTCCAGTTGATATCAAGTGACTATGCAGACTTTCATCAGTTGATTAGCAAAGCCATTCGCCAGGAGGGCAAGTTTGTAGAGATGGAAAACCGGAAGAGAAGGATGGCCACGCAAAAGGCTAACCCTGGAGGTTTTCCCAAGCCCCGTAGTAACCCACCTCAGGTTGGGCAGTTCAAGCCGCACTCCAGCAACTTCAAGCCTCAATCAAGCAGCTTCAGGCCAGCAGCTAACCGGCCAACTTTCCAAGTCAACCGCCCCAAACATCAGGCAGCTTTCGTTCCTCTTACCGGTGGTCAAGCTCAGAAGAATACTACTGCATCTGATGGAGTGACTTGTTTCTATTGCAAGGAAACAGGGCATTATGCCAAGTCTTGCCCTAAGAAGCTTCAAGCTGCAGCTAATGCAAATGCTTCGGGAGGTCAGAATCAAGGTCAGCAGTTCAAGAAGCCAGAAAACTATGTTAAGGGACGTGTGAACCACATCACCGCTGAAGAAGCTCAGGCTGCACCAGATGTCGTACTGGGTATGTTCCTTGTAAACTCAGTATCAGCTTCAGTTCTTTTTGATTCCGGAGCTTCCCATTCTTTTATTTCCTTGGATTTTGTGGTTAAGAATGGGTTGTGTATGGTTTCGCTTAGTACACCCATGATAGTTCTCTCCCCGGGAGCGGAAATGAGAACAAGGACCTTGTGTCCGAGAATAGAGTTAATCATAAATGGAGTTCTGTTCTTAGCGGACTTAATAGTATTGGAATCTCAGGGATTGGATGTAATTCTTGGTATGAACTGGTTAGCCAAGAACAATGGTCAGATTTATTGTGCTACCCGATCCATAACCCTCACCAATGATCAAGGAGTAGAAGTAAACTTTTCCCCTGAAAACCCTGCAGAAGGAGAATGTGTTCTCACTCATCTCCAAGTACAAGAAGAAATACCTGTAGTACGGGAATACCCAGATGTATTTCCGGAGGATTTACCAGGGATGCCACCGGATAGGGAAATCGAGTTTGTGATTGACCTAGTCCCCGGCACCGCCCCAATTTCCAAGAGACCTTACCGTATGCCAGCTAATGAGTTAGCTGAGTTGAAGAAACAGATTCAAGAATTGGAGGATAAAGGGTATATTCGTCCAAGTTCTTCCCCTTGGGGTGCACCTGTTTTGTTCGTTAAGAAAAAGGATGGAAGCATGAGAATGTGTGTGGATTACAGAGCGCTTAATGAGGTTACTATTAAGAACAAGTATCCGTTGCCCAGGATCGATGATCTGTTTGACCAGCTGAAGGGAGCCAGTGTCTTCTCCAAGATCGATTTGAGATCAGGATATCACCAGTTGAAGATCCGTGCAGAGGATATCCCTAAGACTGCATTCTCTACCCGTTATGGACATTATGAGTTCACTGTCATGTCCTTTGGACTAACAAATGCGCCTGCTTACTTCATGAGCATGATGAATAGTGTATTCATGGAGTATTTAGATAAGTTTGTTGTAATCTTCATAGATGACATTCTTATCTATTCCAAGGATGAAGAAGAGCATGAGATTCATCTTCGGATAACCCTGGGAAAGCTTAGAGAGCATCATCTTTATGCCAAATTCAGTAAATGCGAATTTTGGCTAAAGGAGGTTGCTTTTCTTGGTCATATTGTGACAGCTGAAGGAATTGCAGTGGATCCCTCTAAAGTGCAAGCCGTAATGGAATGGCAGCCACCCAAGTCAGTAACAGAAGTCAGAAGTTTCCTTGGACTTGCTGGTTATTATCGCCGCTTCATAGCAGGATTTTCAGAGTTAGCCAAACCCATGACTCAGCTTCTAAAGAAAGAAAAGAAGTTTGAATGGACAAAAGCCTGTGAGCAGAGTTTCCAGACTCTCAAGAATAAGTTAGTTTCAGCCCCAGTGCTTATACTACCCGATGTGCATAAGGATTTTGAAGTTTTCTGTGACGCGTCCCGTCAAGGTTTGGGATGTGTTCTTATGCAAGAAGGCAGAGTGGTAGCCTATGCATCACGCCAGCTAAGACCACATGAGGGTAATTATCCTACTCATGATTTGGAACTAGCAGCCGTAGTGCATGCTTTGAAGATCTGGCGTCATTACCTCATCGGTAATCGTTGTGAAGTATACACCGATCATAAGAGTTTGAAATACATTTTCACTCAAGCAGAACTCAACCTAAGGCAGCGCAGATGGTTAGAGTTGATCAAGGATTATAATATTGGAATTCATTATCATCCCGGCAAAGCAAATGTCGTGGCAGATGCGCTAAGCAGAAGGTCTTATGCAAACAGTGTGTTGTCAAAAGAAGATCAGATCCGACTTCAGGAAGGAATCTCCCGTTTAAGTATAAACCCGGTGAATCAAGGTTTTCTCTCAGCTCTAGAGATTCAACCTGTTTTACCTGATCAAATAAAGGAAGCCCAAAAAGTTGATGAGGATATCCAAGAAATCAGGAAGAATATGAGAAGAGGTAAAGCACCAGGATTCAGTGAAGATGAGAATGGAACCGTCTGGTTTGAAAACCGCATTTGCGTGCCCAATAATCAAGGGATCAAGAAAGCAATTTTGCAAGAAGCCCACTGAAACTCCATATTCAATTCACCCAGGTCGTACCAAGATGTATCAGGACCTTAAGGAAAGATACTGGTGGGTTAGTATGAAAAGGGAAATTGCAGAGTTTGTTGAAGCTTGTGATACCTGCCAGAAAGTCAAGGCAGAGCATCAGAAACCTGCGGGACTTTTGCAACCCTTGCCAATACCAGATTGGAAGTGGGAAGAGATTGGTATGGACTTCATAACCGGACTCCCTAGAACTCAATCCGGCTATGACTCAATCTGGGTGGTAATTGACAGATTGACCAAAGTAGCTCATTTTATACCAGTCAAGACTACTTATTCTGGAAGTAAGTTAGCTGAGATTTACATGGCTAGAATTGTGTGTTTGCATGGAGTTCCGAAAAAGATAGTATCGGACAGAGGTAGTCAGTTCACATCCAAGTTCTGGCAGAAACTTCATGAAGAGTTAGGGAGTAAGCTTAATTTCAGTACGGCTTATCATCCCCAAACAGATGGCCAGACAGAGCGAGTAAATCAAGTGCTAGAGGATATGTTGAGAGCATGTGCTCTGGATTTTGGAAATAGTTGGGATCGCTCATTGCCCTATGCTGAGTTTTCCTACAACAACAGTTATCAGGCCAGTTTGCAAATGGCACCTTTTGAAGCACTGTATGGCAGGAAGTGCAGAACACCCTTGCATTGGGAACAGTCTGGAGAATTCCAAGATGCGGGACCAACCTTACTTCAAGATGCTGAAGATAAAGTAAGGAAGATCAAAGACAGGTTAAAGATAGCTCAATCCAGGCAGAAAAGTTATGCCGATAATCGTCGTCGAGACTTGACTTTCGAAGTTGGGGACTACGTGTATCTCAGAGTATCTCCGCTCAGAGGAGTCAAAAGATTCCAAGTCAGGGGAAAGCTTGCACCAAGATTTGTTGGGCCATTCAAGATCTCAAGCCGCAAAGGAGAAGTTGCATACCAGTTGGAATTGCCGCCAAGCATGTCAGGTGTGCACAACGTTTTTCACGTTTCCCAGTTGAAGAAATGTCTCAGAGTGCCCGCAGAGCAGGCAGACCTGGAAACCCTTGATCTTCAAGAGGATCTCACCTATCAAGAGCAACCGATCAAGATTCTTGAGACAGCCGAGCGCCAGACCAGAAGAAAGACTATCAGATTCTGCAGAGTTCAATGGAGCAATCACACCGAAGACGAAGCAACTTGGGAGCGAGAAGAAGATCTGAAAGCCAACCATCCCCATCTCTTTGCTAACTAGTTCAAATCTCGAGGGCGAGATTTCTTTAAGGGGGGTAGGTTTGTAACATCCCAAAATTTTATTTGCCTTTTATTGGTTTTTCTGGAGTTTATTTGGATTTATCTGGATCTTATTTCAAAGTCTAAAGCAAGAAAATGTATCTAAAATATTTTATAAAAGCCAAAAAGAGTTTATTTTATTTTTCCTAGCCTTTTCTAAAATTTTCAGAATTTTCTGGAATTAAAAATCAATTTTAAAAGGTTAAAAAGTATTTTATAAAATTATTAAATGAAAATCTGAAATTAAAATTATTTTTCCTAAGTCTAAATTGCCTCCAGGAATTTTTAGGAATTTTCCTAGAATTTTTGGGCCTTAAATATTAATTTTTAAGTGCTTATAAAGTTATCTAGCATTTCTGGAAATTAAAAACGAAAATTAAAACCCAAAAACCCCTCGGGCTGACACGTGGCACAGCCGGATCGCGTCCACCCCGCCTGGCCGATCTAATCTGGGCCGTCCCCATCCACTTACCCCTTCGGGTTGGATCCAACGGCCGATCCCCTTTGTGCACACGTGGCTCAAATCCGGCCGTCCGCCTCTCTCCCCTCACCTCCTCTCTCTACCGCCGACATGCGGGGCCCGCCCGTCAGCTCCTTCCCCCACCTCCCCTTCTTCCTCCTCCCGCCGGCCGCCATTAACGCCATAACCGAGCGTTTAAAGCTTCGATTACTCCTCCCCTTGACCGGCTATTGATGCCATTAGTGGCCCTTAAGCCCGCGCGCTAGTAACCGCCCCACCTCCGCCCGTTTCCCGTCGGCTTAAAGCCCTCCTCGCCGTTATGCGGCCGTTTCTAAAATCCTTAACTCCGGCGAGCCCGTTACCTCCTCCCCGCGCCTATAAAGCCCCTTCCCTCGAGCCGTCCTCCCCTCCTTTGCCTCCCCCGTGCGCCACCGCCTCTTTTCCCCTCCATCCCGAGCCGAATCGGCCCCGAACCGTCCGCCGCCCGTGCGAGCTCCGGCGAGGAATCGCCGTCGCTCCGGTCCCTCCCGCGCCTCGCCGTCGACGCCTTCGTGACCCCCGTGCGCCGGCGACCATCTTCCCCACCTCCACCGAGCGACGCCGTCCACCGGAGCCCCGTCGACAGCCGAAGACCTCGTACGCCGCCGCTGCCAACCTCGCCGCCGACCCCCTTTCCCGCGCCTCTCGGAACCTCGTGCGCAGGTGAGCCCGAACCCCCGCCTCCCCCTCTCGCCGTTGCGCATCACCGCCGCCGCCGCCGAGCGCCGGAGCGCCGGCGAGCCGCCCCGCCCGTACGCCGCCTTCGGCCGACGCCGCCCCGTCAGCACGCGCGCCCACGTGGCAGGCCAGCGTGGCGCCGCGTGGCCGCCCCGTCATCGCCTGGCCGCCACCTCTCCCTTGGGCCACGTCGACCATGGACCGCGCCCACGGTGGACCGCCCCGACCCGTGAACCCAGTCCACCGCACACCCGGCCCCACTTGTCAGAGAGATAAACTCTTTTACAGTATAAAAATAATTCAACCTGAAAAATAAAATAGATGCTGACGTCATAAATGGAATTTTCAGTATAAAAATAATTCAGAAAATTAGTCTTTTTTCTTTTTCTTTAGATTTAACTTCCAAAGGCCATAACTTCTTCATTTTAACTCCGATTTAACCCGTTCAAATTTCTAAATTTTTCTAAAATCCTAATCTTTCCATTTCTGGGCTCTTTTTGAATTTTTGGATTTTATTTGAATTTTGTTTGAATTTCTTTTGGTTCTTTGCGTATAGATTGCGACTAATCCGGAGAGTATTTCTTCGACGAATCGCAGCAAGACTTCGAGCAAGGCAAGTTACACCTTTGACCATGTTGATCCCAGTAATTTAAATTATTTATGTTGTTTTTAAATTATTATGCATGCGTACTTTTATTCAATCTAGTTTAAATTCAGTTTAAACTCTAGTTATACCCAATTCCTTTGTGTATGGCCAATCTTGAAATTGAACGAACATACCTTGTCACCATAGATGAAAACCTAGTTGGTACATTAGTATTGACTAGAACATTTTATAGAATTGCTTAGCCATGCTTAGATTAATTTAGGTGGGAAGATTGGTTTCACGCAAAATGTTGGTTTAAAAAAATCTATTCTTGACTTTGGTGAGTCAAGAAGGTCTATAAAATTTTGATAAAATAAAGTGGTTAAAACCTGTTTTAGACTTAGGCATTGGTATGGTGGTGGGTGCTTGCTGGCATGCGTCGTAGTTTGTTGACTCGATGTTGATTGCCAGGCACAAGGGGTATGCGGGTAGGCCTAAGTCAAATTAAGGACCGGACTGTGAACTACTATTACAAAGTCACACCGTACTACCACAAGTCTGGTATGGGACAGATCTGGCTAAGTAATTTGTGAAGTTCCATTTTAGTTTCGCTATAGGCTGAATGTGAGCGTGGCGTAGGCCATGAGAAGTCTCACATGGCACAAGAGGGGGCTCCAACATGTGGATTCATGTTGTGGTGAAACCTTAGTGGCGGCGTAGCTAATTTGGTAATGGAACATTGGAACAGCCTTATCATGATCTCCTCGGCCGCACACCTAAGGAAGTGTGTAATCCGGTGGCAAAACAGGAGAACATGTCTTGTGGGTAAAGTTGTACACCTCTGCAGAGTAATAAACTATCCTGGATAGCCGTGTCCACGGTCAAGGACATGCTTAGTATGGTTTTTCACGGATTAGACTTTGGTTTTAATAAAATTTGGTTTATGGAAACTTGTGAATCTTTTGGAAAGATGGTCCGGGTGGGATACCCGTGGTTAGGTTGGTGTTAGGTTGTTGCCTGCACTAACGTTATTATTTTGTTAAATCTTGTTTTTATGTTCTGTATCAACTTCAGCTTTTGCACTTACGTTATCGTTTTTGTTTCAATAATGTTGTTTATGCAAATAAACCATATTATGCCTTCCTTTGTAACTCCATTATGCATGCATACACTCTGTTATATTTCCCTGGTGTAACTTGCGTAAGCACTTCGTGTGCTTACCTTGGGAGTACTTTATGTGCTCACCTTGCTAAAATCTGTTGCCAGAGGACGACGTCGACTACGCTGAGGATTGCGACGAATAGGCCACGTCTTACAGTCAATTCGCCTTGTGGGAAGGCAGGATGGGCTGCTCCTTTTTATTTATCTTCCGCTGTTTATTTTCATGTTTGGCCATGAAGCCACCTTATTGTAAACTTTGCCATAAGGCCCGTACTTTTGCTTTATAATAAAGTTTGGTTATCATGCATGATATGTATCACTGTTTAATCTGTGTGCACTAGCTTTTCCTGGGATAGTGCGAATAACACAGAGGGTTCTGGAGTTGTTGCTCCGGGTCCCGACAGCATGCATGCAGTTTTCATTTCCCGTCGAAACCCATTTTGGAGGAAAGTTTACCGTCGAGTTGGATGGATTCGAATGCGTGCCAAAATGAGATATGGTGCATGTCAAGTCCGCTCAAGGCGTTTGCCACTCAGTTTATTTCATGCCTCGATTTCACATACAGGGAGTTTGCAGTGCCCGTTTGAATTCGATTTTGAGGAAAGTTTAACACCGACTCGGATGGATTCAATGCATGCCAAATGAGGTAGGGCACATATGAAGTCCATTCGAGGTGTTTGGCGCTCAGTTTCATTGCGTGTCTCGAATTTGTCCGTGTGGAGTTTGCAGTACACGTTGAACCCCACTTTGGTGGAAAGTTTAACACTGAGTCGGATCGATTCAAAATCAATGCAGAAAATAGCTAGGGCACACGTGAAGTCCATTCGATGTGTTGGCACTCAGTTTCATTTTGTCACTCGATTTCGTAAGAATGGAGTTCGAAGTAGTCGCCAGAATCCATTTCGGTGGAAAGTTTAACACGGAGTCAGACGGATTCAAAATGTATGCCAAAATGAGTGGGGACGCATAGTGAAGTCCATTCGGGGTATTTGGCACTCAGTTTCATTTCGTGACTCGATTTGGCATGCATGCAGTTTTCATTTCCCGTCGAAACCCATTTTGGAGGAAAGTTTACCGTCGAGTTGGATGGATTCGAAATGCGTGCCAAAATGAGATATGGTGCATGTCAAGTCCGCTCAAGGCGTTTGCCACTCAGTTTATTTCATGTCTCGATTTCACATACAGGGAGTTTGCAGTGCCCGTTTGAATTCGATTTTGAGGAAAGTTTAACACCGACTCGGATGGATTCAATGCATGCCAAATGAGGTAGGGCACATATGAAGTCCATTCGAGGTGTTTGGCGCTCAGTTTCATTGCGAGTCTCGAATTTGTCCGTGTGGAGTTTGCAGTACACGTTGAACCCCACTTTGGTGGAAAGTTTAACACTGAGTCGGATCGATTCAAAATCAATGCAGAAAATAGCTAGGGCACACGTGAAGTCCATTCGATGTGTTGGCACTCAGTTTCATTTTGTCACTCGATTTCGTACGAATGGAGTTCGAAGTAGTCGCCAGAATCCATTTCGGTGGAAAGTTTAACACGGAGTCAGACGGATTCAAAATGTATGCCAAAATGAGTGGGGACGCATATGAAGTCCATTCGGGGTATTTGGCACTCAGTTTCATTTCGTGACTCGATTTGGCATGCATGCAGTTTTCATTTCCCGTCGAAACCCATTTTGGAGGAAAGTTTACCGTCGAGTTGGATGGATTCGAATGCGTGCCAAAATGAGATATGGTGCATGTCAAGTCCGCTCAAGGCGTTTGCCACTCAGTTTATTTCATGCCTCGATTTCACATACAGGGAGTTTGCAGTGCCCGTTTGAATTCGATTTTGAGGAAAGTTTAACACCGACTCGGATGGATTCAATGCATGCCAAATGAGGTAGGGCACATATGAAGTCCATTCGAGGTGTTTGGCGCTCAGTTTCATTGCGTGTCTCGACTTTGTCCGTGTGGAGTTTGCAGTACACGTTGAACCCCACTTTGGTGGAAAGTTTAACACTGAGTCGGATCGATTCAAATCAATGCAGAAAATAGCTAGGGCACACGTGAAGTCCATTCGATGTGTTGGCACTCAGTTTCATTTTGTCACTCGATTTCGTACGAATGGAGTTCGAAGTAGTCGCCAGAATCCATTTCGGTGGAAAGTTTAACACGGAGTCAGACGGATTCAAAATGTATGCCAAAATGAGTGGGGACGCATATGAAGTCCATTCGGGGTATTTGGCACTCAGTTTCATTTCGTGACTCGATTTGGCATGCATGCAGTTTTCATTTCCCGTCGAAACCCATTTTGGAGGAAAGTTTACCGTCGAGTTGGATGGATTCGAAATGCGTGCCAAAATGAGATATGGTGCATGTCAAGTCCGCTCAAGGCGTTTGCCACTCAGTTTATTTCATGTCTCGATTTCACATACAGGGAGTTTGCAGTGCCCGTTTGAATTCGATTTTGAGGAAAGTTTAACACCGACTCGGATGGATTCAATGCATGCCAAATGAGGTAGGGCACATATGAAGTCCATTCGAGGTGTTTGGCGCTCAGTTTCATTGCGTGTCTCGAATTTGTCCGTGTGGAGTTTGCAGTACACGTTGAACCCCACTTTGGTGGAAAGTTTAACACTGAGTCGGATCGATTCAAAATCAATGCAGAAAATAGCTAGGGCACACGTGAAGTCCATTCGATGTGTTGGCACTCAGTTTCATTTTGTCACTCGATTTCGTACGAATGGAGTTCGAAGTAGTCGCCAGAATCCATTTCGGTGGAAAGTTTAACACGGAGTCAGACGGATTCAAAATGTATGCCAAAATGAGTGGGGACGCATATGAAGTCCATTCGGGGTATTTGGCACTCAGTTTCATTTCGTGACTCGATTTGGCATGCATGCAGTTTTCATTTCCCGTCGAAACCCATTTTGGAGGAAAGTTTACCGTCGAGTTGGATGGATTCGAATGCGTGCCAAAATGAGATATGGTGCATGTCAAGTCCGCTCAAGGCGTTTGCCACTCAGTTTATTTCATGCCTCGATTTCACATACAGGGAGTTTGCAGTGCCCGTTTGAATTCGATTTTGAGGAAAGTTTAACACCGACTCGGATGGATTCAATGCATGCCAAATGAGGTAGGGCACATATGAAGTCCATTCGAGGTGTTTGGCGCTCAGTTTCATTGCGTGTCTCGACTTTGTCCGTGTGGAGTTTGCAGTACACGTTGAACCCCACTTTGGTGGAAAGTTTAACACTGAGTCGGATCGATTCAAATCAATGCAGAAAATAGCTAGGGCACACGTGAAGTCCATTCGATGTGTTGGCACTCAGTTTCATTTTGTCACTCGATTTCGTACGAATGGAGTTCGAAGTAGTCGCCAGAATCCATTTCGGTGGAAAGTTTAACACGGAGTCAGACGGATTCAAAATGTATGCCAAAATGAGTGGGGACGCATATGAAGTCCATTCGGGGTATTTGGCACTCAGTTTCATTTCGTGACTCGATTTGGCATGCATGCAGTTTTCATTTCCCGTCGAAACCCATTTTGGAGGAAAGTTTACCGTCGAGTTGGATGGATTCGAAATGCGTGCCAAAATGAGATATGGTGCATGTCAAGTCCGCTCAAGGCGTTTGCCACTCAGTTTATTTCATGTCTCGATTTCACATACAGGGAGTTTGCAGTGCCCGTTTGAATTCGATTTTGAGGAAAGTTTAACACCGACTCGGATGGATTCAATGCATGCCAAATGAGGTAGGGCACATATGAAGTCCATTCGAGGTGTTTGGCGCTCAGTTTCATTGCGTGTCTCGACTTTGTCCGTGTGGAGTTTGCAGTACACGTTGAACCCCACTTTGGTGGAAAGTTTAACACTGAGTCGGATCGATTCAAAATCAATGCAGAAAATAGCTAGGGCACACGTGAAGTCCATTCGATGTGTTGGCACTCAGTTTCATTTTGTCACTCGATTTCGTACGAATGGAGTTCGAAGTAGTCGCCAGAATCCATTTCGGTGGAAAGTTTAACACGGAGTCAGACGGATTCAAAATGTATGCCAAAATGAGTGGGGACGCATATGAAGTCCATTCGGGGTATTTGGCACTCAGTTTCATTTCGTGACTCGATTTGGCATGCATGCAGTTTTCATTTCCCGTCGAAACCCATTTTGGAGGAAAGTTTACCGTCGAGTTGGATGGATTCGAAATGCGTGCCAAAATGAGATATGGTGCATGTCAAGTCCGCTCAAGGCGTTTGCCACTCAGTTTATTTCATGCCTCGATTTCACATACAGGGAGTTTGCAGTGCCCGTTTGAATTCGATTTTGAGGAAAGTTTAACACCGACTCGGATGGATTCAATGCATGCCAAATGAGGTAGGGCACATATGAAGTCCATTCGAGGTGTTTGGCGCTCAGTTTCATTGCGTGTCTCGACTTTGTCCGTGTGGAGTTTGCAGTACACGTTGAACCCCACTTTGGTGGAAAGTTTAACACTGAGTCGGATCGATTCAAAATCAATGCAGAAAATAGCTAGGGCACACGTGAAGTCCATTCGATGTGTTGGCACTCAGTTTCATTTTGTCACTCGATTTCGTACGAATGGAGTTCGAAGTAGTCGCCAGAATCCATTTCGGTGGAAAGTTTAACACGGAGTCAGACGGATTCAAAATGTATGCCAAAATGAGTGGGGACGCATATGAAGTCCATTCGGGGTATTTGGCACTCAGTTTCATTTCGTGACTCGATTTGGCATGCATGCAGTTTTCATTTCCCGTCGAAACCCATTTTGGAGGAAAGTTTACCGTCGAGTTGGATGGATTCGAAATGCGTGCCAAAATGAGATATGGTGCATGTCAAGTCCGCTCAAGGCGTTTGCCACTCAGTTTATTTCATGTCTCGATTTCACATACAGGGAGTTTGCAGTGCCCGTTTGAATTCGATTTTGAGGAAAGTTTAACACCGACTCGGATGGATTCAATGCATGCCAAATGAGGTAGGGCACATATGAAGTCCATTCGAGGTGTTTGGCGCTCAGTTTCATTGCGTGTCTCGAATTTGTCCGTGTGGAGTTTGCAGTACACGTTGAACCCCACTTTGGTGGAAAGTTTAACACTGAGTCGGATCGATTCAAAATCAATGCAGAAAATAGCTAGGGCACACGTGAAGTCCATTCGATGTGTTGGCACTCAGTTTCATTTTGTCACTCGATTTCGTACGAATGGAGTTCGAAGTAGTCGCCAGAATCCATTTCGGTGGAAAGTTTAACACGGAGTCAGACGGATTCAAAATGTATGCCAAAATGAGTGGGGACGCATATGAAGTCCATTCGGGGTATTTGGCACTCAGTTTCATTTCGTGACTCGATTTGGCATGCATGCAGTTTTCATTTCCCGTCGAAACCCATTTTGGAGGAAAGTTTACCGTCGAGTTGGATGGATTCGAATGCGTGCCAAAATGAGATATGGTGCATGTCAAGTCCGCTCAAGGCGTTTGCCACTCAGTTTATTTCATGTCCTCGATTTCACATACAGGGAGTTTGCAGTGCCCGTTTGAATTCGATTTTGAGGAAAGTTTAACACCGACTCGGATGGATTCAATGCATGCCAAATGAGGTAGGGCACATATGAAGTCCATTCGAGGTGTTTGGCGCTCAGTTTCATTGCGTGTCTCGAATTTGTCCGTGTGGAGTTTGCAGTACACGTTGAACCCCACTTTGGTGGAAAGTTTAACACTGAGTCGGATCGATTCAAAATCAATGCAGAAAATAGCTAGGGCACACGTGAAGTCCATTCGATGTGTTGGCACTCAGTTTCATTTTGTCACTCGATTTCGTACGAATGGAGTTCGAAGTAGTCGCCAGAATCCATTTCGGTGGAAAGTTTAACACGA
>CM029645.1:28171688-28221688 GCA_017311315.1 Dendrocalamus latiflorus
TGAGTACCAAATACCCCGAATGGACTTCTTCTGCATTGATTTTGAATCAACCCGACTCAGTCTTAAACTTTTCACCAAAGTGGGTTTCAGCGGGTACTGCAAACTCCATGCGGACAAAGTCGAGACACGAAATGAAACTCAGTGCCAAACACCTCGAATGGACTTCACATGTGCTCTACATCATTTGGCATGCATTGAATCCATCCGAGTCGGAGTTAAACTTTCCTCAAAATCGAATTCTGAAGGGCACAGCAAACTCCATGTATGCGAAATCGAGACATGAAAAAACTGAGTGGCAAACACCTTGAACAGACTTGACATGCATCACGCATTTCGAATCCATCCAACTCGACGGTAAACTTTCCTCCAAAATGTGTTTCGACGGGAAATGTAAACTGCATGCGTACGAAATCGAGTCGCGGAATGAAACTGAGTACCAAATACGCCGAATGGACTTCATATGCATCCCCACTCATTTTGGCATACATTTTGAATCCGTCTGACTCCGTGTTACACTTTCCACCGAAATGGATTCTGACGGGTACTTTAACATCCACTCGTACGAAATCGAGTGACAAAATGAAACTGAGTGCCAAACACATCGAATGGACTTCACGTGTGCCCTAGCTATTTTCTGCATTGATTTTGAATCAATCCGACTCAGTGGTAAACTTTCCACCAAAGTGGGTTTCACCGGGTACTGCAAACTCCATACGGACAATGTCGAGACGCGAAATGAAACTCAGTGCCAAACACCTCGAATGGACTTCATAAGGGCCCTACCTCATTTGGCTTGCTTTGAATCCATCCGAGTCGGTGTTAAACTTTCCTCAAAATCGAATTCAGATGGGCACTTCAAACTCCATGAATGCGAAATCGAGACATGAAATAAACTGAGTGGCAAACACCATGAACGGACTTGACATCCATCGTATCCCATTTTGGCACGCGTTTCGAATCCATCCAACTCGACGGTAAACTTTCCTCCAAAATGGGTTTCGACGGGAAATGTAAACTGCATGCGTACGAAATCGAGTCGCGGAATGAAACTGAGTACCAAATACGCCGAATGGACTTCATATGCATCCCCACTCATTTGGCATACATTTTGAATCCGTCTGACTCCGCGTTAAACTTTCCACCGAAATGGATTCTCACGGCTACTTTAAACTCCACTCGTACGAAATCGAGTGACAAAATGAAACTGAGTGCCAAACACATCGAATGGACTTCACGTGTGCCCTAGCTATTTTCTGCATTGATTTTGAATCAACCCGACTGAGTGTTAAACTTTCCACCAAAGTGGGTTTCAGCGGGTACAGCAAACTCCATGCGGACAAAGTCGAGACACGAAATGAAACTGAGTTCCAAACACCTCGAATGGACTTCATATGTGCCCTACATTATTTGGCATGCATTGAATCCATCCGAGTCGGAGTTAAACTTTCCACAAAATCGAATTCTGAAGGGCACTGCAAACTCCATGTATGCGAAATCGGGACATGAAATAAACTGAGTGGCAAACACCTCGAACGGACTTGATATGCATCACGCAATTCGAATCCATACAACTCGACGGTAAACTTTCCTCCAAAATGGGTTTCGACGGGAAATGTGTCGGGACCCGGAGCAACAACTCCAGAACCCTCTGTGTTAATCGCACTATCCCAGGAAAAGTTAGTGCACACAGTATCACAAAGACAATTATCATGCGTAATGACAAACTTTATTTAGCTAATATGAGCCTGATGGCCAAAGTTTTACAATAACAGCAAAAGAAGACAGCGGAAGATAAACAATGTAGCAGCCCATCCAGCCTTCCCACAAGGCGAATGACTGTAAGACGTGGCCTAGTCGCAATCCTCACCGAAGTCGTCGAAAGCTTCCTCTGGAAAGAATTAGATATAGCAACAAGAGTACAAAAAGTACTCCACAAGTTACACCAGGAGGTTTAACAGAATAGATGCATGCATATGGAATATCAAAGGAAGGTATAATATGGTTAATTTGCATAAAAGGCGACATTGAAGTAAATATCATAAGTAAGTGCAAAAGCTGAATTTGATACGATAAATAGAAACAAGATTTTAACAAAATAATATCGTTAGTGCAGGCTCCAACCAAACACTAACCTATCCACGGGCATCCCACCCGGAGCATCTTTTCCAAAATCTCACGTATGGATTCCATCCATCCACACGCTTTCACTGCGCAACTCTGATGAATTCCATCCATTCACCAGATTTCAATCTCTCACGGATTCCATCCATCCGCAAGGTTTTCATCACTCGTGGATTCCATCCATCCACAAGGTTTTCGCAAACCATTTTGAAAACCAAAGTCTAATCCATGAAAAACTTCACTCAGCTTGCCCATGACCGTGGGCACGGCTATCCAGGATAGGTTATACACTCTGCAGAGGTTGTACAGCTTTACCCACAAGACATGATCATCCCGGTTTGCCACGCGAGTTACACACTTCCTTAGGTGTGCGGCGGGGAGATCATGACAAGGCTTTTACAATGATCTGTTGTCAACATAATCACGCCGCCACTAAGGTTTCACCACAACATGAATCCACATGTTGGAGCCCCCTCTTGTGCCATGTGAGACTTTTCACGGCCTACGCCGCGCTCACATTCAGCCTATAGCGAGATCATGTTGGAACTTCACAAATTATTCGGCCAGGTCTGTCCCATACCAGACTTGTGGTAGTACGATAGGGCTTTGCAATAGTAGCTCACAGACCGGTCCTTAACTTGACTTAGGCCTAACCACTAACCCCTTGTGCCTGGCAATCAACATCGAGTCACCAAACTACGATGCATGCCAGCAAGCACCCACCACCGTACCAATGCCTAAGTCTAAGAACAGGTTTTATATTTTGTTTTCAAAATATTTCATAATCCTTCTTGACTCACCAAAGTCAAGAATACACTTCAAAAGCTTATCATTTTATGTGAAAGATCATCCCAAACCATAATCAGTATAAGCATGGCTAAGCATTTCCACAAAAATTCCTAGTTAGTGCTAATGTACTAACTAGGTTTTATCTAGGGTTAACAAGGTATAATGGTAAGCAATATCAAATTTGGCTGTACAAAGGATTTAGGCATAACTACACTTTTAAACTGAATTTAAACTAGACTTGAATAAAATTACGCATGCATAATAATTTCAAAACAACATAAATAATTTAAAATATTAGGTTCAATATGATCAAAGGTGTAACTTGCCTTGCTCGAAGACTTGGTGCAGCGAATTGTTGAAATCGAACTCTCCGAATTCATCGTAGTCTACACGCGAAGAACCAAAGCGAATAAACTCAAATAAAATACAAATAAAATCAAAAATTCGAAAAGAGTCTAGATTTGGGTGGTTTAGGATTTTAGAAGAATTTAGAAATTTGAACGGGTTAAATCGGAGTTAGAATGAGAAAGTTATGGCTTTCGGAAGATTAACAGGAGGGAAAAAGGAATAGGCTGGTTTCGGGAATTATTTTTATACTGAAAAATGCTATTTATGACATCAGCAAATTTTGAATTTTCCGAGCGGGAAAAATGATTTGAATGACCGGTGGGCCCGGTCTACCGTGGACCAAATCCACGGACCACGAGCCTTGCCGACGTGGCACACCGGCCACATGGCGCCATGCGGGCGCGAGGTGGCGGCCACATGGGCGAGGCCGGCCACGCGGGCGGCGCGCATGGGTGGCTCGGGAGGCGCACGGCCGGTGGCCTTGCCGGCGGCCGGAGGCGGGGGCGGCGAGCGGCGGCGGGGAGAGGAGGGGCAGCGGCGCACTCACCGGCGGCGGCAGGGAGACCCGAGGCGGGAGGTGGTGGCGGCGGTGGTGAAGCGCGGGGCGGCGGCGGGAGGCGGGCCGGGAGGCGGCCGGGGCGGCTGCAAAGGGCGGCGGGGTGGCGGCCGAATGGGAGGGGAGGGGCGGCGGTGAGAGGAGGCCGAATGGGAGAAGGAACACCGGAGCTCTAGGCTTTTATAGATAGAGAAAGAGAGATGAAGGGCCGGCGGTTTAGAGAGGATTAAAGGGAGGAGGCGGCCGGGCGTGAATGGGGAGTGATGAGGGGGCTTAAACGCACGCTTAAACGGGGATTAAAGTGGTAGTAACGGCCGGGATTGAAAGCTTTTATTTGGCTCTCATGGTGGAAGAGAGAAGGTGGGAGGAGGAAGAAGGTGAGGTTGAAGAAGGATATGACATATGGGTCCCATGTGTCATAGAGAGAGAGGAGAAAGAAGGGGTACGGGCCGTCGGATTGTTGACACGTGGCAAGTGGATGTTTTATGTCTCTTGGATTTTATGCAGGGGTAAGTGATCTTGTGTGGCTAGGATTAAAACGTGGAGAGAGAGTGATTCAATCTGAGAGCGACACATGGCGGGCTTGGATGAATTTGATTTTTATTTTCGGAATAAATTTTCAGAAAATACTAGAAACTTCATAAACACTTGGAAAAAAATAATATTTAATGTCTAAAAATTCCAGAAAAATTATAGAATATTCCTGGAGCTCTTTTAGACTTAAGAAAAATATTTTTAATTTCAGATTTGCATTTAATAATTTTATAAAATACTTTTTAACCTTTAAAATTAATTTTTAACTCCAGAAAAACACAGAAAATCCAAATAAAAGCCAAATGCTTTTAAATACATAATTTGAAATGATGTTTTTACATAAATTCAAAATATCTTTTTATTTAATAGTAATTTTATGTTTTTAGCTAAATTACTTTTTATAAAAGCCTTCTTAAAAGCTAAAAACAGACAAATAAAATCTCCAAAATTTAGGCAACCAAAGAACACTTATTTTTATTTTAAATTAAATTAATTTTTTTTTCTTACTGAAATTTTGAAATAAACAGCTGGGCTGTTACAAAATTTAAACTGCATGCGTACGAAATCGAGTCACGGAATGAAACTGAGTACCAAATACCCCGAATGGACTTCTTCTGCATTGATTTTGAATCAATCCGACTCAGTGTTAATCTTTCCACCAAAGTGGGTTTCAGCGGGTACTGCAAACTCCATGCGGACAAAGTCGAGACACGAAATGAAACTGAGTGCCAAACATCTCGAATGGACTTCATATGTGCCCTACATCATTTGGCATGCATTGAATCCATCCGAGTCGGAGTTAAACTTTCCTCAAAATCGAATTCTGAAGGGCACAGCAAACTCCATGTATGCGAAATCGAGACATGAAAAAAGTGAGTGGCAAACACCTTGAACGGACTTGACATGCATCACGCATTTCGAATCCATCCAACTCGACGATAAACTTTCCTCCAAAATGGGTTTCGACGGGAAATGTAAACTGCATGCGTACGAAATCGAGTAGCGGAATGAAACTGAGTACCAAATACGCCGAATGGATTTCATATGCATCCCCACTCATTTTGGCATACACTTTGAATCCGTCTGACTCTGCGTTACACTTTCCACCGAAATGGATTCTGACGGGTACTTTAACATCCACTCGTACGAAATCGAGTGACAAAATGAAACTGAGTGCCAAACACATCGAATGGACTTCACGTGTGCCCTAGCTATTTTCTGCAATGATTTTGAATCAATCCGACTCAGTGGTAAACTTTCCACCAAAGTGGGTTTCACCGGGTACTGCAAACTCCATACGGACAATGTCGAGACACGAAATGAAACTGAGTGCCAAACACCTCGAATGGACTTCATAAGGGCCCTACCTCATTTGGCTTGCTTTGAATCCATCCGAGTCGGTGTTAAACTTTCCTCAAAATCGAATTCAGAAGGGCACTTCAAACTCCATGAATGCGAAATCGAGACATGAAATAAACTGAGTGGCAAACACCATGAACGGACTTGACATCCATCGTATCCCATTTTGGCACGCGTTTCGAATCCATCCAACTCGACGGTAAACTTTCCTCCAAAATGGGTTTCGACGGGAAATGTAAACTGCATGCGTACGAAATCGAGTCGCGGAATGAAACTGAGTACCAAATACGCCGAATGGACTTCATATGCATCCCCACTCATTTGGCATACATTTCGAATCCGTCTGACTCCGCGTTAAACTTTCCACCGAAATGGATTCTCACGGCTACTTTAAACTCCACTCGTACGAAATCGGTTGACAAAATGAAACTGAGTGCCAAACACATCGAATGGACTTCACGTGTGCCCTAGCTATTTTCTGCATTGATTTTGAATCAACCCGACTGAGTGTTAAACTTTCCACCAAAGTGGGTTTCAGCGGGTACAGCAAACTCCGTGCGGACAAAGTGGAGACACGAAATGAAACTAAGTTCCAAACACCTCGAATGGACTTCATAAGTGCCCTACATCATTTGGCATGTATTGAATCCATCCGAGTCGGAGTTAAACTTTCCACAAAATCGAATTCTGAAGGGCACTGCAAACTCCATGTATGCGAAATCGGGACGTGAAATAAAGTGAGTGGCAAACACCTCGAACGGACTTGATATGCATCACGCAATTCGAATCCATCCAACTCGACGGTAAACTTTCCTCCAAAATGGGTTTCGACGGGAAATGTAAACTGCATGCGTACGAAATCGAGTCGCGGAATGAAACTGAGTACCAAATACGCCGAATGGACATCATACGCATCCCCACTCATTTTGGCATACATTTTGAATCTGTCTGACTCCGCGTTACACTTTCCACCGAAATGGATTCTGACGGGTACTTTAACATCCACTCGTACGAAATCGAGTGACAAAATGAAACTCAGTGCCAAACACATCGAATGGACTTCACGTGTGCCCTAGCTATTTTCTGCATTGATTTTGAATCAATCCGACTCAGTGGTAAACTTTCCACCAAAGTGGGTTTCACCGGGTACTGCAAACTCCATACGGACAATGTCGAGACACGAAATGAAACTGAGTGCCAAACACCTCGAATGGACTTCATAAGGGCCCTACCTCATTTGGCTTGCTTTGAATCCATCCGAGTCGGTGTTAAACTTTCCTCAAAGTCGAATTCAGATGGGCACTTCAAACTCCATGAATGCGAAATCGAGACATGAAATAAACTGAGTGGCAAACACCATGAACGGACTTGACATCCATCGTATCCCATTTTGGCACGCGTTTCGAATCCATCCAAATCGACGGTAAATTTCCTCCAAAATGGGTTTCGACAGGAAATGTAAACTGCATGCGTACGAAATCGAGTCGCGGAATGAAACTGAGTACCAAATACGCCGAATGGACTTCATATGCATCCCCACTCATTTGGCATACATTTCGAATCCGTCTGACTCCGCGTTAAACTTTCCACCGAAATGGATTCTCACGGCTACTTTAAACTCCACTCGTACGAAATCGGTTGACAAAATGAAACTGAGTGCCAAACACATCGAATGGACTTCACGTGTGCCCTAGCTATTTTCTGCATTGATTTTGAATCAACCCGACTGAGTGTTAAACTTTCCACCAAAGTGGGTTTCAGCGGGTACAGCAAACTCCATGCGGACAAAGTCGAGACACGAAATGAAACTGAGTTCCAAACACCTCGAATGGACTTCATATGTGCCCTACATCATTTGGCATGTATTGAATCCATCCGAGTCGGAGTTAAACTTTCCACAAAATCGAATTCTGAAGGGCACTGCAAACTCCATGTATGCGAAATCGGGACATGAAATAAAGTGAGTGGCAAACACCTCGAACGGACTTGATATGCATCACGCAATTCGAATCCATCCAACTCGACGGTAAACTTTCCTCCAAAATGGGTTTCGACGGGAAATGTAAACTGCATGCGTACGAAATCGAGTCGCGGAATGAAACTGAGTACCAAATACGCCGAATGGACATCATACGCATCCCCACTCATTTTGGCATACATTTTGAATCTGTCTGACTCCGCGTTACACTTTCCACCGAAATGGATTCTGACGGGTACTTTAACATCCACTCGTACGAAATCGAGTGACAAAATGAAACTGAGTGCCAAACACATCGAATGGACTTCACGTGTGCCCTAGCTATTTTCTGCATTGATTTTGAATCGATCCGACTCAGTGGTAAACTTTCCACCAAAGTGGGTTTCACCGGGTACTGCAAACTCCATACGGCCAATGTCGAGACACGAAATGAAACTGAGTGCCAAACACCTCGAATGGACTTCATAAGGGCCCTACCTCATTTGGCTTGCTTTGAATCCATCCGAGTCGGTGTTAAACTTTCCTCAAAATCGAATTCAGATGGGCACTTCAAACTCCATGAATGCGAAATCGAGACATGAAATAAACTGAGTGGCAAACACCATGAACGGACTTGACATCCATCGTATCCCATTTTGACACGCGTTTCGAATCCATCCAACTCGACGGTAAACTTTCCTCCAAAACGGGTTTCGACGGGAAATGTAAACTGCATGCGTACGAAATCGAGTCGCGGAATGAAACTGAGTACCAAATACGCCGAATGGACTTCATATGCATCCCCACTCATTTGGCATACATTTCGAATCCGTCTGACTCCGCGTTAAACTTTCCACCGAAATGGATTCTCACGGCTACTTTAAACTCCACTCGTACGAAATCGGTTGACAAAATGAAACTGAGTGCCAAACACATCGAATGGACTTCACGTGTGCCCTAGCTATTTTCTGCATTGATTTTGAATCAACCCGACTGAGTGTTAAACTTTCCACCAAAGTGGGTTTCAGCAGGTACAGCAAACTCCATGCGGACAAAGTCGAGACACGAAATGAAACTGAGTTCCAAACACCTCGAATGGACTTCATATGTGCCCTACATCATTTGGCATGCATTGAATCCATCCGAGTCGGAGTTAAACTTTCCTCAAAATCGAATTCTGAAGGGCACAGCAAACTCCATGTATGCGAAATCGAGACATGAAAAAAGGGAGTGGCAAACACCTTGAACGGACTTGACATGCATCACGCATTTCGAATCCACCCAACTCGACGGTAAACTTTCCTCCAAAATGGGTTTCGACGGGAAATGTAAACTGCATGCGTACGAAATCGAGTCGCGGAATGAAACTGAGTACCAAATACGCCGAATGGACTTCATAAGCATCCCCACTCATTTTGGCATACATTTTGAATCCGTCTGACTCCGCGTTACACTTTCCACCGAAATGGATTCTGACGGGTACTTTAACATCCACTCGTACGAAATCGAGTGACAAAATGAAACTGAGTGCCAAACACATCGAATGGACTTCACGTGTGCCCTAGCTATTTTCTGCATTGATTTTGAATCCATCCGACTTAGTGGTAAACTTTCCACCAAAGTGGGTTTCACCGGGTACTGCAAACTCCATACGGACAATGTCGAGACACGAAATGAAACTGAGTGCCAAACAGCTCGAATGGACTTCATAAGGGCCCTACCTCATTTGGCTTGCTTTGAATCCGTCCGAGTCGGTGTTAAACTTTCCTCAAAATCGAATTCAGAAGGGCACTTCAAACTCCATGAATGCGAAATCGAGACATGAAATAAACTGAGTGGCAAACACCATGAACGGACTTGACATCCATCGTATCCCATTTTGGCACGCGTTTCGAATCCATCCAACTCGACGGTAAACTTTCCTCCAAAATGGGTTTCGACGGGAAATGTAAACTGCATGCGTACGAAATCGAGTCGCGGAATGGAACTGAGTACCAAATACGCCGAATGGACTTCATATGCATCCCCACTCATTTGGCATACATTTTGAATCCGTCTGACTCCGCGTTAAACTTTCCACCGAAATGTATTCTCACGGCTACTTTAAACTCCACTCGTACGAAATCGAGTGACAAAATGAAACTGAGTGCCAAACACATCGAATGGACTTCACGTGTTCCCTAGCTATTTTCTGCATTGATTTTGAATCAACCCGACTCAGTGTTAATCTTTCCACCAAAGTGGGTTTCAGCGGGTACTGCAAACTCCATGCGGAAAAAGTCGAGACACGAAATGAAACTGAGTGCCAAACACCTCGAATGGACTTCATATGTGCCCTACCTCATTTGGCATGCATTGAATCCATCCGAGTCGGAGTTAAACTTTCCTCAAAATCGAATTCTGAAGGGCACAACAAACTCCATGTATACGAAATCGAGACATGAAAAAACTGAGTGGCAAACACCTTGAACGGACTTGACATGCAGCTCGCATTTCGAATCCATCCAACTCGACGGTAAACTTTCGTCCAAAATGGGTTTCGACGGGAAATGTAAACTGCATGCGTACGAAATCGAGTCACGGAATGAAATTGAGTACCAAATACCCCGAATGGACTTCTTCTGCATTGATTTTGAATCAATCCGACTCAGTGTTAATCTTTCCACCAAAGTGGGTTTCAGCGGGTACTGCAAACTCTATGCGGACAAAGTCGAGACACGAAATTAAACTGAGTGCCAAACACCTCGAATGGACTTCATATGTGCCCTACATCATTTGGCATGCATTGAATCCATCCGAGTCGGAGTTAAACTTTCCTCAAAATCGAATTCTGAAGGTCACAGCAAACTCCATGTATGCGAAATCGAGACATGAAAAAAGTGAGTGGCAAACACCTTGAACAGATATGACATGCATCACGCATTTCGAATCCATCCAACTCGACGGTAAACTTTCCTCCAAAATGGGTTTCGACGGGAAATGTAAACTGCATGCGTACGAAATCGAGTCGCGGAATGAAACTGAGTACCAAATACGCCGAATGGACTTCATATGCATCCCCACTCAATTTGGCATACAATTTGAATCCGTCTGACTCCGCGTTACACTTTCCACCGAAATGGATTCTCACGGCTACTTTAAACTCCACTCGTACGAAATCGAGTGACAAAATGAAACTGAGTGCCAAACACATCGAATGGACTTCACGTGTTCCCTAGCTATTTTCTGCATTGATTTTGAATCAACCCGACTCAGTGTTAATCTTTCCACCAAAGTGGGTTTCAGCGGGTACTGCAAACTATATGCGGGAAAAGTCGAGACACGAAATGAAACTGAGTGCCAAACACCTCGAATGGACTTCATATGTGCCCTACATCATTTGGCATGCATTGAATCCATCCGAGTCGGAGTTAAACTTTTCTCAAAATCGAATTCTGAAGGGCACAGCAAACTCCATGTATGCGAAATCGAGACATGAAAATAGTGAGTGGCAAACACCTTGAACGGACTTGACATGCATCACGCATTTCGAATCCATCCAACTCGACGGTAAACTTTCCTCCAAAATGGGTTTCCACGGGAAATGTAAACTGCATGCGTACGAAATCGAGTCGCGGAATGAAACTGAGTACCAAATACGCCGAATGGACTTCATATGCATCCCCACTCATTTGGCATACATTTTGAATACGTCTGACTCCGCGTTAAACTTTCCACCGAAATGGATTCTCACGGCTACTTTAAACTCCACTCGTACGAAATCGAGTGACAAAATGAAACTGAGTGCGAAACACATCGAATGGACTTCACGTGTGCCCTAGCTATTTTCTGCATTGATTTGGAATCAACCCGACTCAGTGTTAATCTTTCCACCAAAGTGGGTTTCAGCGGGTACTGCAAACTCTATGCGGACAAAGTCGAGACACAAAATTAAACTGAGTGCCAAACACCTCGAACGGACTTCATATGTGCCCTACATCATTTGGCATGCATTGAATCCATCCGAGTCAGAGTTAAACTTTCCTCAAAATCGAATTCTGAAGGGCACAGCAAACTCCATGTATGCGAAATCGAGACATGAAATAAAGTGAGTGGCAAACACCTTGAACGGACTTCACATGCATCACGCATTTCGAATCCATCCAACTCGACGGTAAACTTTCCTCCAAAATGGGTTTCGACGGGAAATGTAAACTGCATGCGTACGAAATCGAGTCACGGAATGAAATTGAGTACCAAATACCACGAATGGATTTCTTCTGCATTGATTTTGAATCAATCCGACTCAGTGTTTATCTTTCCACCAAAGTGGGTTTCAGCGGGTACTGCAAACTCTATGCGGACAAAGTCGAGACACGAAATTAAACTGAGTGCCAAACACCTCGAATGGACTTCATATGTGCCCTACATCATTTGGCATGCATTGAATCCATCCGAGTCGGAGTTAAACTTTTCTCAAAATCGAATTCTGAAGGGCACAGCAAACTCCATGTATGCGAAATCGAGACATGAAAATAGTGAGTGGCAAACACCTTGAACAGACTTGACATGCATCACGCATTTCGAATCCATCCAACTCGACGGTAAACTTTCCTCCAAAATGGGTTTCCACGGGAAATGTAAACTGCATGCGTACGAAATCGAGTCGCGGAATGAAACTGAGTACCAAATACGCCGAATGGACTTCATATGCATCCCCACTCATTTGGCATACATTTTGAATACGTCTGACTCCGCGTTAAACTTTCCACCGAAATGGATTCTCACGGCTACTTTAAACTCCACTCGTACGAAATCGAGTTAAAAAATGAAACTGAGTGCGAAACACATCGAATGGACTTCACGTGTGCCCTAGCTATTTTCTGCATTGATTTGGAATCAACCCGACTCAGTGTTAATCTTTCCACCAAAGTGGGTTTCAGCGGGTACTGCAAACTCTGTGCGGACAAAGTCGAGACACAAAATTAAACTGAGTGCCAAACACCTCGAATGGACTTCATATGTGCCCTACATCATTTGGCATGCATTGAATCCATCCGAGTCAGAGTTAAACTTTCCTCAAAATCGAATTCTGAAGGGCACAGCAAACTCCATGTATGCGAAATCGAGACATGAAATAAAGTGAGTGGCAAACACCTTGAACGGACTTCACATGCATCACGCATTTCGAATCCATCCAACTCGACGGTAAACTTTCCTCCAAAATGGGTTTCGACGGGAAATGTAAACTGCATGCGTACGAAATCGAGTCGCGGAATGAAACTGAGTACCAAATACGCCGAATGGACTTCATATGCATGCCCACTCATTTTGGCATACATTTTGAATCCGTCTGACTCCGCGTTAAACTTTCCACCGAAATGGATTCTCACGGCTACATTAAACTCCACTCGTACGAAATCGAGTGACAAAATAAAACTGAGTGCCAAACACATCGAATGGACTTCACGTGTGCCCTAGCTATTTTCTGCATTGATTTTGAATCAATCCGACTCAGTGTTAATCTTTCCACCAAAGTGGGTTTCAGCGGGTACTGCAAACTCCATGCGGACAAAGTCGAGACACGAAACGAAACTGAGTGCCAAACACCTCGAATGGACTTCACACGTGCCCTACATCATTTGGCATGCATTGAATCCATCCGAGTCGGAGTTAAACTTTCCTCAAAATCGAATTCTGAAGGGCACAGCAAACTCCATGTATGCAAAATCGAGACATGAAAAAAGTGAGTGGCAAACACCTTGAACAGATTTGACATGCATCACGCATTTCGAATCCATCCAACTCGACGGGAAACTTTCCTCCAAAATGTGTTTCGACGGGAAATGTAAACTGCATGCGTACGAAATCGAGTGGCGGAATGAAACTGAGTACCAAATACGCCGAATGGATTTCATATGCATCCCCACTCATTTTGGCATACATTTTGAATCCGTCTGACTCCGCGTTACACTTTCCACCGAAATGGATTCTGACGGGTACATTAACATCCACTCGTACGAAATCGAGTGACAAAATGAAACTGAGTGCCAAACACATCGAATGGACTTCACGTGTGCCCTAGCTATTTTCTGCATTGATTTTGAATCAATCCGACTCAGTGGTAAACTTTCCACCAAAGTGGGTTTCACCGGGTACTGCAAACTCCATACGGACAATGTCGAGACACGAAATGAAACTGAGTGCCAAACACCTCGAATGGACTTCATAAGGGCCCTACCTCATTTGGCTTGCTTTGAATCCGTCCGAGTCGGTGTTAAACTTTCCTCAAAATCGAATTCAGAAGGGCACTTCAAACTCCTTGAATGCGAAATCGAGACATGAAATAAACTGAGTGGCAAACACCATGAACGGACTTGACATCCAACGTATCCCATTTTGGCACGCGTTTCGAATCCATCCAACTCGACGGTAAACTTTCCTCCAAAATGGGTTTCGACGGGAAATGTAAACTGCATGCGTACGAAATCGAGTCGCGGAATGAAACTGAGTACCAAATACGCCGAATGGACTTCATATGCATCCCCACTCAATTTGGCATACATTTTGAATCCGTCTGACTCCGCGTTACACTTTCCACCGAAATGGATTCTCACGGCTACTTTAAACTCCACTCGTACGAAATCGAGTGACAAAATGAAACTGAGTGCCAAACACATCGAATGGACTTCACGTGTGCCCTAGCTATTTGAAGGCACGCGCGTAGGCTGCGATAGCAGAAAATAAAAAATTTCTACCGCGCACACCAGGACATCATCCTAAGGAGGGATCATAGATCGTTACCACTAGACGCGCAGCGCAGCGGAAGAAGAGTTGGAGAAGCCGATCCAACCACGCGCGTCGAGGTAGTAGTGGAAGTAGCCGATCGTCCCGAACAGATCGTCTCCTCCGCGCGATCAACCACACCACGAGCAGATCCGATCTGTAGTTTGTTGATGCCGATCAACGCCGCAACGAGCAGCGCCTCCACTGGTATCCACACGTCCGGGGCTGGAACGCCGATCGCGAGTGTACCAGCACTCGCGAGCGGCTAGGGTTTGGCTCGGGAGGTGGCGGCTAGGGTTTTGCTCGGGAGGAACATATGCATGCATCCCTCAGCCCCCCACCTCCAAATATATAGACCTCCTCACTTGGGCCTCGTGGACCGAGGCCCAATAGGAGTCTATCCGGATCTCTATCCGAATTGAGCCCACATCCGAATCACATTCGAATTAGTGTTCCAACCCGTTAAGTGTGCGACCCTGTAGGTTCACGTATACTTGGTCGCGACCCGGAAACGCCTTTCTGGTCACCCTGTTAATAGCGGCCTCTAGCAAGACATATTAACCCCAAAGTATACGTAAAGATCATATCGGCTGAACCTGTAATGTTCTTGATGAGGCAACGGGGTCCCGATCTTCCGATAGAATGATAACTTCGATTTTGGCGGAGTTGACCCTTGCGATCCGGCTACAACCGAACGACGTCGCTTGCGCCTTAGCAATCGCTGAACCACACTCCAAGTTGTTATCAACCGTGCCAAGAACGCGGTTGACCTGACCACGAAGGTCTATTCCTGCATGCAACCGAAGAACACGCAAGAACAAGATAACAAGCAATCTGAAATTGCAAATATTGATATGAAGATCAAAAGGTGGGATTCCGAAGGCTGTCTTGACAGGTGGTCGTCCGACACAACTGAAGAACAGAAGTTTGCATAATAGCTAAACCTAAACTCAACAAAATCCAAGTCCTAGCAACGGAGGCGGCGGCTCCTTTATAGGGAGAACAACCAGGAGGGGCGTCCAAAGTGCATGCTCTAGGGTTACAAGGCCCATGGGCCCAATTGGTGGTGGCGCAGCACCCTTTTGACTCGGACTCAAAAACGAATGTGGATTGTTTTTATGATTGCAGCCGGCTCGGATGGAATTTGAAGATGAGGTTGGATCCGTTGGAAAGTAGACTTCATAAGCTTTCCATGAAGTACAAGAACGTCCCAAACGGAGTCCGTATGAGAAAGTTACGTTCGTTTCAACTTGCACCATTGCAGCAGTCCGAATCTGATTCCAGTACGTGACCAACACGGACTCTTTTGATGATTGCGGCTGTCTCGGATAGAATTTGAAGATGGGGTTGAATCCTTTAGAAAGCAGACTTGATAAGTTTTCCATCAAGTCCAAGAACGTCCCAAACGGAGTCCGTATGAGAAAGTTACGTCCGTTTAAACTTGCACCATTGCAGAAGTCCGAGTCTGATTCCAAAACGTGTCCAACTCGAATTCGTGCTTGACTTGGTCCCAAAGTGACGTGATGACCTCCATTATTCCTTCCATGCATGTCCAGGACTCCATGTCCCTTTCCTTCATCATTTCCCAAATTCCTAAGCACAATTAAATCACTTGCATTAGGTAGCGGTCTATTCTCAGTAACATATGAAGGCTGAAGAAACGAATTCACCTTTAGTTCAATCTTGATATTGGGCGCGATTGTCGTATGTGTTTGTGGCGTGGTCACATCATCCTCCCCTTCTTGATAGAAAACCGTCCTCGGTTTTAGCATATGTGTAGCCTCACGTATTGCATGATCTTCATCATAAATCTCGGTACATAATAACAAACGCAACAAACTCTCATTATGTAATATCATACGTTCTTTATCATGCAAAGTAAAACCTTTTTGAAATGAGCTCACCTTATAATTTAAGTGATGCGTAGGAGCTCTTGTAATTGGAACAACAAGCATAGCAAATATGGTTGTATCCATAGGGGTCGTGTCCTCATCATCCTCCCCTTCTTGAAAACAAAGCCGTCCTCGGCTTTTGATAAACTGAAAGTATGGTAACAAAAAAGCCAAGGTGTATGCATGGTATATGTATATGTCATCCGTTTTAACAGTTCTTCGTTGTTGCACAATTAATGTTATCGTACGTTCTTTATCATGCAAATAAAACCTTTTTGAAACGAGCTCACCTTATAATTTAAGTGATGCGTAGGAGCTCTTGTAATTGGAACAACAAGCATAGCAAATATGGTTGTATCCATAGGGGTCGTGTACTCATCATCCTCCCCTTCTTGAAAACAAAGCCGTCGTCGGCTTTTGATAAACTGAAAGTATGGTAACAAAGAAGCCAAGGTGTATGCATGGTATATGTATATGTCATCCGTTTTAATAGTTCTTCGTTGTTGCACAATTAATGTTATAACACAGCAGCAATCATAAAAGCTCATTGTATTATTAACCCAAAAGTAATCATATATGTTAATGAACAAATCAAAATTTCTCACACAGTAATTATCGCAACTTGTTTTGCAAATGTAAGTGAAGCATTTATGAAATTTAAATCTTTGAAGTTGTAAACTTGTTGTGGTTGCACATATAGGCAAAGCTACAACTTTTGGAATCAAACAAAGTTTATCCATATAATCAGATTTCAATTGAGCAATAGCAAATTCATCTAGTAAGGGTGAAAATATTTGCAAGTTCTTCCATACATCAATTTCATTATTCAGATTGCCAATGTTAGATGGTTCAATAAGAGAAGAACACATAGGCATTGAATGATCACTAAAATTTATTTTTCTTTCATAATGAACAAGATTGAGCATACAAGAGTTGTTGTTCAAAACAACAAGCTGCAATTCATCCATGTGGTCACAAGTTATGCATATTCGATATACAAGAAATTGATTTCCTACACCATAATCTCCAATCAAATTAAACTTATACCCAGGGGTGTAGGCACTAAACAAGAATTTTGAACATGTAAGTTCAGAAACTTTCTCCAAAGCATGTGACAATTTCATAGGAAGATCCAACATGATGTAACACAATGAATTGGCAGGAGAAATTCTAGTTAAAACTTCTTTATGTCTAACCAAAGCCACATGATCATTGTATGTGATTAATTCATCACATGAATCACTCAAAACAGCAGGCATTTCAATTATTTTTTGACAAGGTGCACTAAACTCATTCTCAATACTCAAATCAATGCAGTGTGAATTCTCTACTTGAAATATGGGCGTGTCAGAATTGTTTTCCACTAAGTTTTGCTCTAAAATAGCATGAACAGTACATAATTGTTGTTCTTCACAAGCATACTCACCGTGAGTGATGATAGCACCATGATCTTTATCTTTTTGGCTCCCCTCAGATGATGTAGGTACATCCATCTCCTCATCTTCCTTCTCAAGTAATGGAGTTGGTAGCTCAAGTAACTCATTCTTCTCTTCAGCATGGTTTTCAACTTGCTGCAAGTTGTTAGTTACAGAAAAAGGCACAACCACAGGTTTGCTCTCATGTGTCCTATTATCAAGTATTCTCAATTCTTTCTCAATCTGACTTTCAACCTTACAAGCAAGTATAAACAAATCATAGAGAGAATTATATTCTTTGTGGACGAGAATGTTCTTAATTTCTTGATTAAGCCCACCTAAGAATCTATTCTCTATACCTTCTACATGTTCCTCTAAATCACAACGCAACAAAAGAGCTTTCAATTCTTCATAGTATTCACTTACAGTTTTCCTACCTTGTTCTAAACGTTGCAATCTTTTTAACAAGTCACGTGAATAATATGAAGGAACAAATGTAGATCTCATGATTCGTTTCAAAGCATTCCAAGTTTTAGGTACATGTGGTAGTCTACATTGTTTCCTCCACCAAAATAATGCGAAATCAGTGAATTCACTAGTAGCAGCCCTAACTCCTTTATCATCAGGAAAATCATAGCACAGAAAATTTTGATCTAATTGTATTTCCCATTCAAGATAAGCTTCAGGGTCATACCTACCAGCAAATGGAGGAATTGTAAACTTGGCATCATCATCACATACCTCTCTTGTTAACCTACCTGTACCTTGTCGATTATGTCGAAGTCGACAACGGTCGCGATCATTGGAGCCCTCAATTCTGTTGTTGATGGTGGTGAGGGTCTTATTAATACGATCCAACAAGTTGTTGGTCTCACAAAAATTGCTACAATGCGATCTTGAACCTGTCATGGTTAGTAGAAAACAAGGAAATACACAAGAATTATGTAAGTCCCTATAAACTACTAGGAGGTGGAGCTTCACAAGTCACACATCTCTCAAACTCTTACCAAGCTCTTACAAGTTCTTACCAATGCAAAACAGGTGGTGTAACCGGTGGCTGGTTCGTGATAACTTGACTCAAGTGATGTGTATAGCGATTGCAAGGGTCGGTTCGACGTGATCTGCTCGGTTAGTAAAAGGTGTAGCTTGGAAGGCTAGATATGTAGCAATGGAGAACAATCAATTAATTTCAGAAATTGCACAGAATTGAATTATAGTTCGTACCTAGCACTTAGCCTATGTTGCTGATCAAACAAGGATAGGAGAAGGCCAAAACAAGTGTATGACAATGTATGAGAGTGGTAAATACAAGATAATTCAATCGAATGCAATTTGGAATTGAAGAACACAAGGATTGATCCCAAACTTTAAAATTGAAGATTTCTGTCCACTGGACAGCACGTCGGTATTTCGGCCGTAACTTTTTGTCCGTTGCCTGTTTTTCAATGATTCGTTTTTTCTCCTTTTCCTGACGGCTTTTTCTACAACTTTTCTTTTGGGGCCATGTGCTGGAAACCGACGGAAAAATTCACACAAAATTCACAAGTGCCGATTGTTGCAGATTCAATCTGGAATTTTAGGTCAACTTGCACCGCAAATATCTCTTAACTGCCTTGCTGGAAACACGTGAAATTTTACAGATAGATGGATGATAAATATTTGAATCTAATGGCGGTGGTCTCACTCAAAAATAATCTCGGAATCAAAAGATATGGCGTTTTTGGTGGCGGCTGCAGAGAAAGGACAGATCAGCCGAAATTGGAATTAGGGTTTGGGGTGGGGGAATTTTTTTATTTGGATTTTTCTTGGAACAAAGATATGACCAGCAACTAGACAAAGCTAAAACAGACACAAATTCAATTTAGCAAACCAAAACTAACAGATTGAAAAGCACAACGGGGTTTGGACAGCGGAAATTTACTCTTTTTGTGGGGCAATTTTTCTGGACTATGGGAAATAAAAATCAATCTACTAACTAAGGATACAAGAAATTCCTACCGGTCAACTAAAGCTCTGATACCACTTGATGAGGCAACGGGGTCCCGATCTTCCGATAGAATGATAACTTCGATTTTGGCGGAGTTGACCCTTGCGATCCGACTACAACCGAACGACGTCGCTTGCGCCTTAGCAATCGCTGAACCACACTCCAAGTTGTTATCAACCGTGCCAAGAACGCGGTTGACCTGACCACAAAGGTCTATTCCTGCATGCAACCGAAGAACACGCAAGAACAAGAGAACAAGCAATCTGAAATTGCAAATATTGATATGAAGATCAAAAGGTGGGATTCCGAAGGCTGTCTTGACAGGTGGTCGTCCGACACAACTGAAGAACAGAAGTTTGCATAATAGCTAAACCTAAACTCAACAAAATCCAAGTCCTAGCAACGGAGGCGGCGGCTGCTTTATAGGGAGAACAACCAGGAGGGGCGTCCAAAGTGCATGCTCTAGGGTTACAAGGCCCATGGGCCCAATTGGTGGTGGCGCAGCACCCTTTTGACTCGGACTCAAAAACCAACGTGGATTGTTTTTATGATTGCAGCCGGCTCGGATGGAATTTGAAGATGAGGTTGGATCCGTTGGAAAGTAGACTTCATAAGCTTTCCATGAAGTACAAGAACGTCCCAAACGGAGTCCGTATGAGAAAGTTACGTTCGTTTCAACTTGCACCATTGCAGCAGTCCGAATCTGATTCCAGTACGTGACCAACACGGACTCTTTTGATGATTGCGTCTGTCTCGGATAGAATTTGAAGATGGGGTTGAATCCTTTAGAAAGTAGACTTGATAAGCTTTCCATCAAGTCCAAGAACGTCCCAAACGGAGTCCGTATGAGAAAGTTACGTCCGTTTAAACTTGCACCATTGCAGCAGTCCGAGTCTGATTCCAAAACGTGTCCAACTCGAATTCGTGCTTGACTTGGTCCCAAAGTGACGTGATGACCTCCATTATTCCTTCCATGCATGTCCAGGACTCCATGTCCCTTTCCTTCATCATTTCCCAAATTCCTAAGCACAATTAAATCACTTGCATTAGGTAGCGGTCTATTCTCAGTAACATATGAAGGCTGAAGAAACGAATTCACCTTTAGTTCAATCTTGATATTGGGCGCGATTGTCGTATGTGTTTGTGGCGTGGTCACATCATCCTCCCCTTCTTGATAGAAAACCGTCCTCGGTTTTAGCATATGTGTAGCCTCACGTATTGCATGATCTTCATCATAAATCTCGGTACATAATAACAAACGCAACAAACTCTCATTATGTAATATCATACGTTCTTTATCATGCAAAGTAAAACCTTTTTGAAATGAGCTCACCTTATAATTTAAGTGATGCGTAGGAGCTCTTGTAATTGGAACAACAAGCATAGCAAATATGGTTGTATCCATAGGGGTCGTGTCCTCATCAGTTCTCATGTACGAATCCCTTTGCCTCACGATATAGATTAAGCTCAAGGCGAGACCTGTGTCATCCTCTTATAGCTCAATCACTCTCTCGATTCCGTGATGGATTATAAACTTGTGATTGACTCCTCAATCACATTGGCATGGCCATGCACTTTCATAATCCATTACATCGAGGGGCCCAGAGATATCTCTCCCATAAGGAGGGGCAAATTCTATCTTGATCATTCACATCCCACTACATGTTTCATAGCAAACCCGAAGACTACTTTTATGACTACCCAGTTACGGAGTAGTGGTTAGTAGTCCCAAAATAGGCTACTACGCATGTTGGGAACCATGATGATCTCAGGTCTAACGATTCTACATAAACACTACTTGAGACCAACTAATGACACATGGAATCTCTGCAGTGTCTCATGGCGGGTCTATCCAACATATGTTCACTAACACATGTCCATATTATTGATTTGGTATCTCCATACCATGATCCATGAGACATGATCATCAATCAATACATATGCTGATCTTTGAATCATATTTGTTTCTCATATGATATATGATCAGGGATCATTTAGAAATAGCAACATTTTGGCATTAAGAGTCTCATGAATAAGTCACATACTCATTGATCAATAATGATAATGTCTATTTCAAGGAACAAAGCAATGTATCATAAGCATAGTATGTGATATATTTAACATCTCCATGTTGCCTCTAGGGCATATCACCAACACTATTTTCTGCATTGATTTTGAATCAATCCGACTCAGTGGTAAACTTTCCACCAAAGTGGGTTTCACCGGGTACTGCAAACTCCATACGGACAATGTCGAGACACGAAATGAAACTGAGTGCCAAACACCTCGAATGGACTTCATAACGGCCCTACCTCATTTGGCTTGCTTTGAATCCATCCGAGTCGGTGTTAAACTTTCCTCAAAATCGAATTCAGAAGGGCACTTCAAACTCCATGAATGCGAAATCGAGACATGAAATAAACTGAGTGGCAAACACCATGAACGGACTTGACATCCATCGTATCCCATTTTGGCACGCGTTTCGAATCCATCCAACTCGACGGTAAACTTTCCTCCAAAATGGCTTTCGACGGGAAATGTAAACTGCATGCGTACGAAATCGAGTCGCGGAATGAAACTGAGTACCAAATACCCCGAGTGGACTTCATATGCATTCCCACTCATTTTGGCATACATTTTGAATCCGTCAGACTCCGCGTTACACTTTCCACCGAAATGGATTCTGACGGGTACTTTAACATCCACTCGTACGAAATCGAGTGACAAAATGAAACTGAATGCCAAACACATCGAATGGACTTCACGTGTGCCCTAGCTATTTTTTGCATTGATTTTGAATCAATCCGACTCAGTGGTAAACTTTCCACCAAAGTGGGTTTCACCGGGTACTGCAAACTCCATACAGACAATGTCGAGACACGAAATGAAACTGAGTGCCAAACACCTCGAATGGACTTCATAAGGGCCCTACCTCATTTGGCTTGCTTTGAATCCATACTTTCCTCAAAATCGAATTCAGAAGGGCACTTCAAACTCCATGAATGCGAAATCGAGACATGAAATAAACTGAGTGGCAAACACCATGAACGGACTTGACATCCATCGTATCCCATTTTGGCACGCGCTTCGAATCCATGCAACTCGACGGTAAACTTTCCTCCAAAATGGGTTTCGACGGGAAATGTAAACTGCATGCGTACGAAATCGAGTCGCGGAATGAAACTGAGTACCAAATACGTCGAATGGACATCATATGCATCCCCACTCATTTTGGCACACATTTTGAATCCGTCTGACTCCGCGTTACACTTTCCACCGAAATGGATTCTGACGGGTACTTTAACATCCACTCGTACGAAATCGAGTGACAAAATGAAACTGAGTGCCAAACACATCGAATGGACTTCACGTGTGCCCTAGCTATTTTCTGCATTGATTTCGAATCAATCCGACTCAGTGGTAAACTTTCCACCAAAGTGGGTTTCACCGGGTACTGCAAACTCCATACGGACAATGTCGAGACACGAAATGAAACTGAGTGCCAAACACCTCGAATGGACTTCATAAGGGCCCTACCTCATTTGGCTTGCTTTGAATCCATCCGAGTCGGTGTTAAACTTTCCTCAAAATCGAATTCAGAAGGGCACTTCAAACTCCATGAATGCGAAATCGAGACATGAAATAAACTGAGTGGCAAACACCATGAACGGACTTGACATCCATCGTATCCCATTTTGGCACGCGTTTCGAATCCATGCAACTCGACGGTAAACTTTCCTCCAAAATGGGTTTCGACGGGAAATGTAAACTGCATGCGTACGAAATCGAGTCGCGGAATGAAACTGAGTACCAAATACGTCGAATGGACATCATATGCATCCCCACTCATTTTGGCATACATTTTGAATCCGTCTGACTCCGCGTTACACTTTCCACCGAAATGGATTCTGACGGGTACTTTAACATCCACTCGTACGAAATCGAGTGACAAAATGAAACTGAGTGCCAAACACATCGAATGGACTTCACGTGTGCCCTAGCTATTTTCTGCATTGATTTTGAATCAATCCGACTCAGTGGTAAACTTTCCACCAAAGTGGGTTTCACCGGGTACTGCAAACTCCATACAGACAATGTCGAGACACGAAGTGAAACTGAGTGCCAAACACCTCGAATGGACTTCATAAGGGCCCTACCTCATTTGGCTTGCTTTGAATCCATCCGAGTCGGTGTTAAACTTTCCTCAAAATCGAATTCAGAAGGGCACTTCAAACTCCATGAATGCGAAATCGAGACATGAAATAAACTGAGTGCCAAACACCATGAACGGACTTGACATCCATCGTATCCCATTTTGGCACGCGTTTCGAATCCATCCAACTCGACGGTAAACTTTCCTCCAAAATGGGTTTCGACGGGAAATGTAAACTGCATGCGTACGAAATCGAGTCGCGGAATGAAACTGAGTACCAAATACGCCGAATGGACTTCATATGCATCCCCACTCATTTGGCACACATTTTGAATCCGTCTGACTCCGCGTTAAACTTTCCACCGAAATGGATTCTCACGGCTACTTTAAACTCCACTCGTACGAAATCGAGTGACAAAATGAAACTGAGTGCCAAACACATCGAATGGACTTCACGTGTGCCCTAGCTATTTTCTGCATTTATTTTGAATCAACCCGACTAAGTGTTAAACTTTCCACCAAAGTGGGTTTCAGCGGGTACAGCAAACTCCATGCGGACAAAGTCGAGACACGAAATGAAACTGAGTTCCAAACACCTCGAATGGACTTCATATGTGCCCTACATCATTTGGCATGCATTGAATCCATCCAAGTCGGAGTTAAACTTTCCACAAAATCGAATTCTGAAGGGCACTGCAAACTCCATGTATGCGAAATCGGGACACCGAATAAAGTGAGTGGCAAACACCTCGAACGGACTTGATATGCATCACGCAATTCGAATCCATCCAACTCGACGGTAAACTTTCCTCCAAATTGGGTTTCGACGGGAAATGTAAACTGCATGCGTACGAAATCGAGTCACGGAATGAAATTGAGTACCAAATACCCCGAATGGACTTCTTCTGCATTGATTTTGAATCAATCCGACTCAGTGTTAATCTTTCCACCAAAGTGGGTTTCAGCGGGTACTGCAAACTCTACGCGGACAAAGTCGAGACACGAAATTAAACTGAGTGCCAAACACCTCGAATGGACTTCATATGTGCCCTACATCATTTGGCATGCATTGAATCCATCCGAGTCGGAGTTAAACTTTCCTCAAAATCGAATTCTGAAGGGCACAGCAAACTCCATGTATGCGAAATCGAGACATGAAATAAAGTGAGTGGCAAACACCTTGAACGGACTTCACATGCATCACGCATTTCGAATCCATCCAACTCGACGGTAAACTTTCCTCCAAAATGGGTTTCGACGGGAAATGTAAACTGCATGCGTAGGAAATCGAGTCGCGGAATGAAACTGAGTACCAAATACGCCGAATGGACTTCATATGCATTCCCACTCATTTTGGCATACATTTTGAATCCGTCTGACTCCGCGTTAAACTTTCCACCGAAATGGATTCTCACGGCTACATTAAACTCCACTTGTACGAAATCGAGTGACAAAATAAAACTGAGTGCCAAACACATCGAATGGACTTCACGTGTGCCCTAGCTATTTTCTGCATTGATTTTGAATCAATCCAACTCAGTGTTAATCTTTCCACCAAAGTGGGTTTCAGCGGGTACTGCAAACTCCATGCGGATAAAGTCGAGACACGAAATGAAACTGAGTGCCAAACACCTCGAATGGACTTCATATGTGCCCTACATCATTTGGCATGCATTGAATCCATCCGAGTCGGAGTTAAACTTTCCTCAAAATCGAATTCTGAAGGGCACTGCAAACTCCATGTATGCGAAATCGGGACATGAAATAAAGTGAGTGGCAAACACCTTGAACGGACTTTATATGCATCACGCATTTCGAATCCATCCAACTCGACGGTAAACTTTCCTCCAAAATGGGTTTCGACGGGAAATGTAAACAGCATGCGTACGAAATCGAGTCACGGAATGAAACTGAGTACCAAATACCCCGAATGGACTTCTTCTGCATTGATTTTGAATCAATCCGACTCAGTGTTAATCTTTCCACCAAAGTGGGTTTCAGCGGGGTACTGCAAACTCCATGCGGACAAAGTCGAGACACGAAATGAAACTGAGTGCCAAACACCTCGAATGGACTTCATATGTGCCCTACATCATTTGGCATGCATTGAATCCATCCGAGTCGGAGTTAAACTTTCCTCAAAATCGAATTCTGAAGGGCACAACAAACTCCATGTATGCGAAATCGAGACATGAAAAAAGTGAGTGGCAAACACCTTGAACGGACTTGACATGCATCACGCATTTCGAATCCATCCAACTCGACGATAAACTTTCCTCCAAAATCCGTTTCGACGGGAAATGTAAACTGCATGCGTACGAAATCGAGTCGCGGAATGAAACTGAGTACCAAATACGCCGAATGGACTTCATATGCATCCCCACTCATTTTGGCATACATTTTGAATCCATCTGACTCCGCGTTACACTTTCCACCGAAATGGATTCTGACGGGTACTTCAACATCCACTCGTACGAATTCGAGTGACAAAATGAAACTGAGTGCCAAACACATCGAATGGACTTCACGTGTGCCCTAGCTATTTTCTGCATTGATTTTGAATCAATCCGACTTAGTGGTAAACTTTCCACCAAAGTGGGTTTCACCGGGTACTGCAAACTCCATACGGACAATGTCGAGACACGAAATGAAACTGAGTGTCAAACACCTCGAATGGACTTCATAAGGGCCCTACCTCATTTGGCTTGCTTTGAATCCATCCGAGTCGGTGTTAAACTTTCCTCAAAATCGAATTCAGAAGGGCACTTCAAACTCCATGAATGCGAAATCGAGACATGAAATAAACTGAGTGGCAAACACCATGAACGGACTTGACATCCATCGTTTCCCATTTTGGCACGCGTTTCGAATCCATCCAACTCGACGATAAACTTTCCTCCAAAATGGGTTTCGACGGGAAATGTAAACTGCATGCGTACGAAATCGAGTCGCGGAATGAAACTGAGTACCAAATACGCCGAATGGACTACATATGCAACCCCACTCATTTGGCATACATTTTGAATCCGTCTGACTCCGCGTAAAACATTCCACCGAAATGGATTCGCACGGCTACTTTAAACTCCACTCGTGCGAAATCGAGTGACAAAATGAAACTGAGTGCCAAACACATCGAATGGACTTCACGTGTGCCCTAGCTATTTTCTGCAATGATTTTGAATCAACCCGACTCAGTGTTAAACTTTCCACCAAAGTGGGTTTCAGCGGGTACAGCAAACTCCATGCGGACAAAGTCGAGACACGAAATGAAACTGAGTGCCAAACAACTCGAATGGACTTCATATGTGCCCTACATCATTTGGCATGCATTGAATCCATCCGAGTCGGAGTTAAAATTTCCTCAAAATCGAATTCTGAAGGGCACTGCAAACTCCATGTATGCGAAATCGGGACATGAAATAAAGTGAGTGGCAAACACCTTGAACGGACTTTATATGCATCATGCATTTCGAATCCATCCAATTCGACGGTAAACTTTCCTCCAAAATGGGTTTCGACGGGAAATGTAAACAGCATGCGTACGAAATCGAGTCACGGAATGAAACTGAGTACCAAATACCACGAATGGACTTCTTCTGCATTGATTTTGAATCAATCCGACTCAGTGTTAATCTTTCCACCAAAGTGGGTTTCAGCGGGGTACTGCAAACTCCATGCGGACAAAGTCGAGACACGAAATGAAACTGAGGGCCAAACACCTCGAATGGACTTCATATGTGCCCTACATCATTTGGCATGCATTGAATCCATCCGAGTCGGAGTTAAACTTTCCTCAAAATCGAATTCTGAAGGGCACAACAAACTCCATGTATGTGAAATCGCGACATGAAAAAAGTGAGTGGCAAACACCTTGAACGGACTTGACATGCATCACGCATTTCGAATCCACCCAACTCGACGGTAAACTTTCCTCTAAAATGGGTTTCGACGGGAAATGTAAACTGCATGCATACGAAATCGAGTCGCGGAATGAAACTGAGTACCAAATACGCCGAATGGACTTCATATGCATCCGCACTCATTTTGGCATACATTTTGAATCCGTCTGACTCCGCGTTACACTTTCCACCGAAATGGATTCTGACGGGTACTTTAACATCCACTCGTACGAAATCGAGTGACAAAATGAAACTGAGTGCCAAACACATCGAATGGACTTCACGTGTGCCCTAGCTATTTTCTGCATTGATTTTGAATCAATCCGACTGAGTGGTAAACTTTCCACCAAAGTGGGTTTCACCAGGTACTGCAAACTCCATACGGACAATGTCGAGACACGAAATGAAACTGAGTGCCAAACAGCTCGAATGGACTTCATAAGGGCCCTACCTCATTTGGCTTGCTTTGAATCCGTCCGAGTCGGTGTTAAACTTTCCTCAAAATCGAATTCAGAAGGGCACTTCAAACTCCATGAATGCGAAATCGAGACATGAAATAAACTGAGTGGCAAACACCATGAACGGACTTGACATCCATCGTATCCCATTTTGGCACGCGTTTCGAATCCATCCAACTCGACGGTAAACTTTCCTCCAAAATGGGTTTCGACGGGAAATGTAAACTGCATGCGTACGAAATCGAGTCGCGGAATGAAACTGAGAACCAAATACGCCGAATGGACTTCATATGCATCCCCACTCATTTGGCATACATTTTGAATCTGTCTGACTCCGCGTTAAACTTTCCACCGAAATGGATTCTCACGGCTACTTTAAACTCCACTCGTACGAAATCGAGTGACAAAATGATACTGAGTGCCAAACACATCGAATGGACTTCACGTGTGCCCTAGCTATTTTCTGCATTGATTTTGAATCAACCCGACTCAGTGTTAATCTTTCCACCAAAGTGGGTTTCAGCGGGTAGTGCAAACACCATGCGGAAAAAGTCAAGACACGAAATGAAACTGAGTGCCAAACACCTCGAACGGACTTCATATGTGCCCTACATCATTTGGCATGCATTGAATCCATCCGGGTCGGAGTTAAACTTTCCTCAAAATTGAATTCTGAAGGGCACAACAAACTCAATGTATGCGAAATCGAGACATGAAAAAAGTGAGTGGCAAACACCTTGAACGGACTTGACATGCATCACGCATTTCGAATCCATCCAACTCGACGGTAAACTTTCCTCCAAAATGGGTTTCGACGGGAAATGTGAACTGCATGCGTACGAAATCGAGTCACGGAATGAAATTGAGTACCAAATACCCCGAATGGACTTCTTCTGCATTGATTTTGAATCAATCCGACTCAGTGTTAATCTTTCCACCAAAGTGGGTTTCAGCGGGTACTGCAAACTCTATGCGGACAAAGTCGAGACACGAAATTAAACTGAGTGCCAAACACCTCGAATGGACTTCATATGTGCCCTACATCATTTGGCATGCATTGAATCCATCCGAGTCGGAGTTAAACTTTCCTCAAAATAGAATTCTGAAGGGCACTGCAAACTCCATGTATGCGAAATCGGGACATGAAATAAAGTGAGTGGCAAACACCATGAACGGACTTGATATGCATCACGCATTTCAAATCCATCCAACTCGACGGTAAACTTTCCTCCAAAATGGGTTTCGACGGGAAATGTGAACAGCATGCGTACGAAATCGAGTCACGGAATTAAAGTGAGTACCAAATACCCCGAATGGACTTCTTCTCCATTAATTTTGAATCAATCCGACTCAGTGTTAATCTTTCCACCAAAGTGGGTTTCAGCGGGTACTGCAAACTCCATGCGGACAAAGTCGAGACACGAAATGAAACTGAGTGCCAAACACCTCGAATGGACTTCATATGTGCCCTACATCATTTGGCATGCATTGAATCCATTCTAGTCGGAGTTAAACTTTCTTCAAAATCGAATTCTGAAGGGCACAGCAAACTCCATGTATGCGAAATCGAGACATGAAATAAAGTGAGTGGCAAACACCTTGAACGGACTTCACATGCATCACGCATTTCGAATCCATCCAACTCGACGGTAACTTTCCTCCAAAATGGGTTTCGACGGGAAATGTAAACTGCATGCGTACGAAATCGAGTCGCGGAATGAAACTGAGTACCAAATACGCCGAATGGACTTTATATGCATCCCCACTCATTTGGCATACATTTTGAATCCGTCTGACTCCGCGTTAAACTTTCCACCGAAATGGATTCTCACGGCTACTTTAAACTCCACTCGTACGAAATCGAGTGACGAAATGAAACTGAGTGCCAAACACAACGAATGGACTTCACGTGTGCCCTAGCTATTTTCTGCATTGATTTTGAATCAACCCGACTAAGTGTTAAACTTTCCACCAAAGTGGGTTTCAGCGGGTACAGCAAACTCCGTGCGGACAAAGTCGAGACACGAAATGAAACTGAGTTCCAAACACCTCGAATGGACTTCATATGTGCCCTACATCATTTGGCATGCGTTGAATCCATCCGAGTCGCAGTTAAACTTTCCTCAAAATCGAATTCTGAAGGGCACTGCAAACCCCATGTATGCGAAATCGGGACATGAAATAAAGTGAGTGGCAAACACCTCGAACGGACATGATATGCATCACGCATTTCGAATCCATCCCACTCGACGGTAAAATTTCCTCCAAAATGGGTTTCGACGGGAAATGTAAACTGCATGCGTACGAGATCGAGTCACGGAATGAAACTGAGTACCAAATACCCCGAATGGACTTCTTCTGCATTGATTTTGTATCAATCCGACTCAGTTTTAATCTTTCCACCAAAGTGGGTTTCAGCAGGTACTGCAAACACCATGCGGACAAAGTCGAGACACGAAATGAAACTGAGTGCCAAACAACTCGAATGGACTTCATATGTGCCCTACATCATTTGGCATGCATTGAATCCATCCGAGTCGGAGTTAAACTTTCCTCAAAATAGAATTCTGAAGGGCACTGCAAACTCCATGTATGCGAAATCGGGACATGAAATAAAGTGAGTGGCAAACACCATGAACGGACTTGATATGCATCACGCATTTCGAATCCATCCAACTCGACGGTAAACTTTCCTCCAAAATGGGTTTCGACGGGAAATGTAAACAGCATGCGTACGAAATCGAGTCACGGAATTAAAGTGAGTACCAAATACCCCGAATGGACTTCTTCTGCATTGATTTTGAATCAATCCGACTCAGTGTTAATCTTTCCACCAAAGTGGGTTTCAGCGGGTACTGCAAACTCCATGCGGACAAAGTCGAGACACGAAATTAAACTGAGTGCCAAACACCTCGAATGGACTTCATATGTGCCCTACATCATTTGGCATGCATTGAATCCATTCGAGTCGGAGTTAAACTTTCTTCAAAATCGAATTCTGAAGGGCACAGCAAACTCCATGTATGCGAAATCGAGACATGAAATAAAGTGAGTGGCAAACACCTTGAACGGACTTCACATGCATCACGCATTTCGAATCCATCCCACTCGACGGTAACTTTCCTCCAAAATGGGTTTCGACGGGAAATGTGAACAGCATGCGTACGAAATCGAGTCACGGAATGAAATTGAGTACCAAATACCCCGAATGGACTTCTTCTGCATTGATTTTGAATCAATCCGACTCAGTGTTAATCTTTCCACCAAAGTGGGTTTCAGCGGGTACTGCAAACTCTATGCGGACAAAGTCGAGACACGAAATTAAACTGAGTGCCAAACACCTCGAATGGACTTCATATGTGCCCTACATCATTTGGCATGCATTGAATCCATCCGAGTCGGAGTTAAACTTTCCTCAAAATAGTATTCTGAAGGGCACTGCAAACTCCATGTATGCGAAATCGGGACATGAAATAAAGTGAGTGGCAAACACCATGAACGGACTTGATATGCATCACGCATTTCAAATCCATCCAACTCGACGGTAAACTTTCCTCCAAAATGGGTTTCGACGGGAAATGTGAACAGCATGCGTACGAAATCGAGTCACGGAATTAAAGTGAGTACCAAATACCCCGAATGGACTTCTTCTGCATTGATTTTGAATCAATCCGACTCAGTGTTAATCTTTCCACCAAAGTGGGTTTCAGCGGGTACTGCAAACTCCATGCGGACAAAGTCGAGACACGAAATGAAACTGAGTGCCAAACACCTCGAATGGACTTCATATGTGCCCTACATCATTTGGCATGCATTGAATCCATTCTAGTCGGAGTTAAACTTTCCTCAAAATCGAATTCTAAAGGGCACAGCAAACTCCATGTATGCGAAATCGAGACATGAAATAAAGTGAGTGGCAAACACCTTGAACGGACTTCACATGCATCACGCATTTCGAATCCATCCAACTCGACGGTAACTTTCCTCCAAAATGGGTTTCGACGGGAAATGTAAACTGCATGCGTACGAAATCGAGTCGCGGAATGAAACTGAGTACCAAATACGCCGAATGGACTTTATATGCATCCCCACTCATTTGGCATACATTTTGAATCCGTCTGACACCGCGTTAAACTTTCCACCGAAATGGATTCTCACGGCTACTTTAAACTCCACTCGTACGAAATCGAGTGACGAAATGAAACTGAGTGCCAAACACAACGAATGGACTTCACGTGTGCCCTAGCTATTTTCTGCATTGATTTTGAATCAACCCGACTAAGTGTTAAACTTTCCACCAAAGTGGGTTTCAGCGGGTACAGCAAACTCCGTGCGGACAAAGTCGAGACACGAAATGAAACTGAGTTCCAAACACCTCGAATGGACTTCATATGTGCCCTACATCATTTGGCATGCGTTGAATCCATCCGAGTCGCAGTTAAACTTTCCTCAAAATCGAATTCTGAAGGGCACTGCAAACCCCATGTATGCGAAATCGGGACATGAAATAAAGTGAGTGGCAAACACCTCGAACGGACATGATATGCATCACGCATTTCGAATCCATCCCACTCGACGGTAAAATTTCCTCCAAAATGGGTTTCGACGGGAAATGTAAACTGCATGCGTACGAGATCGAGTCACGGAATGAAACTGAGTACCAAATACCCCGAATGGACTTCTTCTGCATTGATTTTGTATCAATCCGACTCAGTTTTAATCTTTCCACCAAAGTGGGTTTCAGCAGGTACTGCAAACACCATGCGGACAAAGTCGAGACACGAAATGAAACTGAGTGCCAAACAACTCGAATGGACTTCATATGTGCCCTACATCATTTGGCATGCATTGAATCCATCCGAGTCGGAGTTAAACTTTCCTCAAAATAGAATTCTGAAGGGCACTGCAAACTCCATGTATGCGAAATCGGGACAGGAAATAAAGTGAGTGGCAAACACCATGAACGGACTTGATATGCATCACGCATTTCGAATCCATCCAACTCGACGGTAAACTTTCCTCCAAAATGGGTTTCGACGGGAAATGTAAACAGCATGCGTACGAAATCGAGTCACGGAATTAAAGTGAGTACCAAATACCCCGAATGGACTTCTTCTGCATTGATTTTGAATCAATCCGACTCAGTGTTAATCTTTCCACCAAAGTGGGTTTCAGCGGGTACTGCAAACTCCATGCGGACAAAGTCGAGACACGAAATTAAACTGAGTGCCAAACACCTCGAATGGACTTCATATGTGCCCTACATCATTTGGCATGCATTGAATCCATTCGAGTCGGAGTTAAACTTTCTTCAAAATCGAATTCTGAAGGGCACAGCAAACTCCATGTATGCGAAATCGAGACATGAAATAAAGTGAGTGGCAAACACCTTGAACGGACTTCACATGCATGACGCATTTCGAATCCATCCAACGCGACGGTAACTTTCCTCCAAAATGGGTTTCGACGGGAAATGTAAACTGCATGCGTACGAAATCGAGTCGCGGAATGAAACTGAGTACCAAATACGCCGAATGGACTTCATATGCATCCCCACTCATTTTGGCATACATTTTGAATCCGTCTGACTCCGCGTTAAACTTTCCACCGAAATGGATTCTCACGGCTACTTTAAACTCCACTCGTACGAAATCGAGTGACGAAATGAAACTGAGTGCCAAACACAACGAATGGACTTCACGTGTGCCCTAGCTATTTTCTGCATTGATTTTGAATCAACCCGACTAAGTGTTAAACTTTCCACCAAAGTGGGTTTCAGCGGGTACAGCAAACTCCATGCGGACAAAGTCGAGACACGAAATGAAACTGAGTTCCAAACACCTCGAATGGACTTCATATGTGCCCTACATCATTTGGCATGCATTGAATCCATCCGAGTCGCAGTTAAACTTTCCTCAAAATCGAATTCTGAAGGGCACTGCAAACCCCATGTATGCGAAATCGGGACATGAAATAAAGTGAGTGGCAAACACCTCGAACGGACATGATATGCATCACGCATTTCGAATCCATCCCACTCGACGGTAAAATTTCCTCCAAAATGGGTTTCGACGGGAAATGTAAACTGCATGCGTACGAAATCGAGTCACGGAATGAAACTGAGTACCAAATACCCCGAATGGACTTCTTCTGCATTGATTTTGTATCAATCCGACTCAGTTTTAATCTTTCCACCAAAGTGGGTTTCAGCAGGTACTGCAAACACCATGCGGACAAAGTCGAGACACGAAATGAAACTGAGTGCCAAACAACTCGAATGGACTTCATATGTGCCCTACATCATTTGGCATGCATTGAATCCATCCGAGTCGGAGTTAAACTTTCCTCAAAATAGAATTCTGAAGGGCACTGCAAACTCCATGTATGCGAAATCGGGACATGAAATAAAGTGAGTGGCAAACACCATGAACGGACTTGATATGCATCACGCATTTCAAATCCATCCAACTCGACGGTAAACTTTCCTCCAAAATGGGTTTCGACGGGAAATGTGAACAGCATGCGTACGAAATCGAGTCACGGAATTAAAGTGAGTACGAAATACCCCGAATGGACTTCTTCTGCATTGATTTTGAATCAATCCGACTCAGTGTTAATATTTCCACCAAAGTGGGTTTCAGCGGGTACTGCAAACTCCATGCGGACAAAGTCGAGACACGAAATGAAACTGAGTGCCAAACACCTCGAATGGACTTCATATGTGCCCTACATCATTTGGCATGCATTGAATCCATTCTAGTCGGAGTTAAACTTTCCTCAAAATCGAATTCTGAAGGGCACAGCAAACTCCATGTATGCGAAATCGAGACATGAAATAAAGTGAGTGGCAAACACCTTGAACGGACTTCACATGCATCACGCATTTCGAATCCATCCAACTCGACGGTAACTTTCCTCCAAAATGGGTTTCGACGGGAAATGTAAACTGCATGCGTACGAAATCGAGTCGCGGAATGAAACTGAGTACCAAATACGCCGAATGGACTTTATATGCATCCCCACTCATTTGGCATACATTTTGAATCCGTCTGACTCCGCGTTAAACTTTCCACCGAAATGGATTCTCACGGCTACTTTAAACTCCACTCGTACGAAATCGAGTGACGAAATGAAACTGAGTGCCAAACACAACGAATGGACTTCACGTGTGCCCTAGCTATTTTCTGCATTGATTTTGAATCAACCCGACTAAGTGTTAAACTTTCCACCAAAGTGGGTTTCAGCGGGTACAGCAAACTCCGTGCGGACAAAGTCGAGACACGAAATGAAACTGAGTTCCAAACACCTCGAATGGACTTCATATGTGCCCTACATCATTTGGCATGCAGTTGAATCCATCCGAGTCGCAGTTAAACTTTCCTCAAAATCGAATTCTGAAGGGCACTGCAAACCCCATGTATGCGAAATCGGGACATGAAATAAAGTGAGTGGCAAACACCTCGAACGGACATGATATGCATCACGCATTTCGAATCCATCCCACTCGACGGTAAAATTTCCTCCAAAATGGGTTTCGACGGGAAATGTAAACTGCATGCGTACGAGATCGAGTCACGGAATGAAACTGAGTACCAAATACCCCGAATGGACTTCTTCTGCATTGATTTTGTATCAATCCGACTCAGTTTTAATCTTTCCACCAAAGTGGGTTTCAGCAGGTACTGTAAACACCATGCGGACAAAGTCGAGACACAAAATGAAACTGAGTGCCAAACAACTCGAATGGACTTCATATGTGCCCTACATCATTTGGCATGCATTGAATCCATCCGAGTCGGAGTTAAACTTTCCTCAAAATAGAATTCTGAAGGGCACTGCAAACTCCATGTATGCGAAATCGGGACATGAAATAAAGTGAGTGGCAAACACCATGAATGGACTTGATATGCATCACGCATTTCGAATCCATCCAACTCGACGGTAAACTTTCCTCCAAAATGGGTTTCGACGGGAAATGTAAACAGCATGCGTACGAAATCGAGTCACGGAATTAAAGTGAGTACCAAATACCCCGAATGGACTTCTTCTGCATTGATTTTGAATCAATCCGACTCAGTGTTAATCTTTCCACCAAAGTGGGTTTCAGCGGGTACTGCAAACTCCATGCGGACAAAGTCGAGACACGAAATTAAACAGAGTGCCAAACACCTCGAATGGACTTCATATGTGCCCTACATCATTTGGCATGCATTGAATCCATTCGAGTCGGAGTTAAACTTTCTTCAAAATCGAATTCTGAAGGGCACAGCAAACTCCATGTATGCGAAATCGAGACATGAAATAAAGTGAGTGGCAAACACCTTGAACGGACTTCACATGCATGACGCATTTCGAATCCATCCAACTCGACGGTAACTTTCCTCCAAAATGGGTTTCGACGGGAAATGTAAACTGCATGCGTACGAAATCGAGTCGCGGAATGAAACTGAGTACCAAATACGCCGAATGGACTTCATATGCATCCCCACTCATTTTGGCATACATTTTGAATCCGTCTGACTCCGCGTTAAACTTTCCACCGAAATGGATTCTCACGGCTACTTTAAACTCCACTCGTACGAAATCGAGTGACGAAATGAAACTGAGTGCCAAACACAACGAATGGACTTCACGTGTGCCCTAGCTATTTTCTGCATTGATTTTGAATCAACCCGACTAAGTGTTAAACTTTCCACCAAAGTGGGTTTCAGCGGGTACAGCAAACTCCATGCGGACAAAGTCGAGACACGAAATGAAACTGAGTTCCAAACACCTCGAATGGACTTCATATGTGCCCTACATCATTTGGCATGCATTGAATCCATCCGAGTCGCAGTTAAACTTTCCTCAAAATCGAATTCTGAAGGGCACTGCAAACCCCATGTATGCGAAATCGGGACATGAAATAAAGTGAGTGGCAAACACCTCGAACGGACATGATATGCATCACGCATTTCGAATCCATCCCACTCGACGGTAAAATTTCCTCCAAAATGGGTTTCGACGGGAAATGTAAACTGCATGCGTACGAAATCGAGTCACGGAATGAAACTGAGTACCAAATACCCCGAATGGACTTCTTCTGCATTGATTTTGTATCAATCCGACTCAGTTTTAATCTTTCCACCAAAGTGGGTTTCAGCAGGTACTGCAAACACCATGCGGACAAAGTCGAGACACGAAATGAAACTGAGTGCCAAACAACTCGAATGGACTTCATATGTGCCCTACATCATTTGGCATGCATTGAATCCATCCGAGTCGGAGTTAAACTTTCCTCAAAATAGAATTCTGAAGGGCACTGCAAACTCCATGTATGCGAAATCGGGACAAGAAATAAAGTGAGTGGCAAACACCATGAACGGACTTGATATGCATCACGCATTTCAAATCCATCCAACTCGACGGTAAACTTTCCTCCAAAATGGGTTTCGACGGGAAATGTGAACAGCATGCGTACGAAATCGAGTCACGGAATTAAAGTGAGTACCAAATACCCCGAATGGACTTCTTCTGCATTGATTTTGAATCAATCCGACTCAGTGTTAATCTTTCCACCAAAGTGGGTTTCAGCGGGTACTGCAAACTCCATGCGGACAAAGTCGAGACACGAAATGAAACTGAGTGCCAAACACCTCGAATGGACTTCATATGTGCCCTACATCATTTGGCATGCATTGAATCCATTCTAGTCGGAGTTAAACTTTCCTCAAAATCGAATTCTGAAGGGCACAGCAAACTCCATGTATGCGAAATCGAGACATGAAATAAAGTGAGTGGCAAACACCTTGAACGGACTTCACATGCATCACGCATTTCGAATCCATCCAACTCGACGGTAACTTTCCTCCAAAATGGGTTTCGACGGGAAATGTAAACTGCATGCGTACGAAATCGAGTCGCGGAATGAAACTGAGTACCAAATACGCCGAATGGACTTTATATGCATCCCCACTCATTTGGCATACATTTTGAATCCGTCTGACTCCGCGTTAAACTTTCCACCGAAATGGATTCTCACGGCTACTTTAAACTCCACTCGTACGAAATCGAGTGACGAAATGAAACTGAGTGCCAAACACAACGAATGGACTTCACGTGTGCCCTAGCTATTTTCTGCATTGATTTTGAATCAACCCGACTAAGTGTTAAACTTTCCACCAAAGTGGGTTTCAGCGGGTACAGCAAACTCCGTGCGGACAAAGTCGAGACATGAAATGAAACTGAGTTCCAAACACCTCGAATGGACTTCATATGTGCCCTACATCATTTGGCATGCGTTGAATCCATCCGAGTCGCAGTTAAACTTTCCTCAAAATCGAATTCTGAAGGGCACTGCAAACCCCATGTATGCGAAATCGGGACATGAAATAAAGTGAGTGGCAAACACCTCGAACGGACATGATATGCATCACGCATTTCGAATCCATCCCACTCGACGGTAAAATTTCCTCCAAAATGGGTTTCGACGGGAAATGTAAACTGCATGCGTACGAGATCGAGTCACGGAATGAAACTGAGTACCAAATACCCCGAATGGACTTCTTCTGCATTGATTTTGTATCAATCCGACTCAGTTTTAATCTTTCCACCAAAGTGGGTTTCAGCAGGTACTGCAAACACCATGCGGACAAAGTCGAGACACAAAATGAAACTGAGTGCCAAACAACTCGAATGGACTTCATATGTGCCCTACATCATTTGGCATGCATTGAATCCATCCGAGTCGGAGTTAAACTTTCCTCGAAATAGAATTCTGAAGGGCACTGCAAACTCCATGTATGCGAAATCGGGACATGAAATAAAGTGAGTGGCAAACACCATGAACGGACTTGATATGCATCACGCATTTCGAATCCATCCAACTCGACGGTAAACTTTCCTCCAAAATGGGTTTCGACGGGAAATGTAAACAGCATGCGTACGAAATCGAGTCACGGAATTAAAGTGAGTACCAAATACCCCGAATGGACTTCTTCTGCATTGATTTTGAATCAATCCGACTCAGTGTTAATCTTTCCACCAAAGTGGGTTTCAGCGGGTACTGCAAACTCCATGCGGACCAAGTCGAGACACGAAATTAAACTGAGTGCCAAACACCTCGAATGGACTTCATATGTGCCCTACATCATTTGGCATGCATTGAATCCATTCGAGTCGGAGTTAAACTTTCTTCAAAATCGAATTCTGAAGGGCACAGGAAACTCCATGTATGCGAAATCGAGACATGAAATAAAGTGAGTGGCAAACACCTTGAACGGACTTCACATGCATGACGCATTTCGAATCCATCCAACTCGACGGTAACTTTCCTCCAAAATGGGTTTCGACGGGAAATGTAAACTGCATGCGTACGAAATCGAGTCGCGGAATGAAACTGAGTACCAAATACGCCGAATGGACTTCATATGCATCCCCACTCATTTTGGCATACATTTTGAATCCGTCTGACTCCGCGTTAAACTTTCCACCGAAATGGATTCTCACGGCTACTTTAAACTCCACTCGTACGAAATCGAGTGACGAAATGAAACTGAGTGCCAAACACAACGAATGGACTTCACGTGTGCCCTAGCTATTTTCTGCATTGATTTTGAATCAACCCGACTAAGTGTTAAACTTTCCACCAAAGTGGGTTTCAGCGGGTACAGCAAACTCCATGCGGACAAAGTCGAGACACGAAATGAAACTGAATTCCAAACACCTCGAATGGACTTCATATGTGCCCTACATCATTTGGCATGCATTGAATCCATCCGAGTCGCAGTTAAACTTTCCTCAAAATCGAATTCTGAAGGGCACTGCAAACCCCATGTATGCGAAATCGGGACATGAAATAAAGTGAGTGGCAAACACCTCGAACGGACATGATATGCATCACGCATTTCGAATCCATCCCACTCGACGGTAAAATTTCCTCCAAAATGGGTTTCGACGGGAAATGTAAACTGCATGCGTACGAAATCGAGTCACGGAATGAAACTGAGTACCAAATACCCCGAATGGACTTCTTCTGCATTGATTTTGTATCAATCCGACTCAGTTTTAATCTTTCCACCAAAGTGGGTTTCAGCAGGTACTGCAAACACCATGCGGACAAAGTCGAGACACGAAATGAAACTGAGTGCCAAACAACTCGAATGGACTTCATATGTGCCCTACATCATTTGGCATGCATTGAATCCATCCGAGTCGGAGTTAAACTTTCCTCAAAATAGAATTCTGAAGGGCACTGCAAACTCCATGTATGCGAAATCGGGACATGAAATAAAGTGAGTGGCAAACACCATGAACGGACTTGATATGCATCACGCATTTCGAATCCATCCAACTCGACGGTAAACTTTCCTCCAAAATGGGTTTCGACGGGAAATGTAAACAGCATGCGTACGAAATCGAGTCACGGAATTAAAGTGAGTACCAAATACCCCGAATGGACTTCTTCTGCATTGATTTTGAATCAATCCGACTCAGTGTTAATCTTTCCACCAAAGTGGGTTTCAGCGGGTACTGCAAACTCCATGCGGACAAAGTCGAGACACGAAATGAAACTGAGTGCCAAACACCTCGAATGGACTTCATATGTGCCCTACATCATTTGGCATGCATTGAATCCATTCTAGTCGGAGTTAAACTTTCCTCAAAATCGAATTCTGAAGGGCACAGCAAACTCCATGTATGCGAAATCGAGACATGAAATAAAGTGAGTGGCAAACACCTTGAACGGACTTCACATGCATCACGCATTTCGAATCCATCCAACTCGACGGTAACTTTCCTCCAAAATGGGTTTCGACGGGAAATGTAAACTGCATGCGTACGAAATCGAGTCGCGGAATGAAACTGAGTACCAAATACGCCGAATGGACTTTATATGCATCCCCACACATTTGGCATACATTTTGAATCCTTCTGACTCCGCGTTAAACTTTCCACCGAAATGGATTCTCACGGCTACTTTAAACTCCACTCGTACGAAATCGAGTGACGAAATGAAACTGAGTGCCAAACACAACGAATGGACTTCACGTGTGCTCTAGCTATTTTCTGCATTGATTTTGAATCAACCCGACTAAGTGTTAAACTTTCCACCAAAGTGGGTTTCAGCGGGTACAGCAAACTCCATGCGGACAAAGTCGAGACACGAAATGAAACTGAGTTCCAAACACCTCGAATGGACTTCATATGTGCCCTACATCATTTGGCATGCATTGAATCCATCCGAGTCGCAGTTAAACTTTCCTCAAAATCGAATTCTGAAGGGCACTGCAAACCCCATGTATGCGAAATCGGGACATGAAATAAAGTGAGTGGCAAACACCTCGAACGGACATGATATGCATCACGCATTTCGAATCCATCCCACTCGACGGTAAAATTTCCTCCAAAATGGGTTTCGACGGGAAATGTAAACTGCATGCGTACGAAATCGAGTCACGGAATGAAACTGAGTACCAAATACCCCGAATGGACTTCTTCTGCATTGATTTTGTATCAATCCGACTCAGTTTTAATCTTTCCACCAAAGTGGGTTTCAGCAGGTACTGCAAACACCATGCGGACAAAGTCGAGACACGAAATGAAACTGAGTGCCAAACAACTCGAATGGACTTCATATGTGCCCTACATCATTAGGCATGCATTGAATCCATCCGAGTCGGAGTTAAACTTTCCTCAAAATAGAATTCTGAAGGGCACTGCAAACTCCATGTATGCGAAATCGGGACATGAAATAAAGTGAGTGGCAAACACCATGAACGGACTTGATATGCATCACGCATTTCGAATCCATCCAACTCGACGGTAAACTTTCCTCCAAAATGGGTTTCGACGGGAAATGTAAACAGCATGCGTACGAAATCGAGTCACGGAATTAAAGTGAGTACCAAATACCCCGAATGGACTTCTTCTGCATTGATTTTGAATCAATCCGACTCAGTGTTAATCTTTCCACCAAAGTGGGTTTCAGCGGGTACTGCAAACTCCATGCGGACAAAGTCGAGACACGAAATGAAACTGAGTGCCAAACACCTCGAATGGACTTCATATGTGCCCTACATCATTTGGCATGCATTGAATCCATTCTAGTCGGAGTTAAACTTTCTTCAAAATCGAATTCTGAAGGGCACAGCAAACTCCATGTATGCGAAATCGAGACATGAAATAAAGTGAGTGGCAAACACCTTGAACGGACTTCACATGCATCACGCATTTCGAATCCATCCAACTCGACGGTAACTTTCCTCCAAAATGGGTTTCGACGGGAAATGTAAACTGCATGCGTACGAAATCGAGTCGCGGAATGAAACTGAGTACCAAATACGCCGAATGGACTTTATATGCATCCCCACTCATTTGGCATACATTTGAATCCGTCTGACTCCGCGTTAAACTTTCCACCGAAATGGATTCTCACGGCTACTTTAAACTCCACTCGTACGAAATCGAGTGACGAAATGAAACTGAGTGCCAAACACATCGAATGGACTTCACGTGTGCCCTAGCTATTTTCTGCATTGATTTTGAATCAACCCGACTAAGTGTTAAACTTTCCACCAAAGTGGGTTTCAGCGGGTACAGCAAACTCCATGCGGACAAAGTCGAGACACGAAATGAAACTGAGTTGCCAAACACCTCGAATGGACTTCATATGTGCCCTACATCATTTGGCATGCATTGAATCCATCCGAGTCGCAGTTAAACTTTCCTCAAAATCGAATTCTGAAGGGCACTGCAAACCCCATGTATGCGAAATCGGGACATGAAATAAAGTGAGTGGCAAACACCTCGAACGGACATGATATGCATCACGCATTTCGAATCCATCCCACTCGACGGTAAAATTTCCTCCAAAATGGGTTTCGACGGGAAATGTAAACTGCATGCGTACGAAATCGAGTCACGGAATGAAACTGAGTACCAAATACCCCGAATGGACTTCTTCTGCATTGATTTTGTATCAATCCGACTCAGTTTTAATCTTTCCACCAAAGTGGGTTTCAGCAGGTACTGCAAACACCATGCGGACAAAGTTGAGACACGAAATGAAACTGAGTGCCAAACAACTCAAATGGACTTCATATGTGCCCTACATCATTAGGCATGCATTGAATCCATCCGAGTCGGAGTTAAACTTTCCTCAAAATAGAATTCTGAAGGGCACTGCAAACTCCATGTATGCGAAATCGGGACATGAAATAAAGTGAGTGGCAAACACCATGAACGGACTTGATATGCATCACGCATTTCGAATCCATCCAACTCGACGGTAAACTTTCCTCCAAAATGGGTTTCGACGGGAAATGTAAACAGCATGCGTACGAAATCGAGTCACGGAATTAAAGTGAGTACCAAATACCCCGAATGGACTTCTTCTGCATTGATTTTGAATCAATCCGACTCAGTGTTAATCTTTCCACCAAAGTGGGTTTCAGCGGGTTCTGCAAACTCCATGCGGACAAAGTCGAGACACGAAATGAAACTGAGTGCCAAACACCTCGAATGGACTTCATATGTGCCCTACATCATTTGGCATGCATTGAATCCATTCTAGTCGGAGTTAAACTTTCTTCAAAATCGAATTCTGAAGGGCACAGCAAACTCCATGTATGCGAAATCGAGACATGAAATAAAGTGAGTGGCAAACACCTTGAACGGACTTCACATGCATCACGCATTTCGAATCCATCCAACTCGACGGTAAACTTTCCTCCAAAATGGGTTTCGACGGGAAATGTAAACAGCACGCGTACGAAATCGAGTCACGGAATTAAAGTGAGTACCAAATACCCCGAATGGACTTCTTCTGCACTGATTTTGAAACAATCCGACTCAGTGTTAATCTTTCCACCAATGTGGGTTTCAGCGGGTACTGCAAACTCCATGCGGACAAAGTCGAGACACGAAATGAAACTGAGGGCCAAACACCTCGAATGGACTTCATATGTGCCCTACATCATTTGGCATGCATTGAATCCATCCGAGTCGGAGTTAAACTTTCCTCAAAATCGAATTCTGAAGGGCACACCAAACTCCATGTATGCGAAATCGAGATATGAAATAAAGTGAGTGGCAAACACCTTGAACAGACTTCACATGCGTCACGCATTTCGAATCCATCCAACTCGACGGTAAACTTTCCTCCAAAATGGGTTTCGACGGGAAATGTAAACTGCATGCGCACGAAATCGAGTCGCGGAATGAAACTGAGTACCAAATACGCCGAATGGACTTTATATGCATCCCCACTCATTTGGCATACATTTGAATCCGTCTGACTCCGCGTTAAACCTTCCACCGAAATGGATTCTCACGGCTACTTTAAACTCCACTCGTACGAAATCGAGTGACAAAATGAAACTGAGTGCCAAACACATCGAATGGACTTCACGTGTGCCCTAGCTATTTTCTGCATTGATTTTGAATCAACCCGACTAAGTGTTAAACTTTCCACCAAAGTGGGTTTCAGCGGGTACAGCAAACTCCATGCGGACAAAGTCGAGACACGAAATGAAACTGAGTTGCAAACACCTCGAATGGACTTCATATGTGCCCTACATCATTTGGCATGCATTGAATCCATCCGAGTCGCAGTTAAACTTTCCTCAAAATCGAATTCTGAAGGGCACTGCAAACCCCATGTATGCGAAATCGGGACATGAAATAAAGTGAGTGGCAAACACCTCGAACGGACATGATATGCATCACGCATTTCGAATCCATCCCACTCGACGGTAAAATTTCCTCCAAAATGGGTTTCGACGGGAAATGTAAACTGCATGCGTACGAAATCGAGTCACGGAATGAAACTGAGTACCAAATACCCCGAATGGACTTCTTCTGCATTGATTTTGTATCAATCCGACTCAGTTTTAATCTTTCCACCAAAGTGGGTTTCAGCAGGTACTGCAAACACCATGCGGACAAAGTCGAGACACGAAATGAAACTGAGTGCCAAACAACTCGAATGGACTTCATATGTGCCCTACATCATTAGGCATGCATTGAATCCATCCGAGTCGGAGTTAAACTTTCCTCAAAATAGAATTCTGAAGGGCACTGCAAACTCCATGTATGCGAAATCGGGACATGAAATAAAGTGAGTGGCAAACACCATGAACGGACTTGATATGCATCACGCATTTCGAATCCATCCAACTCGACGGTAAACTTTCCTCCAAAATGGGTTTCGACGGGAAATGTAAACAGCATGCGTACGAAATCGAGTCACGGAATTAAAGTGAGTACCAAATACCCCGAATGGACTTCTTCTGCATTGATTTTGAATCAATCCGACTCAGTGTTAATCTTTCCACCAAAGTGGGTTTCAGCGGGTACTGCAAACTCCATGCGGACAAAGTCGAGACACGAAATGAAACTGAGTGCCAAACACCTCGAATGGACTTCATATGTGCCCTACATCATTTGGCATGCATTGAATCCATTCTAGTCGGAGTTAAACTTTCTTCAAAATCGAATTCTGAAGGGCACAGCAAACTCCATGTATGCGAAATCGAGACATGAAATAAAGTGAGTGGCAAACACCTTGAACGGACTTCACATGCATCACGCATTTCGAATCCATCCAACTCGACGGTAAACTTTCCTCCAAAATGGGTTTCGACGGGAAATGTAAACAGCATGCGTACGAAATCGAGTCACGGAATTAAAGTGAGTACCAAATACCCCGAATAGACTTCTTCTGCACTGATTTTGAAACAATCCGACTCAGTGTTAATCTTTCCACCAATGTGGGTTTCAGCGGGTACTGCAAACTCCATGCGGACAAAGTCGAGACACGAAATGAAACTGAGGGCCAAACACCTCGAATGGACTTCATATGTGCCCTACATCATTTGGCATGCATTGAATCCATCCGAGTCGGAGTTAAACTTTCCTCAAAATCGAATTCTGAAGGGCACACCAAACTCCATGTATGCGAAATCGAGATATGAAATAAAGTGAGTGGCAAACACCTTGAACGGACTTCACATGCGTCACGCATTTCGAATCCATCCAACTCGACGGTAAACTTTCCTCCAAAATGGGTTTCGACGGGAAATGTAAACTGCATGCGCACGAAATCGAGTCGCGGAATGAAACTGAGTACCAAATACGCCGAATGGACTTTATATGCATCCCCACTCATTTGGCATACATTTTGAATCCGTCTGACTCCGCGTTAAACCTTCCACCGAAATGGATTCTCACGGCTACTTTAAACTCCACTCGTACGAAATCGAGTGACAAAATGAAACTGAGTGCCAAACACATCGAATGGACTTCACGTGTGCCCTAGCTATTTTCTGCATTGATTTTGAATCAACCCAACTAAGTGTTAAACTTTCCACCAAAGTGGGTTTCAGCGGGTACAGCAAACTCCATGCGGACAAAGTCGAGACGCGAAATGAAACTGAGTTCCAAACACCTCGAATGGACTTCATATGTGCCCTACATCATTTGGCATGCATTGAATCCATCCGAGTCGCAGTTAAACTTTCCTCAAAATCGAATTCTGAAGGGCACTGCAAACCCCATGTATGCGAAATCGGGACATGAAATAAAGTGAGTGGCAAACACCTCGAACGGACATGATATGCATCACGCATTTCGAATCCATCCAACTCGACGGTAAAATTTCCTCCAAAATGGGTTTCGACGGGAAATGTAAACTGCATGCGTACGAAATCGAGTCACGGAATGAAACTGAGTACCAAATACCCCGAATGGACTTCTTCTGCATTGATTTTGTATCAATCCGACTCAGTTTTAATCTTTCCACCAAAGTGGGTTTCAGCAGGTACTGCAAACACCATGCGGACAAAGTCGAGACACGAAATGAAACTGAGTGCCAAACAACTCGAATGGACTTCATATGTGCCCTACATCATTTGGCATGCATTGAATCCATCCGAGTCGGAGTTAAACTTTCCTCAAAATAGAATTCTGAAGGGCACTGCAAACTCCATGTATGCGAAATCGGGACATGAAATAAAGTGAGTGGCAAACACCATGAACGGACTTGATATGCATCACGCATTTCGAATCCATCCAACTCGACGGTAAACTTTCCTCCAAAATGGGTTTCGACGGGAAATGTAAACAGCATGCGTACGAAATCGAGTCACGGAATTAAAGTGAGTACCAAATACCCCGAATGGACTTCTTCTGCACTGATTTTGAAACAATCCGACTCAGTGTTAATCTTTCCACCAATGTGGGTTTCAGCGGGTACTGCAAACTCCATGCGGACAAAGTCGAGACACGAAATGAAACTGAGGGCCAAACACCTCGAATGGACTTCATATGTGCCCTACATCATTTGGCATGCATTGAATCCATCCGAGTCGGAGTTAAACTTTCCTCAAAATCGAATTCTGAAGGGCACACCAAACTCCATGTATGCGAAATCGAGACATGAAATAAAGTGAGTGGCAAACACCTTGAACGGACTTCACATGCATCACGCATTTCGAATCCATCCAACTCGACGGTAAACTTTCCTCCAAAATGGGTTTCGACGGGAAATGTAAACTGCATGCGTACGAAATCGAGTCGCGGAATGAAACTGAGTACCAAATACGCCGAATGGACTTTATATGCATCCCCACTCATTTGGCATACATTTTGAATCCGTCTGACTCCGCGTTAAATTTTCCACCGAAATGGATTCTCACGGCTACTTTAAACTCCACTCGTACGAAATCGAGTGACAAAATGAAACTGAGTGCCAAACACATCGAATGGACTTCACGTGTGCCCTAGCTATTTTCTGCATTGATTTTGAATCAACCCGACTAAGTGTTAAACTTTCCACCAAAGTGGGTTTCAGCGGGTACAGCAAACTCCATGCGGACAAAGTCGAGACACGAAATGAAACTGAGTTCCAAACACCTCGAATGGACTTCATATGTGCCCTACATCATTTGGCATGCATTGAATCCATCCGAGTCGCAGTTAAACTTTCCTCAAAATAGAATTCTGAAGGGCACTGCAAACTCCATGTATGCGAAATCGGGACATGAAATAAAGTGAGTGGCAAACACCATGAACGGACTTGATATGCATCACGCATTTCGAATCCATCCAACTCGACGGTAAACTTTCCTCCAAAATGGGTTTCGACGGGAAATGTAAACAGCATGCGTACGAAATCGAGTCACGGAATTAAAGTGAGTACCAAATACCCCGAATGGACTTCTTCTGCACTGATTTTGAAACAATCCGACTCAGTGTTAATCTTTCCACCAATGTGGGTTTCAGCGGGTACTGCAAACTCCATGCGGACAAAGTCGAGACACGAAATGAAACTGAGGGCCAAACACCTCGAATGGACTTCATATGTGCCCTACATCATTTGGCATGCATTGAATCCATCCGAGTCGGAGTTAAACTTTCCTCAAAATCGAATTCTGAAGGGCACACCAAACTCCATGTATGCGAAATCGAGACATGAAATAAAGTGAGTGGCAAACACCTTGAACGGACTTCACATGCATCACGCATTTCGAATCCATCCAACTCGACGGTAAACTTTCCTCCAAAATGGGTTTCGACGGGAAATGTAAACTGCATGCGTACGAAATCGAGTCGCGGAATGAAACTGAGTACCAAATACGCCGAATGGACTTTATATGCATCCCCACTCATTTGGCATACATTTTGAATCCGTCTGACTCCGCGTTAAACTTTCCACCGAAATGGATTCTCACGGCTACTTTAAACTCCACTCGTACGAAATCGAGTGACAAAATGAAACTGAGTGCCAAACACATCGAATGGACTTCACGTGTGCCCTAGCTATTTTCTGCATCGATTTTGAATCAACCCGACTAAGTGTTAAACTTTCCACCAAAGTGGGTTTCAGCGGGTACAGCAAACTCCATGCGGACAAAGTCGAGACACGAAATGAAACTGAGTTGCAAACACCTCGAATGGACTTCATATGTGCCCTACATCATTTGGCATGCATTGAATCCATCCGAGTCGCAGTTAAACTTTCCTCAAAATCGAATTCTGAAGGGCACTGCAAACCCCATGTATGCGAAATCGGGACATGAAATAAAGTGAGTGGCAAACACCTCGAACGGACATGATATGCATCACGCATTTCGAATCCATCCCACTCGACGGTAAAATTTCCTCCAAAATGGGTTTCGACGGGAAATGTAAACTGCATGCGTACGAAATCGAGTCACGGAATGAAACTGAGTACCAAATACCCCGAATGGACTTCTTCTGCATTGATTTTGTATCAATCCGACTCAGTTTTAATCTTTCCACCAAAGTGGGTTTCAGCAGGTACTGCAAACACCATGCGGACAAAGTCGAGACACGAAATGAAACTGAGTGCCAAACAACTTGAATGGACTTCATATGTGCCCTACATCATTTGGCATGCATTGAATCCATCCGAGTCGGAGTTAAACTTTTCTCAAAATAGAATTCTGAAGGGCACTGCAAACTCCATGTATGCGAAATCGGGACATGAAATAAAGTGAGTGGCAAACACCATGAACGGACTTGATATGCATCACGCATTTCAAATCCATCCAACTCGACGGTAAACTTTCCTCCAAAATGGGTTTCGACGGGAAATGTAAACAGCATGCGTACGAAATCGAGTCACGGAATTAAAGTGAGTACCAAATACCCCGAATGGACTTCTTCTGCACTGATTTTGAAACAATCCGACTCAGTGTTAATCTTTCCACCAATGTGGGTTTCAGCGGGTACTGCAAACTCCATGCGGACAAAGTCGAGACACG
>CM029646.1:0-20161 GCA_017311315.1 Dendrocalamus latiflorus
TCATGATGAGATATGATGCATGCCAAGTCCATTCAAGGTGTTTGCCACTCAGTTTATTTCATGTCTCGATTTCACATACATGGATTTTGAGTTGCCCGTCGGAATTCGATTTTGAGGAAAGTTTAACACCGACTCGGATGGATTCAATGCATGCCAAATGAGGTAGGCACATATGAAGTCCATTCGTGGTGTTTGGCACTCAGTTTCATTGCGTGTCTCGATTTTTTCCGTGTGGAGTTTGTGGTACCCGTTGAAACCCACTCTGGTGGAAAGTTTAACACTGAGTCGGATTGATTCAAAATCAATGCGGAAAATAGTTAGGGCACACGTGAAGTCAATTCGATGTATTTGGCACTCAGTTTCACTTTGTCACTCGATTTCGTACGAGCGTAGTTTAAAGTAACCGTCAGAATCCATTTCGGTGGAAAGTTTGACACGGAGTCAGACGGATTCAAGATGTATGCCAAAATGAGTGGGGATGCATATGAAGTCCATTCGGGGTATTTGGTACTCAGTTTCATTTCGTGACTCGATTTCGTATGCATGCAGTTTACATTTCCGTCGAAACCCATTTTGGAGGAAAGTTTACCGTCGGGTTGGATGGATTCGAAATGCGTGCCATGATGAGATATGATGCATGCCAAGTCCATTCAAGGTGTTTGCCACTCAGTTTATTTCATGTCTCGATTTCACATACATGGATTTTGCGGTGCCCGTCGGAATTCGATTTTGAGGAAAGTTTAACACCGACTCGGATGGATTCAATGCATGCCAAATGAGGTAGGGCACATATGAAGTCCATTCGTGGTGTTTGGCACTCAGTTTCATTGCGTGTCTCGATTTTTTCCGTGTGGAGTTTGTGGTACCCGTTGAAACCCACTTTGGTGGAAAGTTTAACACTGAGTCGGATTGATTCAAAATCAATGCGGAAAATAGTTAGGGCACACGTGAAGTCAATTCGATGTATTTGGCACTCAGTTTCACTTTGTCACTCGATTTCGTACGAGCGTAGTTTAAAGTAACCGTCAGAATCCATTTCGGTGGAAAGTTTGACACGGAGTCAGACGGATTCAAGATGTATGCCAAAATGAGTGGGGATGCATATGAAGTCCATTCGGGGTATTTGGTACTCAGTTTCATTTCGTGACTCGATTTCGTATGCATGCAGTTTACATTTCCGTCGAAACCCATTTTGGAGGAAAGTTTACCGTCGGGTTGGATGGATTCGAAATGCGTGCCATGATGAGATATGATGCATGCCAAGTCCATTCAAGGTGTTTGCCACTCAGTTTATTTCATGTCTCGATTTCACATACATGGATTTTGCGGTGCCCGTCGGAATTCGATTTTGAGGAAAGTTTAACACCGACTCGGATGGATTCAATGCATGCCAAATGAGGTAGGGCACATATGAAGTCCATTCGTGGTGTTTGGCACTCAGTTTCATTGCGTGTCTCGATTTTTTCCGTGTGGAGTTTGTGGTACCCGTTGAAACCCACTTTGGTGGAAAGTTTAACACTGAGTCGGATTGATTCAAAATCAATGCGGAAAATAGTTAGGGCACACGTGAAGTCAATTCGATGTATTTGGCACTCAGTTTCACTTTGTCACTCGATTTCGTACGAGCGTAGTTTAAAGTAACCGTCAGAATCCATTTCGGTGGAAAGTTTGACACGGAGTCAGACGGATTCAAGATGTATGCCAAAATGAGTGGGGATGCATATGAAGTCCATTCGGGGTATTTGGTACTCAGTTTCATTTCGTGACTCGATTTCGTATGCATGCAGTTTACATTTCCGTCGAAACCCATTTTGGAGGAAAGTTTACCGTCGGGTTGGATGGATTCGAAATGCGTGCCATGATGAGATATGATGCATGCCAAGTCCATTCAAGGTGTTTGCCACTCAGTTTATTTCATGTCTCGATTTCACATACATGGATTTTGCGGTGCCCGTCGGAATTCGATTTTGAGGAAAGTTTAACACCGACTCGGATGGATTCAATGCATGCCAAATGAGGTAGGGCACATATGAAGTCCATTCGTGGTGTTTGGCACTCAGTTTCATTGCGTGTCTCGATTTTTTCCGTGTGGAGTTTGTGGTACCCGTTGAAACCCACTTTGGTGGAAAGTTTAACACTGAGTCGGATTGATTCAAAATCAATGCGGAAAATAGTTAGGGCACACGTGAAGTCAATTCGATGTATTTGGCACTCAGTTTCACTTTGTCACTCGATTTCGTACGAGCGTAGTTTAAAGTAACCGTCAGAATCCATTTCGGTGGAAAGTTTGACACGGAGTCAGACGGATTCAAGATGTATGCCAAAATGAGTGGGGATGCATATGAAGTCCATTCGGGGTATTTGGTACTCAGTTTCATTTCGTGACTCGATTTCGTATGCATGCAGTTTACATTTCCGTCGAAACCCATTTTGGAGGAAAGTTTACCGTCGGGTTGGATGGATTCGAAATGCGTGCCATGATGAGATATGATGCATGCCAAGTCCATTCAAGGTGTTTGCCACTCAGTTTATTTCATGTCTCGATTTCACATACATGGATTTTGCGGTGCCCGTCGGAATTCGATTTTGAGGAAAGTTTAACACCGACTCGGATGGATTCAATGCATGCCAAATGAGGTAGGGCACATATGAAGTCCATTCGTGGTGTTTGGCACTCAGTTTCATTGCGTGTCTCGATTTTTTCCGTGTGGAGTTTGTGGTACCCGTTGAAACCCACTTTGGTGGAAAGTTTAACACTGAGTCGGATTGATTCAAAATCAATGCGGAAAATAGTTAGGGCACACGTGAAGTCAATTCGATGTATTTGGCACTCAGTTTCACTTTGTCACTCGATTTCGTACGAGCGTAGTTTAAAGTAACCGTCAGAATCCATTTCGGTGGAAAGTTTGACACGGAGTCAGACGGATTCAAGATGTATGCCAAAATGAGTGGGGATGCATATGAAGTCCATTCGGGGTATTTGGTACTCAGTTTCATTTCGTGACTCGATTTCGTATGCATGCAGTTTACATTTCCGTCGAAACCCATTTTGGAGGAAAGTTTACCGTCGGGTTGGATGGATTCGAAATGCGTGCCATGATGAGATATGATGCATGCCAAGTCCATTCAAGGTGTTTGCCACTCAGTTTATTTCATGTCTCGATTTCACATACATGGATTTTGCGGTGCCCGTCGGAATTCGATTTTGAGGAAAGTTTAACACCGACTCGGATGGATTCAATGCATGCCAAATGAGGTAGGGCACATATGAAGTCCATTCGTGGTGTTTGGCACTCAGTTTCATTGCGTGTCTCGATTTTTTCCGTGTGGAGTTTGTGGTACCCGTTGAAACCCACTTTGGTGGAAAGTTTAACACTGAGTCGGATTGATTCAAAATCAATGCGGAAAATAGTTAGGGCACACGTGAAGTCAATTCGATGTATTTGGCACTCAGTTTCACTTTGTCACTCGATTTCGTACGAGCGTAGTTTAAAGTAACCGTCAGAATCCATTTCGGTGGAAAGTTTGACACGGAGTCAGACGGATTCAAGATGTATGCCAAAATGAGTGGGGATGCATATGAAGTCCATTCGGGGTATTTGGTACTCAGTTTCATTTCGTGACTCGATTTCGTATGCATGCAGTTTACATTTCCGTCGAAACCCATTTTGGAGGAAAGTTTACCGTCGGGTTGGATGGATTCGAAATGCGTGCCATGATGAGATATGATGCATGCCAAGTCCATTCAAGGTGTTTGCCACTCAGTTTATTTCATGTCTCGATTTCACATACATGGATTTTGCGGTGCCCGTCGGAATTCGATTTTGAGGAAAGTTTAACACCGACTCGGATGGATTCAATGCATGCCAAATGAGGTAGGGCACATATGAAGTCCATTCGTGGTGTTTGGCACTCAGTTTCATTGCGTGTCTCGATTTTTTCCGTGTGGAGTTTGTGGTACCCGTTGAAACCCACTTTGGTGGAAAGTTTAACACTGCACTGAGTCGGATTGATTCAAAATCAATGCGGAAAATAGTTAGGGCACACGTGAAGTCAATTCGATGTATTTGGCACTCAGTTTCACTTTGTCACTCGATTTCGTACGAGCGTAGTTTAAAGTAACCGTCAGAATCCATTTCGGTGGAAAGTTTGACACGGAGTCAGACGGATTCAAGATGTATGCCAAAATGAGTGGGGATGCATATGAAGTCCATTCGGGGTATTTGGTACTCAGTTTCATTTCGTGACTCGATTTCGTATGCATGCAGTTTACATTTCCGTCGAAACCCATTTTGGAGGAAAGTTTACCGTCGGGTTGGATGGATTCGAAATGCGTGCCATGATGAGATATGATGCATGCCAAGTCCATTCAAGGTGTTTGCCACTCAGTTTATTTCATGTCTCGATTTCACATACATGGATTTTGCGGTGCCCGTCGGAATTCGATTTTGAGGAAAGTTTAACACCGACTCGGATGGATTCAATGCATGCCAAATGAGGTAGGGCACATATGAAGTCCATTCGTGGTGTTTGGCACTCAGTTTCATTGCGTGTCTCGATTTTTTCCGTGTGGAGTTTGTGGTACCCGTTGAAACCCACTTTGGTGGAAAGTTTAACACTGAGTCGGATTGATTCAAAATCAATGCGGAAAATAGTTAGGGCACACGTGAAGTCAATTCGATGTATTTGGCACTCAGTTTCACTTTGTCACTCGATTTCGTACGAGCGTAGTTTAAAGTAACCGTCAGAATCCATTTCGGTGGAAAGTTTGACACGGAGTCAGACGGATTCAAGATGTATGCCAAAATGAGTGGGGATGCATATGAAGTCCATTCGGGGTATTTGGTACTCAGTTTCATTTCGTGACTCGATTTCGTATGCATGCAGTTTACATTTCCGTCGAAACCCATTTTGGAGGAAAGTTTACCGTCGGGTTGGATGGATTCGAAATGCGTGCCATGATGAGATATGATGCATGCCAAGTCCATTCAAGGTGTTTGCCACTCAGTTTATTTCATGTCTCGATTTCACATACATGGATTTTGCGGTGCCCGTCGGAATTCGATTTTGAGGAAAGTTTAACACCGACTCGGATGGATTCAATGCATGCCAAATGAGGTAGGGCACATATGAAGTCCATTCGTGGTGTTTGGCACTCAGTTTCATTGCGTGTCTCGATTTTTTCCGTGTGGAGTTTGTGGTACCCGTTGAAACCCACTTTGGTGGAAAGTTTAACACTGAGTCGGATTGATTCAAAATCAATGCGGAAAATAGTTAGGGCACACGTGAAGTCAATTCGATGTATTTGGCACTCAGTTTCACTTTGTCACTCGATTTCGTACGAGCGTAGTTTAAAGTAACCGTCAGAATCCATTTCGGTGGAAAGTTTGACACGGAGTCAGACGGATTCAAGATGTATGCCAAAATGAGTGGGGATGCATATGAAGTCCATTCGGGGTATTTGGTACTCAGTTTCATTTCGTGACTCGATTTCGTATGCATGCAGTTTACATTTCCGTCGAAACCCATTTTGGAGGAAAGTTTACCGTCGGGTTGGATGGATTCGAAATGCGTGCCATGATGAGATATGATGCATGCCAAGTCCATTCAAGGTGTTTGCCACTCAGTTTATTTCATGTCTCGATTTCACATACATGGATTTTGCGGTGCCCGTCGGAATTCGATTTTGAGGAAAGTTTAACACCGACTCGGATGGATTCAATGCATGCCAAATGAGGTAGGGCACATATGAAGTCCATTCGTGGTGTTTGGCACTCAGTTTCATTGCGTGTCTCGATTTTTTCCGTGTGGAGTTTGTGGTACCCGTTGAAACCCACTTTGGTGGAAAGTTTAACACTGAGTCGGATTGATTCAAAATCAATGCGGAAAATAGTTAGGGCACACGTGAAGTCAATTCGATGTATTTGGCACTCAGTTTCACTTTGTCACTCGATTTCGTACGAGCGTAGTTTAAAGTAACCGTCAGAATCCATTTCGGTGGAAAGTTTGACACGGAGTCAGACGGATTCAAGATGTATGCCAAAATGAGTGGGGATGCATATGAAGTCCATTCGGGGTATTTGGTACTCAGTTTCATTTCGTGACTCGATTTCGTATGCATGCAGTTTACATTTCCGTCGAAACCCATTTTGGAGGAAAGTTTACCGTCGGGTTGGATGGATTCGAAATGCGTGCCATGATGAGATATGATGCATGCCAAGTCCATTCAAGGTGTTTGCCACTCAGTTTATTTCATGTCTCGATTTCACATACATGGATTTTGCGGTGCCCGTCGGAATTCGATTTTGAGGAAAGTTTAACACCGACTCGGATGGATTCAATGCATGCCAAATGAGGTAGGGCACATATGAAGTCCATTCGTGGTGTTTGGCACTCAGTTTCATTGCGTGTCTCGATTTTTTCCGTGTGGAGTTTGTGGTACCCGTTGAAACCCACTTTGGTGGAAAGTTTAACACTGAGTCGGATTGATTCAAAATCAATGCGGAAAATAGTTAGGGCACACGTGAAGTCAATTCGATGTATTTGGCACTCAGTTTCACTTTGTCACTCGATTTCGTACGAGCGTAGTTTAAAGTAACCGTCAGAATCCATTTCGGTGGAAAGTTTGACACGGAGTCAGACGGATTCAAGATGTATGCCAAAATGAGTGGGGATGCATATGAAGTCCATTCGGGGTATTTGGTACTCAGTTTCATTTCGTGACTCGATTTCGTATGCATGCAGTTTACATTTCCGTCGAAACCCATTTTGGAGGAAAGTTTACCGTCGGGTTGGATGGATTCGAAATGCGTGCCATGATGAGATATGATGCATGCCAAGTCCATTCAAGGTGTTTGCCACTCAGTTTATTTCATGTCTCGATTTCACATACATGGATTTTGCGGTGCCCGTCGGAATTCGATTTTGAGGAAAGTTTAACACCGACTCGGATGGATTCAATGCATGCCAAATGAGGTAGGGCACATATGAAGTCCATTCGTGGTGTTTGGCACTCAGTTTCATTGCGTGTCTCGATTTTTTCCGTGTGGAGTTTGTGGTACCCGTTGAAACCCACTTTGGTGGAAAGTTTAACACTGAGTCGGATTGATTCAAAATCAATGCGGAAAATAGTTAGGGCACACGTGAAGTCAATTCGATGTATTTGGCACTCAGTTTCACTTTGTCACTCGATTTCGTACGAGCGTAGTTTAAAGTAACCGTCAGAATCCATTTCGGTGGAAAGTTTGACACGGAGTCAGACGGATTCAAGATGTATGCCAAAATGAGTGGGGATGCATATGAAGTCCATTCGGGGTATTTGGTACTCAGTTTCATTTCGTGACTCGATTTCGTATGCATGCAGTTTACATTTCCGTCGAAACCCATTTTGGAGGAAAGTTTACCGTCGGGTTGGATGGATTCGAAATGCGTGCCATGATGAGATATGATGCATGCCAAGTCCATTCAAGGTGTTTGCCACTCAGTTTATTTCATGTCTCGATTTCACATACATGGATTTTGCGGTGCCCGTCGGAATTCGATTTTGAGGAAAGTTTAACACCGACTCGGATGGATTCAATGCATGCCAAATGAGGTAGGGCACATATGAAGTCCATTCGTGGTGTTTGGCACTCAGTTTCATTGCGTGTCTCGATTTTTTCCGTGTGGAGTTTGTGGTACCCGTTGAAACCCACTTTGGTGGAAAGTTTAACACTGAGTCGGATTGATTCAAAATCAATGCGGAAAATAGTTAGGGCACACGTGAAGTCAATTCGATGTATTTGGCACTCAGTTTCACTTTGTCACTCGATTTCGTACGAGCGTAGTTTAAAGTAACCGTCAGAATCCATTTCGGTGGAAAGTTTGACACGGAGTCAGACGGATTCAAGATGTATGCCAAAATGAGTGGGGATGCATATGAAGTCCATTCGGGGTATTTGGTACTCAGTTTCATTTCGTGACTCGATTTCGTATGCATGCAGTTTACATTTCCGTCGAAACCCATTTTGGAGGAAAGTTTACCGTCGGGTTGGATGGATTCGAAATGCGTGCCATGATGAGATATGATGCATGCCAAGTCCATTCAAGGTGTTTGCCACTCAGTTTATTTCATGTCTCGATTTCACATACATGGATTTTGCGGTGCCCGTCGGAATTCGATTTTGAGGAAAGTTTAACACCGACTCGGATGGATTCAATGCATGCCAAATGAGGTAGGGCACATATGAAGTCCATTCGTGGTGTTTGGCACTCAGTTTCATTGCGTGTCTCGATTTTTTCCGTGTGGAGTTTGTGGTACCCGTTGAAACCCACTTTGGTGGAAAGTTTAACACTGAGTCGGATTGATTCAAAATCAATGCGGAAAATAGTTAGGGCACACGTGAAGTCAATTCGATGTATTTGGCACTCAGTTTCACTTTGTCACTCGATTTCGTACGAGCGTAGTTTAAAGTAACCGTCAGAATCCATTTCGGTGGAAAGTTTGACACGGAGTCAGACGGATTCAAGATGTATGCCAAAATGAGTGGGGATGCATATGAAGTCCATTCGGGGTATTTGGTACTCAGTTTCATTTCGTGACTCGATTTCGTATGCATGCAGTTTACATTTCCGTCGAAACCCATTTTGGAGGAAAGTTTACCGTCGGGTTGGATGGATTCGAAATGCGTGCCATGATGAGATATGATGCATGCCAAGTCCATTCAAGGTGTTTGCCACTCAGTTTATTTCATGTCTCGATTTCACATACATGGATTTTGCGGTGCCCGTCGGAATTCGATTTTGAGGAAAGTTTAACACCGACTCGGATGGATTCAATGCATGCCAAATGAGGTAGGGCACATATGAAGTCCATTCGTGGTGTTTGGCACTCAGTTTCATTGCGTGTCTCGATTTTTTCCGTGTGGAGTTTGTGGTACCCGTTGAAACCCACTTTGGTGGAAAGTTTAACACTGAGTCGGATTGATTCAAAATCAATGCGGAAAATAGTTAGGGCACACGTGAAGTCAATTCGATGTATTTGGCACTCAGTTTCACTTTGTCACTCGATTTCGTACGAGCGTAGTTTAAAGTAACCGTCAGAATCCATTTCGGTGGAAAGTTTGACACGGAGTCAGACGGATTCAAGATGTATGCCAAAATGAGTGGGGATGCATATGAAGTCCATTCGGGGTATTTGGTACTCAGTTTCATTTCGTGACTCGATTTCGTATGCATGCAGTTTACATTTCCGTCGAAACCCATTTTGGAGGAAAGTTTACCGTCGGGTTGGATGGATTCGAAATGCGTGCCATGATGAGATATGATGCATGCCAAGTCCATTCAAGGTGTTTGCCACTCAGTTTATTTCATGTCTCGATTTCACATACATGGATTTTGCGGTGCCCGTCGGAATTCGATTTTGAGGAAAGTTTAACACCGACTCGGATGGATTCAATGCATGCCAAATGAGGTAGGGCACATATGAAGTCCATTCGTGGTGTTTGGCACTCAGTTTCATTGCGTGTCTCGATTTTTTCCGTGTGGAGTTTGTGGTACCCGTTGAAACCCACTTTGGTGGAAAGTTTAACACTGAGTCGGATTGATTCAAAATCAATGCGGAAAATAGTTAGGGCACACGTGAAGTCAATTCGATGTATTTGGCACTCAGTTTCACTTTGTCACTCGATTTCGTACGAGCGTAGTTTAAAGTAACCGTCAGAATCCATTTCGGTGGAAAGTTTGACACGGAGTCAGACGGATTCAAGATGTATGCCAAAATGAGTGGGGATGCATATGAAGTCCATTCGGGGTATTTGGTACTCAGTTTCATTTCGTGACTCGATTTCGTATGCATGCAGTTTACATTTCCGTCGAAACCCATTTTGGAGGAAAGTTTACCGTCGGGTTGGATGGATTCGAAATGCGTGCCATGATGAGATATGATGCATGCCAAGTCCATTCAAGGTGTTTGCCACTCAGTTTATTTCATGTCTCGATTTCACATACATGGATTTTGCGGTGCCCGTCGGAATTCGATTTTGAGGAAAGTTTAACACCGACTCGGATGGATTCAATGCATGCCAAATGAGGTAGGGCACATATGAAGTCCATTCGTGGTGTTTGGCACTCAGTTTCATTGCGTGTCTCGATTTTTTCCGTGTGGAGTTTGTGGTACCCGTTGAAACCCACTTTGGTGGAAAGTTTAACACTGAGTCGGATTGATTCAAAATCAATGCGGAAAATAGTTAGGGCACACGTGAAGTCAATTCGATGTATTTGGCACTCAGTTTCACTTTGTCACTCGATTTCGTACGAGCGTAGTTTAAAGTAACCGTCAGAATCCATTTCGGTGGAAAGTTTGACACGGAGTCAGACGGATTCAAGATGTATGCCAAAATGAGTGGGGATGCATATGAAGTCCATTCGGGGTATTTGGTACTCAGTTTCATTTCGTGACTCGATTTCGTATGCATGCAGTTTACATTTCCGTCGAAACCCATTTTGGAGGAAAGTTTACCGTCGGGTTGGATGGATTCGAAATGCGTGCCATGATGAGATATGATGCATGCCAAGTCCATTCAAGGTGTTTGCCACTCAGTTTATTTCATGTCTCGATTTCACATACATGGATTTTGCGGTGCCCGTCGGAATTCGATTTTGAGGAAAGTTTAACACCGACTCGGATGGATTCAATGCATGCCAAATGAGGTAGGGCACATATGAAGTCCATTCGTGGTGTTTGGCACTCAGTTTCATTGCGTGTCTCGATTTTTTCCGTGTGGAGTTTGTGGTACCCGTTGAAACCCACTTTGGTGGAAAGTTTAACACTGAGTCGGATTGATTCAAAATCAATGCGGAAAATAGTTAGGGCACACGTGAAGTCAATTCGATGTATTTGGCACTCAGTTTCACTTTGTCACTCGATTTCGTACGAGCGTAGTTTAAAGTAACCGTCAGAATCCATTTCGGTGGAAAGTTTGACACGGAGTCAGACGGATTCAAGATGTATGCCAAAATGAGTGGGGATGCATATGAAGTCCATTCGGGGTATTTGGTACTCAGTTTCATTTCGTGACTCGATTTCGTATGCATGCAGTTTACATTTCCGTCGAAACCCATTTTGGAGGAAAGTTTACCGTCGGGTTGGATGGATTCGAAATGCGTGCCATGATGAGATATGATGCATGCCAAGTCCATTCAAGGTGTTTGCCACTCAGTTTATTTCATGTCTCGATTTCACATACATGGATTTTGCGGTGCCCGTCGGAATTCGATTTTGAGGAAAGTTTAACACCGACTCGGATGGATTCAATGCATGCCAAATGAGGTAGGGCACATATGAAGTCCATTCGTGGTGTTTGGCACTCAGTTTCATTGCGTGTCTCGATTTTTTCCGTGTGGAGTTTGTGGTACCCGTTGAAACCCACTTGGTGGAAAGTTTAACACTGAGTCGGATTGATTCAAAATCAATGCGGAAAATAGTTAGGGCACACGTGAAGTCAATTCGATGTATTTGGCACTCAGTTTCACTTTGTCACTCGATTTCGTACGAGCGTAGTTTAAAGTAACCGTCAGAATCCATTTCGGTGGAAAGTTTGACACGGAGTCAGACGGATTCAAGATGTATGCCAAAATGAGTGGGGATGCATATGAAGTCCATTCGGGGTATTTGGTACTCAGTTTCATTTCGTGACTCGATTTCGTATGCATGCAGTTTACATTTCCGTCGAAACCCATTTTGGAGGAAAGTTTACCGTCGGGTTGGATGGATTCGAAATGCGTGCCATGATGAGATATGATGCATGCCAAGTCCATTCAAGGTGTTTGCCACTCAGTTTATTTCATGTCTCGATTTCACATACATGGATTTTGCGGTGCCCGTCGGAATTCGATTTTGAGGAAAGTTTAACACCGACTCGGATGGATTCAATGCATGCCAAATGAGGTAGGGCACATATGAAGTCCATTCGTGGTGTTTGGCACTCAGTTTCATTGCGTGTCTCGATTTTTTCCGTGTGGAGTTTGTGGTACCCGTTGAAACCCACTTTGGTGGAAAGTTTAACACTGAGTCGGATTGATTCAAAATCAATGCGGAAAATAGTTAGGGCACACGTGAAGTCAATTCGATGTATTTGGCACTCAGTTTCACTTTGTCACTCGATTTCGTACGAGCGTAGTTTAAAGTAACCGTCAGAATCCATTTCGGTGGAAAGTTTGACACGGAGTCAGACGGATTCAAGATGTATGCCAAAATGAGTGGGGATGCATATGAAGTCCATTCGGGGTATTTGGTACTCAGTTTCATTTCGTGACTCGATTTCGTATGCATGCAGTTTACATTTCCGTCGAAACCCATTTTGGAGGAAAGTTTACCGTCGGGTTGGATGGATTCGAAATGCGTGCCATGATGAGATATGATGCATGCCAAGTCCATTCAAGGTGTTTGCCACTCAGTTTATTTCATGTCTCGATTTCACATACATGGATTTTGCGGTGCCCGTCGGAATTCGATTTTGAGGAAAGTTTAACACCGACTCGGATGGATTCAATGCATGCCAAATGAGGTAGGGCACATATGAAGTCCATTCGTGGTGTTTGGCACTCAGTTTCATTGCGTGTCTCGATTTTTTCCGTGTGGAGTTTGTGGTACCCGTTGAAACCCACTTTGGTGGAAAGTTTAACACTGAGTCGGATTGATTCAAAATCAATGCGGAAAATAGTTAGGGCACACGTGAAGTCAATTCGATGTATTTGGCACTCAGTTTCACTTTGTCACTCGATTTCGTACGAGCGTAGTTTAAAGTAACCGTCAGAATCCATTTCGGTGGAAAGTTTGACACGGAGTCAGACGGATTCAAGATGTATGCCAAAATGAGTGGGGATGCATATGAAGTCCATTCGGGGTATTTGGTACTCAGTTTCATTTCGTGACTCGATTTCGTATGCATGCAGTTTACATTTCCGTCGAAACCCATTTTGGAGGAAAGTTTACCGTCGGGTTGGATGGATTCGAAATGCGTGCCATGATGAGATATGATGCATGCCAAGTCCATTCAAGGTGTTTGCCACTCAGTTTATTTCATGTCTCGATTTCACATACATGGATTTTGCGGTGCCCGTCGGAATTCGATTTTGAGGAAAGTTTAACACCGACTCGGATGGATTCAATGCATGCCAAATGAGGTAGGGCACATATGAAGTCCATTCGTGGTGTTTGGCACTCAGTTTCATTGCGTGTCTCGATTTTTTCCGTGTGGAGTTTGTGGTACCCGTTGAAACCCACTTTGGTGGAAAGTTTAACACTGAGTCGGATTGATTCAAAATCAATGCGGAAAATAGTTAGGGCACACGTGAAGTCAATTCGATGTATTTGGCACTCAGTTTCACTTTGTCACTCGATTTCGTACGAGCGTAGTTTAAAGTAACCGTCAGAATCCATTTCGGTGGAAAGTTTGACACGGAGTCAGACGGATTCAAGATGTATGCCAAAATGAGTGGGGATGCATATGAAGTCCATTCGGGGTATTTGGTACTCAGTTTCATTTCGTGACTCGATTTCGTATGCATGCAGTTTACATTTCCGTCGAAACCCATTTTGGAGGAAAGTTTACCGTCGGGTTGGATGGATTCGAAATGCGTGCCATGATGAGATATGATGCATGCCAAGTCCATTCAAGGTGTTTGCCACTCAGTTTATTTCATGTCTCGATTTCACATACATGGATTTTGCGGTGCCCGTCGGAATTCGATTTTGAGGAAAGTTTAACACCGACTCGGATGGATTCAATGCATGCCAAATGAGGTAGGGCACATATGAAGTCCATTCGTGGTGTTTGGCACTCAGTTTCATTGCGTGTCTCGATTTTTTCCGTGTGGAGTTTGTGGTACCCGTTGAAACCCACTTTGGTGGAAAGTTTAACACTGAGTCGGATTGATTCAAAATCAATGCGGAAAATAGTTAGGGCACACGTGAAGTCAATTCGATGTATTTGGCACTCAGTTTCACTTTGTCACTCGATTTCGTACGAGCGTAGTTTAAAGTAACCGTCAGAATCCATTTCGGTGGAAAGTTTGACACGGAGTCAGACGGATTCAAGATGTATGCCAAAATGAGTGGGGATGCATATGAAGTCCATTCGGGGTATTTGGTACTCAGTTTCATTTCGTGACTCGATTTCGTATGCATGCAGTTTACATTTCCGTCGAAACCCATTTTGGAGGAAAGTTTACCGTCGGGTTGGATGGATTCGAAATGCGTGCCATGATGAGATATGATGCATGCCAAGTCCATTCAAGGTGTTTGCCACTCAGTTTATTTCATGTCTCGATTTCACATACATGGATTTTGCGGTGCCCGTCGGAATTCGATTTTGAGGAAAGTTTAACACCGACTCGGATGGATTCAATGCATGCCAAATGAGGTAGGGCACATATGAAGTCCATTCGTGGTGTTTGGCACTCAGTTTCATTGCGTGTCTCGATTTTTTCCGTGTGGAGTTTGTGGTACCCGTTGAAACCCACTTTGGTGGAAAGTTTAACACTGAGTCGGATTGATTCAAAATCAATGCGGAAAATAGTTAGGGCACACGTGAAGTCAATTCGATGTATTTGGCACTCAGTTTCACTTTGTCACTCGATTTCGTACGAGCGTAGTTTAAAGTAACCGTCAGAATCCATTTCGGTGGAAAGTTTGACACGGAGTCAGACGGATTCAAGATGTATGCCAAAATGAGTGGGGATGCATATGAAGTCCATTCGGGGTATTTGGTACTCAGTTTCATTTCGTGACTCGATTTCGTATGCATGCAGTTTACATTTCCGTCGAAACCCATTTTGGAGGAAAGTTTACCGTCGGGTTGGATGGATTCGAAATGCGTGCCATGATGAGATATGATGCATGCCAAGTCCATTCAAGGTGTTTGCCACTCAGTTTATTTCATGTCTCGATTTCACATACATGGATTTTGCGGTGCCCGTCGGAATTCGATTTTGAGGAAAGTTTAACACCGACTCGGATGGATTCAATGCATGCCAAATGAGGTAGGGCACATATGAAGTCCATTCGTGGTGTTTGGCACTCAGTTTCATTGCGTGTCTCGATTTTTTCCGTGTGGAGTTTGTGGTACCCGTTGAAACCCACTTTGGTGGAAAGTTTAACACTGAGTCGGATTGATTCAAAATCAATGCGGAAAATAGTTAGGGCACACGTGAAGTCAATTCGATGTATTTGGCACTCAGTTTCACTTTGTCACTCGATTTCGTACGAGCGTAGTTTAAAGTAACCGTCAGAATCCATTTCGGTGGAAAGTTTGACACGGAGTCAGACGGATTCAAGATGTATGCCAAAATGAGTGGGGATGCATATGAAGTCCATTCGGGGTATTTGGTACTCAGTTTCATTTCGTGACTCGATTTCGTATGCATGCAGTTTACATTTCCGTCGAAACCCATTTTGGAGGAAAGTTTACCGTCGGGTTGGATGGATTCGAAATGCGTGCCATGATGAGATATGATGCATGCCAAGTCCATTCAAGGTGTTTGCCACTCAGTTTATTTCATGTCTCGATTTCACATACATGGATTTTGCGGTGCCCGTCGGAATTCGATTTTGAGGAAAGTTTAACACCGACTCGGATGGATTCAATGCATGCCAAATGAGGTAGGGCACATATGAAGTCCATTCGTGGTGTTTGGCACTCAGTTTCATTGCGTGTCTCGATTTTTTCCGTGTGGAGTTTGTGGTACCCGTTGAAACCCACTTTGGTGGAAAGTTTAACACTGAGTCGGATTGATTCAAAATCAATGCGGAAAATAGTTAGGGCACACGTGAAGTCAATTCGATGTATTTGGCACTCAGTTTCACTTTGTCACTCGATTTCGTACGAGCGTAGTTTAAAGTAACCGTCAGAATCCATTTCGGTGGAAAGTTTGACACGGAGTCAGACGGATTCAAGATGTATGCCAAAATGAGTGGGGATGCATATGAAGTCCATTCGGGGTATTTGGTACTCAGTTTCATTTCGTGACTCGATTTCGTATGCATGCAGTTTACATTTCCGTCGAAACCCATTTTGGAGGAAAGTTTACCGTCGGGTTGGATGGATTCGAAATGCGTGCCATGATGAGATATGATGCATGCCAAGTCCATTCAAGGTGTTTGCCACTCAGTTTATTTCATGTCTCGATTTCACATACATGGATTTTGCGGTGCCCGTCGGAATTCGATTTTGAGGAAAGTTTAACACCGACTCGGATGGATTCAATGCATGCCAAATGAGGTAGGGCACATATGAAGTCCATTCGTGGTGTTTGGCACTCAGTTTCATTGCGTGTCTCGATTTTTTCCGTGTGGAGTTTGTGGTACCCGTTGAAACCCACTTTGGTGGAAAGTTTAACACTGAGTCGGATTGATTCAAAATCAATGCGGAAAATAGTTAGGGCACACGTGAAGTCAATTCGATGTATTTGGCACTCAGTTTCACTTTGTCACTCGATTTCGTACGAGCGTAGTTTAAAGTAACCGTCAGAATCCATTTCGGTGGAAAGTTTGACACGGAGTCAGACGGATTCAAGATGTATGCCAAAATGAGTGGGGATGCATATGAAGTCCATTCGGGGTATTTGGTACTCAGTTTCATTTCGTGACTCGATTTCGTATGCATGCAGTTTACATTTCCGTCGAAACCCATTTTGGAGGAAAGTTTACCGTCGGGTTGGATGGATTCGAAATGCGTGCCATGATGAGATATGATGCATGCCAAGTCCATTCAAGGTGTTTGCCACTCAGTTTATTTCATGTCTCGATTTCACATACATGGATTTTGCGGTGCCCGTCGGAATTCGATTTTGAGGAAAGTTTAACACCGACTCGGATGGATTCAATGCATGCCAAATGAGGTAGGGCACATATGAAGTCCATTCGTGGTGTTTGGCACTCAGTTTCATTGCGTGTCTCGATTTTTTCCGTGTGGAGTTTGTGGTACCCGTTGAAACCCACTTTGGTGGAAAGTTTAACACTGAGTCGGATTGATTCAAAATCAATGCGGAAAATAGTTAGGGCACACGTGAAGTCAATTCGATGTATTTGGCACTCAGTTTCACTTTGTCACTCGATTTCGTACGAGCGTAGTTTAAAGTAACCGTCAGAATCCATTTCGGTGGAAAGTTTGACACGGAGTCAGACGGATTCAAGATGTATGCCAAAATGAGTGGGGATGCATATGAAGTCCATTCGGGGTATTTGGTACTCAGTTTCATTTCGTGACTCGATTTCGTATGCATGCAGTTTACATTTCCGTCGAAACCCATTTTGGAGGAAAGTTTACCGTCGGGTTGGATGGATTCGAAATGCGTGCCATGATGAGATATGATGCATGCCAAGTCCATTCAAGGTGTTTGCCACTCAGTTTATTTCATGTCTCGATTTCACATACATGGATTTTGCGGTGCCCGTCGGAATTCGATTTTGAGGAAAGTTTAACACCGACTCGGATGGATTCAATGCATGCCAAATGAGGTAGGGCACATATGAAGTCCATTCGTGGTGTTTGGCACTCAGTTTCATTGCGTGTCTCGATTTTTTCCGTGTGGAGTTTGTGGTACCCGTTGAAACCCACTTTGGTGGAAAGTTTAACACTGAGTCGGATTGATTCAAAATCAATGCGGAAAATAGTTAGGGCACACGTGAAGTCAATTCGATGTATTTGGCACTCAGTTTCACTTTGTCACTCGATTTCGTACGAGCGTAGTTTAAAGTAACCGTCAGAATCCATTTCGGTGGAAAGTTTGACACGGAGTCAGACGGATTCAAGATGTATGCCAAAATGAGTGGGGATGCATATGAAGTCCATTCGGGGTATTTGGTACTCAGTTTCATTTCGTGACTCGATTTCGTATGCATGCAGTTTACATTTCCGTCGAAACCCATTTTGGAGGAAAGTTTACCGTCGGGTTGGATGGATTCGAAATGCGTGCCATGATGAGATATGATGCATGCCAAGTCCATTCAAGGTGTTTGCCACTCAGTTTATTTCATGTCTCGATTTCACATACATGGATTTTGCGGTGCCCGTCGGAATTCGATTTTGAGGAAAGTTTAACACCGACTCGGATGGATTCAATGCATGCCAAATGAGGTAGGGCACATATGAAGTCCATTCGTGGTGTTTGGCACTCAGTTTCATTGCGTGTCTCGATTTTTTCCGTGTGGAGTTTGTGGTACCCGTTGAAACCCACTTTGGTGGAAAGTTTAACACTGAGTCGGATTGATTCAAAATCAATGCGGAAAATAGTTAGGGCACACGTGAAGTCAATTCGATGTATTTGGCACTCAGTTTCACTTTGTCACTCGATTTCGTACGAGCGTAGTTTAAAGTAACCGTCAGAATCCATTTCGGTGGAAAGTTTGACACGGAGTCAGACGGATTCAAGATGTATGCCAAAATGAGTGGGGATGCATATGAAGTCCATTCGGGGTATTTGGTACTCAGTTTCATTTCGTGACTCGATTTCGTATGCATGCAGTTTACATTTCCGTCGAAACCCATTTTGGAGGAAAGTTTACCGTCGGGTTGGATGGATTCGAAATGCGTGCCATGATGAGATATGATGCATGCCAAGTCCATTCAAGGTGTTTGCCACTCAGTTTATTTCATGTCTCGATTTCACATACATGGATTTTGCGGTGCCCGTCGGAATTCGATTTTGAGGAAAGTTTAACACCGACTCGGATGGATTCAATGCATGCCAAATGAGGTAGGGCACATATGAAGTCCATTCGTGGTGTTTGGCACTCAGTTTCATTGCGTGTCTCGATTTTTTCCGTGTGGAGTTTGTGGTACCCGTTGAAACCCACTTTGGTGGAAAGTTTAACACTGAGTCGGATTGATTCAAAATCAATGCGGAAAATAGTTAGGGCACACGTGAAGTCAATTCGATGTATTTGGCACTCAGTTTCACTTTGTCACTCGATTTCGTACGAGCGTAGTTTAAAGTAACCGTCAGAATCCATTTCGGTGGAAAGTTTGACACGGAGTCAGACGGATTCAAGATGTATGCCAAAATGAGTGGGGATGCATATGAAGTCCATTCGGGGTATTTGGTACTCAGTTTCATTTCGTGACTCGATTTCGTATGCATGCAGTTTACATTTCCGTCGAAACCCATTTTGGAGGAAAGTTTACCGTCGGGTTGGATGGATTCGAAATGCGTGCCATGATGAGATATGATGCATGCCAAGTCCATTCAAGGTGTTTGCCACTCAGTTTATTTCATGTCTCGATTTCACATACATGGATTTTGCGGTGCCCGTCGGAATTCGATTTTGAGGAAAGTTTAACACCGACTCGGATGGATTCAATGCATGCCAAATGAGGTAGGGCACATATGAAGTCCATTCGTGGTGTTTGGCACTCAGTTTCATTGCGTGTCTCGATTTTTTCCGTGTGGAGTTTGTGGTACCCGTTGAAACCCACTTTGGTGGAAAGTTTAACACTGAGTCGGATTGATTCAAAATCAATGCGGAAAATAGTTAGGGCACACGTGAAGTCAATTCGATGTATTTGGCACTCAGTTTCACTTTGTCACTCGATTTCGTACGAGCGTAGTTTAAAGTAACCGTCAGAATCCATTTCGGTGGAAAGTTTGACACGGAGTCAGACGGATTCAAGATGTATGCCAAAATGAGTGGGGATGCATATGAAGTCCATTCGGGGTATTTGGTACTCAGTTTCATTTCGTGACTCGATTTCGTATGCATGCAGTTTACATTTCCGTCGAAACCCATTTTGGAGGAAAGTTTACCGTCGGGTTGGATGGATTCGAAATGCGTGCCATGATGAGATATGATGCATGCCAAGTCCATTCAAGGTGTTTGCCACTCAGTTTATTTCATGTCTCGATTTCACATACATGGATTTTGCGGTGCCCGTCGGAATTCGATTTTGAGGAAAGTTTAACACCGACTCGGATGGATTCAATGCATGCCAAATGAGGTAGGGCACATATGAAGTCCATTCGTGGTGTTTGGCACTCAGTTTCATTGCGTGTCTCGATTTTTTCCGTGTGGAGTTTGTGGTACCCGTTGAAACCCACTTTGGTGGAAAGTTTAACACTGAGTCGGATGATTCAAGCAATGCCAAGGAGAGTAGGAAACATATGAAGTCCATTCGTGGTGTTTGGC
>CM029646.1:20261-31807 GCA_017311315.1 Dendrocalamus latiflorus
GATCTGCGCGTGTGGGAGATGAAAGTGACCACCATCAAAGACACGACAGACCTCTCGACCCTGACTCTTGACGCGCTGTACTCACGCCTCAAGACTCACGAGATTGACGTTGTCTCTCGTCGGTCGAAGTCACAGTCGATGGCTTTGGTCACCGATCCCAGTTCTGCTTCTGGTCTCTCTTCTGATTCTTCTTGCGGTTTTTCCCTCGCTGCTCTCTGTGACATAACTGATGATCAGTTAGAGCAGCTTGCGGATGATCAGCTGGCCCTCCTAGCCCGAAGGTTTTCACATGCCTACAAGGGTAGGAGAGACAGAAAGAGAGGAGGACCCGTGATTTGCTTCGAGTGTGGTGGCCCCAACCACATTCGGGCAAACTGCCCCAAGCTGGAAAAGGGCAAGAACGACTACGGCGGTTCGAGCAAGATCGACTACACCGACAAGAACCGCAACAAGAAGCCTCTAGCTCCGACGCCGGGAAAGAAGAAGTTCCGCAACTTCGGGAAGGCCAAGAAGCTCTTCCACCGCGTCCTCACCGCCTTCGACGACCTCGACCTTAGCGAGGTGGAGGGATGGAGCGACGACGACGGGACGGGTGACCAAGAGCCCAAGGATGGCGGCAACGACTTCTCCGGCATGTGCTTCATGGCCCTCGAGGGCGAACTCAGCGACAGCGAGCTGTACTCCGACTCGGATGAGGTACTCCCTTCTTATGACCAGCTAAATGATGCTTTTCTTAAGCTAGGTGGATTTCATGCTAGAGCTAGGTCTAGGTGTACCGAGTTAGAGAAGGAAGTAGATAGACTGTCACGGGAGATTACTTCACTTACATCTGCTCCCTCCCGTGACGACTGTGATACATGCTGTGCCTTGCTTGATGACATGGAGAAATTAAGGACCTCTCATGATAGTGTGTCCTCCGAGCTTGATATTGTTAAGGTGGAGAATGTTAGTCTGCTTGCTGAGTTAGAGTTGAGTAGGATGGCTGTTACCCTACTTACTACTGATGAGACTACTTCTCCCACCTCATGTGAGGATAAGGACATTGCTGCTAGAGGACCTTATGCCATGCTCCTTGATCTGCCCGAGTCTTGTGAAAATTGCAATAACTTGAAGATGAACCTAAAACGGGCAGATCACAAGATTGCTGAGTTGAGTGCTTCTTTACTTGAGCCTATTGATTCATGTTTGAATTGTCCAAAGTTAACTGCTGAACTTGAATCTGTCTCAAAACAGTTTCAAGAAATGATTGACAACAACAAGAAAATAGCTCAGTATGCGACTAAGGATCCTGTTAGCTCACCATGCATTAGTTGTGATAAACTAAAACTTGAACTCGTTGCTTTGAATGACAAATGTGTGAAGCTAACTAAGGACTTACTAGAGAAGCCACAATCTGGTTGTGATGTGATTGATGGTGTGGGGGAGAAGCCCCAGGGTAAGGATGAGACGCTTAGAGACGCGAACCAACCTGCTAGTAGTAGGACTGTCCCCTCAGAGTCGGCTGTGCGTGCACAAGCCATTCTTTCCTCTACTGTTGGTTCTTCTTCTGCTCCCTTACCACCTGCTGTTCCCTCTTCTCCCTGCTCTTCTTGCACCTCTCTCTTTCGGGAGTGTCAGTATCTTATGAACACTCTCGAGAGATTTGTAGGAGGCAAGAAGAAGCTTAATCTTATTCTAGACCAATCCAAGATTTGTAAGTTCAATCAAGGTCTAGGATATGATTTCTATGAGGATATGAGGAAGCATCCTCCTGCTATTCTCAGACCCATAGTGGGAGGTGTGATTGAGGTCGAGCCTAGATCTGATGAGGTTAAATTCAAATCAGCGGGCTTTGTCCAAGGGATCTCTGACAGGAAGGTGAGTCCACCTGCTGCTTCGGCTTCTCAGAAGGCGAAGCCTGACCGTGCTACTTCTACCTCTCAGAGGATGAAGTATCACTGCACCTTCTGTCAGAAGGATGGACACACGGTTGATCGATGCTTCAGGCGCGCCAAGATCGCGCGTAGAGACCGTGTTGAGTCTCTTAGGCGTATTCTGGGTCAGCCCCAGATCCTGAGTGCACCTAGGACCAGCACGAGGTCTAGGGTTACTGCTGTTGATGGGTTTGGGCAGCATCGAGGACTTGGTTTTTCTGAGTTTTCTGTTTTCCGTCCTCATGCTGCCTCTGGTCGTGTCTTCCGCCGTCCTGAGGGTAGATCTCGGTTTCCCCGTCGAGATAGCTATCCGCGACGTGATCAGCATGTTGCCGGTGTTCTGACTCGCTCTCCCGTAGCAGTTGGACCCCGCAACAGCTTCAGGTCTGCTCACAGACCTTCTGCTTCTTTGAGTCACGGAGAGCGTAGGGTAGATAGAGGTCAGTCGTGTTTGACTACTTCATCTGCTCCACGTGTTACTCAGTATTGGGTGCCAAAATCACTTTTGATTTATCCCAGTACTGAGACTTTACTCTCTCGTTGACTCAGGTTCGCCGGGCAGGGAAGGGAAAGGTTTGGCTCGTCGACTCCGGGTGTTCTCGACACATGACCGGAGATTCCCGTTGGTTTTCTTCCCTTGCCCGTGCTCCAGGTGATGAGTCAATCACCTTCGGAGATGCTTCATCTGGGCGCGTCATCGCCAAAGGTACTGTGCGCATAAATGATTCTTTCATTTTGAAAGATGTAGCCTTGGTTAGTAAGCTGCAGTACAATTTGCTTTCAGTTTCTCAGCTTACCGATGACGGTTTCGAGGTGAGCTTTAAGAAAAATGCTTGTAAAATTCTTGATTCTTCGGGTAGTCTTGTTTGCGGGATTTCTCGTTATGGGAGGATCTTTCGTGCTGATTTTTCTGAGTCTTCTGGTGATCCTCTCAGGTGTTTAGTTGCTTCTGAGTCCCGCGACCTCTCTTTCTGGCATAGGAGACTTGGTCATATTGGATTTGACCATTTGACCCGAGTTAGCGGCCACGATCTCATTCGTGGTCTGCCTAAACTCAAGATGGTCAAAGATCTTGTTTGCTCTCCATGCCGGCACGGCAAGATGGTTGCCGCTTCTCACCCTCCGGTCACAGTTACTATGACCGATGCACCGGGACAGCTGCTCCACATGGACACAGTTGGACCAGCTCGAGTGCAGTCAGCAGGAGGGAAGTGGTATGTTCTTGTTGTGGTCGATGACTTCTCGAGGTATTCTTGGGTGTTTTTCTTAGCCTCGAAGGATGAGACATTTTCACATTTCCGAGGTCTTTTCGGTAGGCTTTCTGTTGAGCTCCCAGGTGCCTTACGAGCGATCCGCAGTGACAATGGCACGGAGTTCAAGAATTCCTACTTCGAGAGTTTCTGTGGTGAGATAGGTGTAGAGCACCAGTTCTCTTCTCCGCACGTCCCACAACAAAATGGAGTTGTGGAGAGAAAGAACCGTACCTTGGTCGAGATGGCCAGGACGATGCTTGATGAGTACTCTACACCGCGGAAGTTTTGGGCTGAGGCTATAGCTACCGCGTGCCATGTCTCAAATCGAGTATTTCTTAGGGCACACTTGCATCGCACTTCTTATGAGTTGAGATACGGGCGAAAGCCCAGCGTCTCTCATTTTCGTGTGTTTGGTTGCAAGTGCTTTATTCTGAAATCCGGGAATCTAGATAAGTTCGAGTCACGTTCTTGTGATGGGATCTTTCTAGGTTACTCGCCTTCTTCGCGGGCTTATAGGGTCTGGAACTGCGAGTCTAGCAAAATGGTAGAGACCTGTGAGGTGACCTTTGACGAGGCCAGTCCGGGGACTAGGCCCGATATCTCAGGTTCTTTAGAGCAGTCCGAGACCATCTTTGTGGATGATGAGGATGATGGAGACGACGGTTGTCTACCTGATCCTGTCCCTCATCCACCCCTTGAGGTGCCGTCTTCCACCGCACCTTGAGGCGATCAGCCCATGCCTTCTGTTTCTTCTGGAGCTGGTGGCTCTGTTCCTACCTCGTCAGCTCACGAGGTAGAGGCCACTTCTTCATCTCATCCTGGACCTCCTAGACATATCCAGAAAGCTCATCCTTCAGAGCAGATCATTGGAGACCTTTTCGAGCGTGTTACCCGCTCAAAATCTGGCTTATCTCAATTCTGTCTCCATTCTGCTTTCATTGCCTCCTTTGAGCCTAAAGATGTCTCTCATGCTTTATCTGATGAGTCTTGGGTCAATGCCATGCATGAGGAGCTAGAAAATTTTGAGAGGAACAAGGTCTGGTCGCTTGTCGAGCCCCCGCGAGGTCACAATATTATTGGGACTAAGTGGGTGTTCAAGAACAAGCAGAGCGAGGATGGAGTGGTTATTCGAAACAAGGCTAGACTGGTAGCTCAGGGTTTTTCCCAGGTTGAGGGTCTAGACTTCGAGGAGACCTTTGCCCCTGTAGCTCGACTTGAGGCCATTAGAATCCTGCTTGCCTTTGCAGCTTCTAAGGGTTTCAAGCTCTACCAGATGGATGTCAAGAGTGCCTTCCTTAATGGCGTTATTGAGGAAGAAGTTTACGTCAGACAGCCTCCAGGTTTCGAGAACCCCAAATACCCACACCATGTCTCCAAGCTTTCCAAAGCGTTATATGGACTTAAGCAGGCCCCCAGAGCTTGGTATGAGAGGCTTAAGTCCTACTTGTTGAGTCATGGGTTTGAGATGGGTAAAGTAGACAAGACTTTGTTTATCCGTAGGCTTGGTAGTGACCTTCTGCTCGTCCAAATCTATGTCGATGACATCATCTTTGGCGGCTCTTCCCATGCTCTGGTTTCTCAGTTCTCGGATGTCATGAGCACCGAGTTTGAGATGAGCATGATGGGTGAGTTGACTTTCTTCCTTGGCTTCCAAATCAAGCAGACTCGGGAGGGTACATTTCTTCATCAGGGAAAGTACACTCGAGACCTCCTGAGACGCTTCGACATGAGTGATGGTAAGCCTGTGTCGACTCCCATGGCTTCTACAGCCTATCTTGACCCAGATGAGGACGGCGAGCCAGTTGATCAGAAAGAGTTCAGAAGTATGATCGGCTCCCTTCTTTACCTCACTGCCTCGAGACCAGACATACACTTCTCTGTGTGTCTGTGTGCTCGTTTTCAGGCCTCTCCTCGCGTATCTCACCGCCAGGCGGTGAAGCGCATCTTTCGGTACCTTCGAGCTACCATTGACTATGGCATCTGGTACTCTTCCTCATCCTGTCTTTCCTTGAGAGCCTTCTCGGATGCAGACTTTGCCGGCTGTAGGATAGATAGGAAGAGCACTTCTGGCACTTGCCAATTCATTGGCACTTCTCTCGTTTCTTGGTCTTCAAGGAAGCAGTCCGGTGTTGCACAGTCCACTGCAGAGGCCGAGTACGTTGCCGCTGCCAGTTGCTGCAGCCAAGTGCTTTGGATGGTCTCGACCCTGCGGGACTTTGGGTTAGCGATAGACAGTGTTCCACTCTTTTGTGATAACACTTCCGCGATTAACATTGCCAAGAACCCAGTGCAACACTCTCGGACCAAGCACATCGATATCCGTTATCACTTCCTTAGAGACCATGTAGAGAAGGGCGATATAGTGCTCCAGTTTGTGGAGAGTGACCATCAGTTGGCTGACATCTTCACCAAGCCATTGGATAGTTCGAGGTTTTCAGCTCTGCGGGGAGAGCTTGGGGTGGTTTGTCCTTATGGACTGTAGTGAGGGGGAGCTTTGGGCTTTACTGCTTTACTATATTGATTATGCTTCTGTCTCATTTCTGTTGATTTACACTCGGGGTGCATCGGGCTTAGTCCTTCCAGCATAGGTTAGAGTGCTTCTCTTGTCTAGTTGCTTAGATTTCTTACTCTTATCTTGTGCTTTCAGGATGCTTCTTATTAGCTATTTCTTATCTCACTAGGTCGAGCTCACTCACTTCTTGTAGGTTCTAGCGAGGGTTGGGCCACCCTCGGGTAGACAGGGTACGTGTTTGCTCTCTAGTGTGTGATTTACTGTCAGCTGATTGTCCTGGAGTCATATGGGGTAGATGAGAGTCAGTCTGAGCCATAGTTGTCTCTATATCTTATCTATGCTTTAAGGACTGCCTGTTTTGGTTTTATTTGCCAGCTTCTCGATTTATTGCTTTGGTTCAGGGAGAGTTCTTTTGGGAGCTTCTGGAGCTTAATTGTGACTTAACTCAACTTGAACTAAAAGTTGCATGTCATGTTGAGGGGGAGCTGGATTTTTCTGCATTTTAGCATTTAGCATTGTAATATATAACTACATTGAGCCTTGATTATTATCCTGCTATGACATGTTTACAATGCTTTACACCTTGCCATGACTTGTGCTTAGCTTGCTAGATTTATCATGACTTCATATGTGTAGACTAGCTTTCTGCCATGATAAGTTAATTAAAATTGCTCAACTTAAATTAAAACTTGTCATGTTAGCATTTGAGTTTAGTCTATCTTTAGCTATCCTTGTATGATTCATGCCATGTCAAATAGGCTGAGTTGAGTCTTGAATCTAGGTTGAATCTTAGATTGAGCTATTTTAGCATCTTGATACATCATGAGTTAGCACAATCTATTAAAAAGCAAAAGGATCTCTTTTTATGTGCGAAAAAACTGATTTCACCAATTCTTTCTCATGAGACGGCTTGCCATTGCACTAGGCATGAACTCAGGGGGAGTTTTGGATGACCTGGACTATCTTCTTAAGCTTCTCGCTTGGAGTAGTCGCATAAGGCTTGAAATCTAGCACATGATAAAAATTTTGGTTGGAAACAGCTATAAGCTTTAAAAGAAAATATGTCAAATGTGCAAGATTTGCTTAATCACCTAAAGATGAAAAGTGCTTAACCAAATGATAAACTCTTGAGCTTGTAGCACTCTAATTGACTCAACACTAGCTTCTTGTTTCCGCTTAGCTTATTGACATGGCCTGCATCATCCTTGGATATCTCTAGTTAGACTTTGCTCATTGATGACTTGACTTGCTCACTAAATGCATTACATTTCAGATTGTCATCTATGTGCTCTAGCTGGTTTATATATATGTTGTCATGATCTAGATAGCGTTTTATTGAGTTATGGCTTGGTGTATTACATTATAGTCAATATGGATAATTCTCATGGCCCTAAATGCTTAAATAAACAAACTTTAGCCATATGCATCCATTGACATGTCATATTCTCTCTATTGCATCTTGATGTGTTTATTGCCAAAAGGGGGAGAATAGAGAAGAAAAAGTTTGTTGGGAAAAGTTTAGAGCTTTGGAGATCAATTTGCTCTTTCAGTTGTTGCTCTAGTGTTCCTTCTGTCAACATGGTCATTAGCTTCATTTTCCTTCTTATGGACCATGTTGGATTCTTCAAACTCAAACTCAACTTTGTGCTTTTTCGGGGTTTGTCAATATACTCATCAAGGGGGAGATTGATGAACCATGTGGAGATGACCACATGTGCGTGATGAGTAATTGACATTAGTTTGGGTAAGTCGAGTTTGGTTTGGGTGGTTCGGACCTAGTCGTTGCGTGGTGCAACGGGCTCGGTCGGACTTTGGTCAAACTTGGTCATTTGGGCTTAGGATGCATATTCTAATGTTTTGACAGGTTTGGACTTCATATATGGTAAGTGTGATGGTATTTACGCTTTCATGTATCGAGCGGTGCTATTTGACGTGGTTCTTGTCTGTGTGACTGCAGGACGTCGAGTTGGAGTCGTGGCGAGACACGGTGGACCGGACTAGGCGCAGGTGGCGCTGAGGTCAGAACGGTCGGGATGTGTCGAAGACGACGTGGACTCGAGGTGGTTGCGAGATGTGCGAGGCAAGGAGCGCGGAAGCTTCCCGGAAGGTGCAGGAGGGGCGAAACGGGAATTTTGCAAGGCTGCACAAGCGGGAGCAGGCTCCGTTGGACATAGCGGGTGTAACGGGGTGGAGACCCGTTAGCCGTGGGCTATAAAAGGGATTGAGGGGCTGTATGCCCACTTGAACACTTGGAAGAGGGAATTAGGGTTTGGTAGTCAAAAGAGGCTTTGGGAGGTTGTTTCTCCTTTGCTCTTTAGTGGGTGAGAGTTGGTGCATACAGCAGTGTGTGTTCCCTGTGTGTTCCCTGGGACTCCTTCGATGTTTTCCAGAGTTGCTGTGTAGTGTCCTCCCTCCCTCTATGGATGAGTGTGGAGTTCTTGAGTTGGGAGAGGGAGTTGAGTGATTGAGAGGCTTGTAATCATCTCATCTATTGTAATCGTGGTATCTCTCTTCATCAATATCAGTCTGAGATGGTTGTGTTTGAATATTGATCGATCGTCAGTCTCTCTGCATATTTTTCCCTTCGATGCCTTCTTTTGTGGATTTCTTGATTTTGTGATTTTCGAGTTCTTGCTTGCTGGTTTTGGCCAAAATGGGTTGCTATGACATGGGTGAAGCCTAAAAGCCATTTGGCTAGTCAATCCCCATAGCAAACTGAGGTTAATTCCAGTTTCTTGATTTTGGCCCTCTCTGTTCAAGTTTCAGCCAGTTCTAGGGTTTCAGGGAAAAATGTTTTTACTCCTCAATCTGACTTGAGATTTGGTCTGAGGGATCATCTAGGTATTGCTCTTATATCCCTAAAATCTCTTGTGCAAAAGATCTCTGTGGAAGGAGTAATTTGATTTTGTTTGAAGCTCTTCTCTGAAGATTCCAGTTTCTGTCATTTCTAGGGTTTGGGTTATTTCCTTGATTCCTTTCTTGGCTTGAGGTGATATTTGGTCTTGGAGGTCCCCTTGCTATTGCTAATATATGCCCAGATTTTCAGTGCCAAAGGATCAAGGGTTTGGGAGGAATTTGAGTTTCTATTTTCAGCTCCCTGTAATTTTCAGTCTTTAGGCTAATCTGAAATTCTATGAGTTCAGTTGATTTCTCATGTTATTTGGTCTCTCAAATGTGTTTGGATTAGATCCTTGAAGCTTTCCCTTGAAGTGATTTAATTCAATTGTCTTCCTCGCTTGATTTCGACAAAATCTCCTTGCTTCAAATCTGAAAATCTGCTTGTCTGTTGTCTATTTTTCAGTCTGCAGAATTCCTGTTTTCAGCAGCAAGTTTAAGCAGATTTCAGCCTCTTCTTGCTGCTGTTTTCAGCAAATTGAAGTGATGTTGTTAGCCAATCTGCAGGGCTGTTTTCAGCAAATTAAAGTGCAGTTTTCAGCCAATGTTAAGTGCAGTTTTTAGCCAACTTGAAGTGCAGTTTTCAGCCTAGTGCATTTATTTTTCTTGCTGCAGTTTTCAGTCTTTTCGAGTAGCCCTTTTATCTTGTCAAGTCCAGATTTCAGCATGCAAATTTCAGTCAAGTGTATTTGAATTTCTTGGTGCAGTTCATCTTCATCTTCGTAGCTCCTTATAGCTATCGGAGATAAAAGTTGATCGTGGGTACTTGTGGGGGACAAAATTTTGAGAGCGACATTCACCCCCCCTCTGTCGCCATTTCGGTCCAACACATGGATTTTGCGGTGCCCGTCGGAATTCGATTTTGAGGAAAGTTTAACACCGGCTCGGATGGATTCAATGCATGCCAAATGAGGTAGGGCACATATGAAGTCCATTCGAGGTGTTTGGCACTCAGTTTCGTTGCATGTCTCGATTTTGTCCGTGCGGAGTTTGTAGTACCCGTTGAAACCCACTTTGGAGGAAAGTTTAACACTGAGTCGGATTGATTCAAAATCAATGCGGAAAATAGTGAAGGCACGCGTGACGTCAATTCGATGTATTTGGCACTGAGTTTCACTTTGTCACTCGATTTCGTACGAGTGTAGTTTAAAGTACCCGTCAGAATCCATTTCGGTGGAAAGTTTGACACGGAGTCAGACGGATTCAAAATGTATGCCAGAATGAGTGGGGACGCATATGAAGTCTATTCGGGGTATTTGGTACTCAGTTTCGTTTCGTGACTCGATTTCGTATGCACGCAGTTTACATTTCCGTCGAAACCCATTCTGGAGGAAAGTTTACCGTCGAGTTGGATGGATTCGAAATGCGTGCCATGATGAGATATGATGCACGCCAAGTCCATTCAAGGTGTTTGCCACTCAGTTTATTTCATGTCTCGATTTCACATACATGGATTTTGCGGTGCCCGTCGGAATTCGATTTTGAGGAAAGTTTAACACCGACTCGGACGGATTAAATGCGTGCCAAATGAGGTAGGGCACATATGAAGTCCATTCGAGGTGTTTGGCACTCAGTTTCATTGCGTGTCTCGATTTTGTCCGTGCGGAGTTTCTAGTACCCGTTGAAACCCACTTTGGAGGAAAGTTTAACACTGAGTCGGATTGAATCAAAATCAATGCGGAAAATAGTGAGGGCATGCGTGACGTCAATTCGATGTATTTGGCACTTAGTTTCACTTTGTCACTCGATTTCGTACGAGTGTAGTTTAAAGTACCCGTCAGAATCCATTTCGGTGGAAAGTTTGACACGGAGTCAGACGGATTCAAAATGTATGCCAAAATGAGTGGCGATGCATATGAAGTCTATTCGGGGTATTTGGTACTCAGTTTCGTTTCGTGACTCGATTTCGTATGCACGCAGTTTACATTTCCGCCGAAACCCATTCTGGAGGAAAGTTTACCGTCGAGTTGGATGGATTTGAAATGCGTGCCATGATGAGATATGATGCACGCCAAGTCCATTCAAGGTGTTTGCCACTCAGTTTATTTCATGTCTCGATTTCACATACATGGATTTTGCGGTGCCCGTCGGAATTCGATTTTGAGGAAAGTTTAACACCGACTCGGACGGATTCAATGCATGCCAAATGAGGTAGGGCACATATGAAGTCCATTCGAGTTGTTTGGCACTCAGTTTCATTGCGTGTCTCGATTTTGTCCGTGCGGAGTTTCTAGTACCCGTTGAAACCCACTTTGGAGGAAAGTTTAACACTGAGTCGGATTGATTCAAAATCAATGCGGAAAATAGTGAGGGCATGCGTGACGTCAATTCGATGTATTTGGCACTTAGTTTCACTTTGTCACTCGATTTCGTACGAGTGTAGTTTAAAGTACCCGTCAGAATCCATTTCGGTGGAAAGTTTGACACGGAGTCAGACGGATTCAAAATGTATGCCAAAATGAGTGGCGATGCATATGAAGTCTATTCGGGGTATTTGGTACTCAGTTTCGTTTCGTGACTCGATTTCGTATGCACGCAGTTTACATTTCCGTCGAAACCCATTCTGGAGGAAAGTTTACCGTCGAGTTGGATGGATTCGAAATGCGTGCCATGATGAGATATGATGCACGCCAAGTCCATTCAAGGTGTTTGCCACTCAGTTTATTTCATGTCTCGATTTCACATACATGGATTTTGCGGTGCCCGTCGGAATTCGATTTTGAGGAAAGTTTAACACCGACTCGGACGGATTAAATGCGTGCCAAATGAGGTAGGGCACATATGAAGTCCATTCGAGGTGTTTGGCACTCAGTTTCATTGCGTGTCTCGATTTTGTCCGTGCGGAGTTTGTAGTACCCGTTGAAACCCACTTTGGAGGAAAGTTTAACACTGAGTCGGATTGATTCAAAATCAATGCGGAAAATAGTGAGGGCACGCGTGACGTCAATTCGATGTATTTGGCACTTAGTTTCA
>CM029646.1:31907-117848 GCA_017311315.1 Dendrocalamus latiflorus
ATTTTGCGGTGCCCGTCGGAATTCGATTTTGAGGAAAGTTTAACTCCGACTCGGACGGATTCAATGCCTGCCAAATGAGGTAGGGCACATATGAAGTCCATTCGAGTGTTTGGCACTACAGTTTCATTGCGTGTCTCGATTTTGTCCGTGTGGAGTTTGGTAGTACCCTTGAAACCCACTTTGGTGGAAAGTTTAACACTGAGTCGTATTGATTCCAAATCAATGCGAAAAATAGTGAGGGCACGCGTGAAGTCAATTCGATGTATTTGGCACTCAGTTTCACTTTGTCACTCGATTTCGTACGAGTGTAGTTTAAAGTACCGTCAGAATCCATTTCGGTGGAAAGTTTGACACGGAGTCAGACGGATTCAAAATGTATGCCAAAATGAGTGGGGACGCATATGAAGTCTATTCGGGTATTTGGTACTCAGTTTCATTTCGTGACTCGATTTCGTATGCACAGCAGTTTACATTTCCGTCGAAACCCATTCTGGAGGAAAGTTTACCGTCGAGTTGGATGGATTCGAAATGCGTGCCATGATGAGATATGATGCACGCCAAGTCCACACAAGTGTTTGCCACTCAGTTTATTTCATGTCTCGATTTCACATACATGGATTTTGCGGTGCCCGTCGGAATTCGATTTTGAGGAAAGTTTAACTCCGGCTCGGACTGGATTCAATGCATGCCAAATGAGGTAGGGCACATATGAAGTCCATTCGAGGTGTTTGGCACTCAGTTTCATTGCGTGTCTCGATTTTGTCCGTGTGGAGTTTGTAGTACCCGTTGAAACCCACTTTGGTGGAAAGTTTAACACTTAGTCGGATTGATTCCAAATCAATGCGAGAAATAGTGAGGGCACGCGTGAAGTCAATTCGATGTATTTGGCACTCAGTTTCACTTTGTCACTCGATTTCGTACGAGTGTAGTTTAAAGTACCCGTCAGAATCCATTTCGGTGGAAAGTTTGACACGGAGTCAGACGGATTCAAAATGTATGCCAAAATGAGTGGGGACGCATATGAAGTCTATTCGGGGTATTTGGTACTCAGTTTCATTTCGTGACTCGATTCGTATGCACGCAGTTTACATTTCCGTCGAAACCCATTCTGGAGGAAAGTTTACCGTCGAGTTGGATGGATTCGAAATGCGTGCCATGATGAGATATGATGCACGCCAAGTCCATCACAAGGTGTTTGCCACTCAGTTTATTTCATGTCTCGATTTCACATACATGGATTTTGCGGTGCCCGTCGGAATTCGATTTTGAGGAAAGTTTAACTCCGACTCGGACGGATTCAATGCATGCCAAATGAGGTAGGGCACATATGAAGTCCATTCGAGGTGTTTGGCACTCAGTTTCATTGCGTGTCTCGATTTTGTCCGTGTGGAGTTTGTAGTACCCGTTGAAACCGACTTTGGTGGAAAGTTTAACACTGAGTCGGATTGATTCCAAATCAATGCGAAAATAGTGAGGGCACGCGTGAAGTCAATTCGATGTATTTGGCACTCAGTTTCACTTTGTCACTCGATTTCGTACGAGTGTAGTTTAAAGTACCCGTCAGAATCCATTTCGGTGGAAAGTTTGACACGGAGTCAGACGGATTCAAAATGTATGCCAAAATGAGTGGGGACGCATATGAAGTCTATTCGGGGTATTTGGTACTCAGTTTCATTTCGTGACTCGATTCGTATGCACAGCAGTTTACATTTCCGTCGAAACCCATTCTGGAGGAAAGTTTACCGTCGAGTTGGATGGATTCGAAATGCGTGCCATGATGAGATATGATGCACGCCAAGTCCAGTCAAGGTGTTTGCCACTCAGTTTATTTCATGTCTCGATTTCACATACATGGATTTTGCGGTGCCCGTCGGAATTCGATTTTGAGGAAAGTTTAACACCGGCTCGGATGGATTCAATGCATGCCAAATGAGGTAGGGCACATATGAAGTCCAGTTCGAGGTGTTTGGCACTCAGTTTCATTGCGTGTCTCGATTTTGTCCGTGTGGAGTTTGTAGTACCCGTTGAAACCCACTTTGGTGGAAAGTTTAACACTGAGTCGGATTGATTCAAAATCAATGCGGAAAATAGTGAGGGCACGCGTGAAGTCAATTCGATGTATTTGGCACTCAGTTTCACTTTGTCACTCGATTTCGTACGAGTGTAGTTTAAAGTACCCGTCAGAATCCATTTCGGTGGAAAGTTTGACACGGAGTCAGACGGATTCAAAATGTATGCCAAAATGAGTGGGGACGCATATGAAGTCTATTCGGGGTATTTGGTACTCAGTTTCATTTCGTGACTCGATTTCGTATGCACTGCAGTTTACATTTCCGTCGAAACCCATTCTGGAGGAAAGTTTACCGTCGAGTTGGATGGATTCGAAATGCGTGCCATGATGAGATATGATGCACGCCAAGTCCACACAAGGTGTTTGCCACTCAGTTTATTTCATGTCTCGATTTCACATACATGGATTTTGCGGTGCCCGTCGGAATTCGATTTTGAGGAAAGTTTAACTCCGACTCGGACGGATTCAATGCATGCCAAATGAGGTAGGGCACATATGAAGTCCATTCGAGGTGTTTGGCACTCAGTTTCATTGCGTGTCTCGATTTTGTCCGTGTGGAGTTTGTAGTACCCGTTGAAACCCACTTTGGTGGAAAGTTTAACACTGAGTCGGATTGATTCCAAATCAATGCGGAAAATAGTGAGGGCACGCGTGAAGTCAATTCGATGTATTTGGCACTCAGTTTCACTTTGTCACTCGATTTCGTACGAGTGTAGTTTAAAGTACCCGTCAGAATCCATTTCGGTGGAAAGTTTGACACGGAGTCAGACGGATTCAAAATGTATGCCAAAATGAGTGGGGACGCATATGAAGTCTATTCGGGGTATTTGGTACTCAGTTTCATTTCGTGACTCGATTCGTATGCACGCAGTTTACATTTCCGTCGAAACCCATTCTGGAGGAAAGTTTACCGTCGAGTTGGATGGATTCGAAATGCGTGCCATGATGAGATATGATGCACGCCAAGTCCATTCAAGGTGTTTGCCACTCAGTTTATTTCATGTCTCGATTTCACATACATGGATTTTGCGGTGCCCGTCGGAATTCGATTTTGAGGAAAGTTTAACACCGGACTCGGATGGATTCAATGCATGCCAAATGAGGTAGGGCACATATGAAGTCCATTCGAGGTGTTTGGCACTCAGTTTCATTGCGTGTCTCGATTTTGTCCGTGTGGAGTTTGTAGTACCCGTTGAAACCCACTTTGGTGGAAAGTTTAACACTGAGTCGGATTGATTCAACATGCGGAAAATAGTGAGGGCACGCGTGAAGTCAATTCGATGTATTTGGCACTCAGTTTCACTTTGTCACTCGATTTCGTACGAGTGTAGTTTAAAGTACCCGTCAGAATCCATTTCGGTGGAAAGTTTGACACGGAGTCAGACGGATTCAAAATGTATGCCAAAATGAGTGGGGACGCATATGAAGTCTATTCGGGGTATTTGGTACTCAGTTTCATTTCGTGACTCGATTTCGTATGCAGCAGTTTACATTTCCGTCGAAACCCATTCTGGAGGAAAGTTTACCGTCGAGTTGGATGGATTCGAAATGCGTGCCATGATGAGATATGATGCACGCCAAGTCCATTCAAGGTGTTTGCCACTCAGTTTATTTCATGTCTCGATTTCACATACATGGATTTTGCGGTGCCCGTCGGAATTCGATTTTGAGGAAAGTTTAACATCCGACTCGGACGGATTCAATGCATGCCAAATGAGGTAGGGCACATATGAAGTCCATTCGAGGTGTTTGGCACTCAGTTTCATTGCGTGTCTCGATTTTGTCCGTGTGGAGTTTGTAGTACCCGTTGAAACCCACTTTGGTGGAAAGTTTAACACTGAGTCGGATTGATTCCAAATCAATGCGGAAAATAGTGAGGGCACGCGTGAAGTCAATTCGATGTATTTGGCACTCAGTTTCACTTTGTCACTCGATTTCGTACGAGTGTAGTTTAAAGTACCCGTCAGAATCCATTTCGGTGGAAAGTTTGACACGGAGTCAGACGGATTCAAAATGTATGCCAAAATGAGTGGGGACGCATATGAAGTCTATTCGGGGTATTTGGTACTCAGTTTCATTTCGTGACTCGATTTCGTATGCACGCAGTTTACATTTCCGTCGAAACCCATTCTGGAGGAAAGTTTACCGTCGAGTTGGATGGATTCGAAATGCGTGCCATGATGAGATATGATGCACGCCAAGTCCATACAAGGTGTTTGCCACTCAGTTTATTTCATGTCTCGATTTCACATACATGGATTTTGCGGTGCCCGTCGGAATTCGATTTTGAGGAAAGTTTAACTCCGACTCGGACGGATTCAATGCATGCCAAATGAGGTAGGGCACATATGAAGTCCATTCGAGGTGTTTGGCACTCAGTTTCATTGCGTGTCTCGATTTTGTCCGTGTGGAGTTTGTAGTACCCGTTGAAACCCACTTTGGTGGAAAGTTTAACACTGAGTCGGATTGATTCCAAATCAATGCGGAAAATAGTGAGGGCACGCGTGAAGTCAATTCGATGTATTTGGCACTCAGTTTCACTTTGTCACTCGATTTCGTACGAGTGTAGTTTAAAGTACCCGTCAGAATCCATTTCGGTGGAAAGTTTGACACGGAGTCAGACGGATTCAAAATGTATGCCAAAATGAGTGGGGACGCATATGAAGTCTATTCGGGGTATTTGGTACTCAGTTTCATTTCGTGACTCGATTTCGTATGCACGCAGTTTACATTTCCGTCGAAACCCATTCTGGAGGAAAGTTTACCGTCGAGTTGGATGGATTCGAAATGCGTGCCATGATGAGATATGATGCACGCCAAGTCCATACAAGGTGTTTGCCACTCAGTTTATTTCATGTCTCGATTTCACATACATGGATTTTGCGGTGCCCGTCGGAATTCGATTTTGAGGAAAGTTTAACTCCGGCTCGGACGGATTCAATGCATGCCAAATGAGGTAGGGCACATATGAAGTCCATTCGAGGTGTTTGGCACTCAGTTTCATTGCGTGTCTCGATTTTGTCCGTGTGGAGTTTGTAGTACCCGTTGAAACCCACTTTGGTGGAAAGTTTAACACTGAGTCGGATTGATTCCAAATCAATGCGGAAAATAGTGAGGGCACGCGTGAAGTCAATTCGATGTATTTGGCACTCAGTTTCACTTTGTCACTCGATTTCGTACGAGTGTAGTTTAAAGTACCCGTCAGAATCCATTTCGGTGGAAAGTTTGACACGGAGTCAGACGGATTCAAAATGTATGCCAAAATGAGTGGGGACGCATATGAAGTCTATTCGGGGTATTTGGTACTCAGTTTCATTTCGTGACTCGATTTCGTATGCACCAGTTTACATTTCCGTCGAAACCCATTCTGGAGGAAAGTTTACCGTCGAGTTGGATGGATTCGAAATGCTTGCCATGATGAGATATGATGCACGCCAAGTCCACACAAGGTGTTTGCCACTCAGTTTATTTCATGTCTCGATTTCACATACATGGATTTTGCGGTGCCCGTCGGAATTCGATTTTGAGGAAAGTTTAACTCCGACTCGGACGGATTCAATGCCTGCCAAATGAGGTAGGGCACATATGAAGTCCATTCGAGGTGTTTGGCACTCAGTTTCATTGCGTGTCTCGATTTTGTCCGTGTGGAGTTTGTAGTACCCGTTGAAACCCACTTTGGTGGAAAGTTTAACACTGAGTCGGATTGATTCCAAATCAATGCGGAAAATAGTGAGGGCACGCGTGAAGTCAATTCGATGTATTTGGCACTCAGTTTCACTTTGTCACTCGATTTCGTACGAGTGTAGTTTAAAGTACCCGTCAGAATCCATTTCGGTGGAAAGTTTGACACGGAGTCAGACGGATTCAAAATGTATGCCAAAATGAGTGGGGACGCATATGAAGTCTATTCGGGGTATTTGGTACTCAGTTTCATTTCGTGACTCGATTTCGTATGCACACAGTTTACATTTCTGTCGAAACCCATTCTGGAGGAAAGTTTACCGTCGAGTTGGATGGATTCGAAATGCTTGCCATGATGAGATATGATGCACGCCAAGTCCACACAAGGTGTTTGCCACTCAGTTTATTTCATGTCTCGATTTCACATACATGGATTTTGCGGTGCCCGTCGGAATTCGATTTGAGGAAAGTTTAACTCCGACTCGGACGGATTCAATGCCTGCCAAATGAGGTAGGGCACATATGAAGTCCATTCGAGGTGTTTGGCACTCAGTTTCATTGCGTGTCTCGATTTTGTCCGTGTGGAGTTTGTAGTACCCGTTGAAACCCACTTTGGTGGAAAGTTTAACACTGAGTCGGATTGATTCCAAATCAATGCGGAAAAATAGTGAGGGCACGCGTGAAGTCAATTCGATGTATTTGGCACTCAGTTTCACTTTGTCACTCGATTTCGTACGAGTGTAGTTTAAAGTACCCGTACAGAATCCATTTCGGTGGAAAGTTTGACACGGAGTCAGACGGATTCAAAATGTATGCCAAAATGAGTGGGGACGCATATGAAGTCTATTCGGGGTATTTGGTACTCAGTTTCATTTCGTGACTCGATTCGTATGCACACAGTTTACATTTCCGTCGAAACCCATTCTGGAGGAAAGTTTACCGTCGAGTTGGATGGATTCGAAATGCGTGCCATGATGAGATATGATGCACGCCAAGTCCATACAAGGTGTTTGCCACTCAGTTTATTTCATGTCTCGATTTCACATACATGGATTTTGCGGTGCCCGTCGGAATTCGATTTTGAGGAAAGTTTAACTCCGGCTCGGATGGATTCAATGCATGCCAAATGAGGTAGGGCACATATGAAGTCCATTCGAGGTGTTTGGCACTCAGTTTCATTGCGTGTCTCGATTTTGTCCGTGTGGAGTTTGTAGTACCCGTTGAAACCCACTTTGGTGGAAAGTTTAACACTGAGTCGGATTGATTCCAAATCAATGCGGAAAATAGTGAGGGCACGCGTGAAGTCAATTCGATGTATTTGGCACTCAGTTTCACTTTGTCACTCGATTTCGTACGAGTGTAGTTTAAAGTACCCGTCAGAATCCATTTCGGTGGAAAGTTTGACACGGAGTCAGACGGATTCAAAATGTATGCCAAAATGAGTGGGGACGCATATGAAGTCTATTCGGGGTATTTGGTACTCAGTTTCATTTCGTGACTCGATTTCGTATGCATGCAGTTTACATTTCCGTCGAAACCCATTCTGGAGGAAAGTTTACCGTCGAGTTGGATGGATTCGAAATGCTTGCCATGATGAGATATGATGCACGCCAAGTCCACACAAGGTGTTTGCCACTCAGTTTATTTCATGTCTCGATTTCACATACATGGATTTTGCGGTGCCCGTCGGAATTCGATTTTGAGGAAAGTTTAACTCCGACTCGGACGGATTCAATGCCTGCCAAATGAGGTAGGGCACATATGAAGTCCATTCGAGGTGTTTGGCACTCAGTTTCATTGCGTGTCTCGATTTTGTCCGTGTGGAGTTTGTAGTACCCGTTGAAACCCACTTTGGTGGAAAGTTTAACACTGAGTCGGATTGATTCCAAATCAATGCGGAAAATAGTGAGGGCACGCGTGAAGTCAATTCGATGTATTTGGCACTCAGTTTCACTTTGTCACTCGATTTCGTACGAGTGTAGTTTAAAGTACCCGTCAGAATCCATTTCGGTGGAAAGTTTGACACGGAGTCAGACGGATTCAAAATGTATGCCAAAATGAGTGGGGACGCATATGAAGTCTATTCGGGGTATTTGGTACTCAGTTTCATTTCGTGACTCGATTTCGTATGCACACAGTTTACATTTCCTGTCGAAACCCATTCTGGAGGAAAGTTTACCGTCGAGTTGGATGGATTCGAAATGCTTGCCATGATGAGATATGATGCACGCCAAGTCCACACAAGGTGTTTGCCACTCAGTTTATTTCATGTCTCGATTTCACATACATGGATTTTGCGGTGCCCGTCGGAATTCGATTTTGAGGAAAGTTTAACTCCGACTCGGACGGATTCAATGCCTGCCAAATGAGGTAGGGCACATATGAAGTCCATTCGAGGTGTTTGGCACTCAGTTTCATTGCGTGTCTCGATTTTGTCCGTGTGGAGTTTGTAGTACCCGTTGAAACCCACTTTGGTGGAAAGTTTAACACTGAGTCGGATTGATTCCAAATCAATGCGGAAAATAGTGAGGGCACGCGTGAAGTCAATTCGATGTATTTGGCACTCAGTTTCACTTTGTCACTCGATTTCGTACGAGTGTAGTTTAAAGTACCCGTCAGAATCCATTTCGGTGGAAAGTTTGACACGGAGTCAGACGGATTCAAAATGTATGCCAAAATGAGTGGGGACGCATATGAAGTCTATTCGGGGTATTTGGTACTCAGTTTCATTTCGTGACTCGATTTCGTATGCACAGCAGTTTACATTTCCGTCGAAACCCATTCTGGAGGAAAGTTTACCGTCGAGTTGGATGGATTCGAAATGCTTGCCATGATGAGATATGATGCACGCCAAGTCCACACAAGGTGTTTGCCACTCAGTTTATTTCATGTCTCGATTTCACATACATGGATTTTGCGGTGCCCGTCGGAATTCGATTTTGAGGAAAGTTTAACTCCGACTCGGACGGATTCAATGCCTGCCAAATGAGGTAGGGCACATATGAAGTCCATTCGAGGTGTTTGGCACTCAGTTTCATTGCGTGTCTCGATTTTGTCCGTGTGGAGTTTGTAGTACCCGTTGAAACCCACTTTGGTGGAAAGTTTAACACTTAGTCGGATTGATTCCAAATCAATGCGGAAAATAGTGAGGGCACGCGTGAAGTCAATTCGATGTATTTGGCACTCAGTTTCACTTTGTCACTCGATTTCGTACGAGTGTAGTTTAAAGTACCCGTCAGAATCCATTTCGGTGGAAAGTTTGACACGGAGTCAGACGGATTCAAAATGTATGCCAAAATGAGTGGGGACGCATATGAAGTCTATTCGGGGTATTTGGTACTCAGTTTCATTTCGTGACTCGATTTCGTATGCACACAGTTTACATTTCCTGTCGAAACCCATTCTGGAGGAAAGTTTACCGTCGAGTTGGATGGATTCGAAATGCTTGCCATGATGAGATATGATGCACGCCAAGTCCACACAAGGTGTTTGCCACTCAGTTTATTTCATGTCTCGATTTCACATACATGGATTTTGCGGTGCCCGTCGGAATTCGATTTTGAGGAAAGTTTAACTCCGACTCGGACGGATTCAATGCCTGCCAAATGAGGTAGGGCACATATGAAGTCCATTCGAGGTGTTTGGCACTCAGTTTCATTGCGTGTCTCGATTTTGTCCGTGTGGAGTTTGTAGTACCCGTTGAAACCCACTTTGGTGGAAAGTTTAACACTGAGTCGGATTGATTCCAAATCAATGCGAGAAATAGTGAGGGCACGCGTGAAGTCAATTCGATGTATTTGGCACTCAGTTTCACTTTGTCACTCGATTTCGTACGAGTGTAGTTTAAAGTACCCGACAGAATCCATTTCGGTGGAAAGTTTGACACGGAGTCAGACGGATTCAAAATGTATGCCAAAATGAGTGGGGACGCATATGAAGTCTATTCGGGGTATTTGGTACTCAGTTTCATTTCGTGACTCGATTCGTATGCACACAGTTTACATTTCCGTCGAAACCCATTCTGGAGGAAAGTTTACCGTCGAGTTGGATGGATTCGAAATGCGTGCCATGATGAGATATGATGCACGCCAAGTCCATACAAGGTGTTTGCCACTCAGTTTATTTCATGTCTCGATTTCACATACATGGATTTTGCGGTGCCCGTCGGAATTCGATTTTGAGGAAAGTTTAACTCCGACTCGGACTGGATTCAATGCATGCCAAATGAGGTAGGGCACATATGAAGTCCATTCGAGGTGTTTGGCACTCAGTTTCATTGCGTGTCTCGATTTTGTCCGTGTGGAGTTTGTAGTACCCGTTGAAACCCACTTTGGTGGAAAGTTTAACACTGAGTCGGATTGATTCCAAATCAATGCGGAAAATAGTGAGGGCACGCGTGAAGTCAATTCGATGTATTTGGCACTCAGTTTCACTTTGTCACTCGATTTCGTACGAGTGTAGTTTAAAGTACCCGTCAGAATCCATTTCGGTGGAAAGTTTGACACGGAGTCAGACGGATTCAAAATGTATGCCAAAATGAGTGGGGACGCATATGAAGTCTATTCGGTGTATTTGGTACTCAGTTTCATTTCGTGACTCGATTTCGTATGCACACAGTTTACATTTCCTGTCGAAACCCATTCTGGAGGAAAGTTTACCGTCGAGTTGGATGGATTCGAAATGCTTGCCATGATGAGATATGATGCACGCCAAGTCCACACAAGGTGTTTGCCACTCAGTTTATTTCATGTCTCGATTTCACATACATGGATTTTGCGGTGCCCGTCGGAATTCGATTTTGAGGAAAGTTTAACTCCGACTCGGACGGATTCAATGCCTGCCAAATGAGGTAGGGCACATATGAAGTCCATTCGAGGTGTTTGGCACTCAGTTTCATTGCGTGTCTCGATTTTGTCCGTGTGGAGTTTGTAGTACCCGTTGAAACCCACTTTGGTGGAAAGTTTAACACTGAGTCGGATTGATTCCAAATCAATGCGGAAAATAGTGAGGGCACGCGTGAAGTCAATTCGATGTATTTGGCACTCAGTTTCACTTTGTCACTCGATTTCGTACGAGTGTAGTTTAAAGTACCCGTACAGAATCCATTTCGGTGGAAAGTTTGACACGGAGTCAGACGGATTCAAAATGTATGCCAAAATGAGTGGGGACGCATATGAAGTCTATTCGGGGTATTTGGTACTCAGTTTCATTTCGTGACTCGATTTCGTATGCACACAGTTTACATTTCCGTCGAAACCCATTCTGGAGGAAAGTTTACCGTCGAGTTGGATGGATTCGAAATGCTTGCCATGATGAGATATGATGCACGCCAAGTCCACACAAGGTGTTTGCCACTCAGTTTATTTCATGTCTCGATTTCACATACATGGATTTTGCGGTGCCCGTCGGAATTCGATTTTGAGGAAAGTTTAACTCCGACTCGGACGGATTCAATGCCTGCCAAATGAGGTAGGGCACATATGAAGTCCATTCGAGGTGTTTGGCACTCAGTTTCATTGCGTGTCTCGATTTTGTCCGTGTGGAGTTTGTAGTACCCGTTGAAACCCACTTTGGTGGAAAGTTTAACACTGAGTCGGATTGATTCCAAATCAATGCGGAAAATAGTGAGGGCACGCGTGAAGTCAATTCGATGTATTTGGCACTCAGTTTCACTTTGTCACTCGATTTCGTACGAGTGTAGTTTAAAGTACCCGTCAGAATCCATTTCGGTGGAAAGTTTGACACGGAGTCAGACGGATTCAAAATGTATGCCAAAATGAGTGGGGACGCATATGAAGTCTATTCGGTGTATTTGGTACTCAGTTTCATTTCGTGACTCGATTTCGTATGCACACAGTTTACATTTCCGTCGAAACCCATTCTGGAGGAAAGTTTACCGTCGAGTTGGATGGATTCGAAATGCTTGCCATGATGAGATATGATGCACGCCAAGTCCACACAAGGTGTTTGCCACTCAGTTTATTTCATGTCTCGATTTCACATACATGGATTTTGCGGTGCCCGTCGGAATTCGATTTTGAGGAAAGTTTAACTCCGACTCGGACGGATTCAATGCCTGCCAAATGAGGTAGGGCACATATGAAGTCCATTCGAGGTGTTTGGCACTCAGTTTCATTGCGTGTCTCGATTTTGTCCGTGTGGAGTTTGTAGTACCCGTTGAAACCCACTTTGGTGGAAAGTTTAACACTGAGTCGGATTGATTCCAAATCAATGCGGAAAATAGTGAGGGCACGCGTGAAGTCAATTCGATGTATTTGGCACTCAGTTTCACTTTGTCACTCGATTTCGTACGAGTGTAGTTTAAAGTACCCGTACAGAATCCATTTCGGTGGAAAGTTTGACACGGAGTCAGACGGATTCAAAATGTATGCCAAAATGAGTGGGGACGCATATGAAGTCTATTCGGGGTATTTGGTACTCAGTTTCATTTCGTGACTCGATTTCGTATGCACAGCAGTTTACATTTCCGTCGAAACCCATTCTGGAGGAAAGTTTACCGTCGAGTTGGATGGATTCGAAATGCTTGCCATGATGAGATATGATGCACGCCAAGTCCACACAAGGTGTTTGCCACTCAGTTTATTTCATGTCTCGATTTCACATACATGGATTTTGCGGTGCCCGTCGGAATTCGATTTTGAGGAAAGTTTAACTCCGACTCGGACGGATTCAATGCCTGCCAAATGAGGTAGGGCACATATGAAGTCCATTCGAGGTGTTTGGCACTCAGTTTCATTGCGTGTCTCGATTTTGTCCGTGTGGAGTTTGTAGTACCCGTTGAAACCCACTTTGGTGGAAAGTTTAACACTGAGTCGGATTGATTCCAAATCAATGCGGAAAATAGTGAGGGCACGCGTGAAGTCAATTCGATGTATTTGGCACTCAGTTTCACTTTGTCACTCGATTTCGTACGAGTGTAGTTTAAAGTACCCGTCAGAATCCATTTCGGTGGAAAGTTTGACACGGAGTCAGACGGATTCAAAATGTATGCCAAAATGAGTGGGGACGCATATGAAGTCTATTCGGTGTATTTGGTACTCAGTTTCATTTCGTGACTCGATTTCGTATGCACACAGTTTACATTTCCGTCGAAACCCATTCTGGAGGAAAGTTTACCGTCGAGTTGGATGGATTCGAAATGCTTGCCATGATGAGATATGATGCACGCCAAGTCCACACAAGGTGTTTGCCACTCAGTTTATTTCATGTCTCGATTTCACATACATGGATTTTGCGGTGCCCGTCGGAATTCGATTTTGAGGAAAGTTTAACTCCGACTCGGACGGATTCAATGCCTGCCAAATGAGGTAGGGCACATATGAAGTCCATTCGAGGTGTTTGGCACTCAGTTTCATTGCGTGTCTCGATTTTGTCCGTGTGGAGTTTGTAGTACCCGTTGAAACCCACTTTGGTGGAAAGTTTAACACTGAGTCGGATTGATTCCAAATCAATGCGGAAAATAGTGAGGGCACGCGTGAAGTCAATTCGATGTATTTGGCACTCAGTTTCACTTTGTCACTCGATTTCGTACGACTGTAGTTTAAAGTACCCGACAGAATCCATTTCGGTGGAAAGTTTGACACGGAGTCAGACGGATTCAAAATGTATGCCAAAATGAGTGGGGACGCATATGAAGTCTATTCGGTGTATTTGGTACTCAGTTTCATTTCGTGACTCGATTTCGTATGCACACAGTTTACATTTCCGTCGAAACCCATTCTGGAGGAAAGTTTACCGTCGAGTTGGATGGATTCGAAATGCGTGCCATGATGAGATATGATGCACGCCAAGTCCAGTCAAGGTGTTTGCCACTCAGTTTATTTCATGTCTCGATTTCACATACATGGATTTTGCGGTGCCCGTCGGAATTCGATTTTGAGGAAAGTTTAACATCCGACTCGGACTGGATTCAATGCATGCCAAATGAGGTAGGGCACATATGAAGTCCATTCGAGGTGTTTGGCACTCAGTTTCATTGCGTGTCTCGATTTTGTCCGTGTGGAGTTTGTAGTACCCGTTGAAACCCACTTTGGTGGAAAGTTTAACACTGAGTCGGATTGATTCCAAATCAATGCGGAAAATAGTGAGGGCACGCGTGAAGTCAATTCGATGTATTTGGCACTCAGTTTCACTTTGTCACTCGATTTCGTACGAGTGTAGTTTAAAGTACCCGTCAGAATCCATTTCGGTGGAAAGTTTGACACGGAGTCAGACGGATTCAAAATGTATGCCAAAATGAGTGGGGACGCATATGAAGTCTATTCGGGGTATTTGGTACTCAGTTTCATTTCGTGACTCGATTTCGTATGCACAGCAGTTTACATTTCCGTCGAAACCCATTCTGGAGGAAAGTTTACCGTCGAGTTGGATGGATTCGAAATGCTTGCCATGATGAGATATGATGCACGCCAAGTCCACACAAGGTGTTTGCCACTCAGTTTATTTCATGTCTCGATTTCACATACATGGATTTTGCGGTGCCCGTCGGAATTCGATTTTGAGGAAAGTTTAACTCCGACTCGGACGGATTCAATGCCTGCCAAATGAGGTAGGGCACATATGAAGTCCATTCGAGGTGTTTGGCACTCAGTTTCATTGCGTGTCTCGATTTTGTCCGTGTGGAGTTTGTAGTACCCGTTGAAACCCACTTTGGTGGAAAGTTTAACACTGAGTCGGATTGATTCCAAATCAATGCGGAAAATAGTGAGGGCACGCGTGAAGTCAATTCGATGTATTTGGCACTCAGTTTCACTTTGTCACTCGATTTCGTACGAGTGTAGTTTAAAGTACCCGTCAGAATCCATTTCGGTGGAAAGTTTGACACGGAGTCAGACGGATTCAAAATGTATGCCAAAATGAGTGGGGACGCATATGAAGTCTATTCGGGGTATTTGGTACTCAGTTTCATTTCGTGACTCGATTTCGTATGCACACAGTTTACATTTCCGTCGAAACCCATTCTGGAGGAAAGTTTACCGTCGAGTTGGATGGATTCGAAATGCTTGCCATGATGAGATATGATGCACGCCAAGTCCACACAAGGTGTTTGCCACTCAGTTTATTTCATGTCTCGATTTCACATACATGGATTTTGCGGTGCCCGTCGGAATTCGATTTTGAGGAAAGTTTAACTCCGACTCGGACGGATTCAATGCCTGCCAAATGAGGTAGGGCACATATGAAGTCCATTCGAGGTGTTTGGCACTCAGTTTCATTGCGTGTCTCGATTTTGTCCGTGTGGAGTTTGTAGTACCCGTTGAAACCCACTTTGGTGGAAAGTTTAACACTGAGTCGGATTGATTCCAAATCAATGCGGAAAATAGTGAGGGCACGCGTGAAGTCAATTCGATGTATTTGGCACTCAGTTTCACTTTGTCACTCGATTTCGTACGAGTGTAGTTTAAAGTACCCGTCAGAATCCATTTCGGTGGAAAGTTTGACACGGAGTCAGACGGATTCAAAATGTATGCCAAAATGAGTGGGGACGCATATGAAGTCTATTCGGGGTATTTGGTACTCAGTTTCATTTCGTGACTCGATTTCGTATGCACACAGTTTACATTTCCGTCGAAACCCATTCTGGAGGAAAGTTTACCGTCGAGTTGGATGGATTCGAAATGCTTGCCATGATGAGATATGATGCACGCCAAGTCCACACAAGGTGTTTGCCACTCAGTTTATTTCATGTCTCGATTTCACATACATGGATTTTGCGGTGCCCGTCGGAATTCGATTTTGAGGAAAGTTTAACTCCGACTCGGACGGATTCAATGCCTGCCAAATGAGGTAGGGCACATATGAAGTCCATTCGAGGTGTTTGGCACTCAGTTTCATTGCGTGTCTCGATTTTGTCCGTGTGGAGTTTGTAGTACCCGTTGAAACCCACTTTGGTGGAAAGTTTAACACTGAGTCGGATTGATTCCAAATCAATGCGGAAAATAGTGAGGGCACGCGTGAAGTCAATTCGATGTATTTGGCACTCAGTTTCACTTTGTCACTCGATTTCGTACGAGTGTAGTTTAAAGTACCCGTACAGAATCCATTTCGGTGGAAAGTTTGACACGGAGTCAGACGGATTCAAAATGTATGCCAAAATGAGTGGGGACGCATATGAAGTCTATTCGGGGTATTTGGTACTCAGTTTCATTTCGTGACTCGATTTCGTATGCACAGCAGTTTACATTTCCGTCGAAACCCATTCTGGAGGAAAGTTTACCGTCGAGTTGGATGGATTCGAAATGCGTGCCATGATGAGATATGATGCACGCCAAGTCCACACAAGGTGTTTGCCACTCAGTTTATTTCATGTCTCGATTTCACATACATGGATTTTGCGGTGCCCGTCGGAATTCGATTTTGAGGAAAGTTTAACTCCGACTCGGACGGATTCAATGCATGCCAAATGAGGTAGGGCACATATGAAGTCCATTCGAGGTGTTTGGCACTCAGTTTCATTGCGTGTCTCGATTTTGTCCGTGTGGAGTTTGTAGTACCCGTTGAAACCCACTTTGGTGGAAAGTTTAACACTGAGTCGGATTGATTCCAAATCAATGCGGAAAATAGTGAGGGCACGCGTGAAGTCAATTCGATGTATTTGGCACTCAGTTTCACTTTGTCACTCGATTTCGTACGAGTGTAGTTTAAAGTACCCGTCAGAATCCATTTCGGTGGAAAGTTTGACACGGAGTCAGACGGATTCAAAATGTATGCCAAAATGAGTGGGGACGCATATGAAGTCTATTCGGGGTATTTGGTACTCAGTTTCATTTCGTGACTCGATTTCGTATGCACAGCAGTTTACATTTCCGTCGAAACCCATTCTGGAGGAAAGTTTACCGTCGAGTTGGATGGATTCGAAATGCTTGCCATGATGAGATATGATGCACGCCAAGTCCACACAAGGTGTTTGCCACTCAGTTTATTTCATGTCTCGATTTCACATACATGGATTTTGCGGTGCCCGTCGGAATTCGATTTTGAGGAAAGTTTAACTCCGACTCGGACGGATTCAATGCCTGCCAAATGAGGTAGGGCACATATGAAGTCCATTCGAGGTGTTTGGCACTCAGTTTCATTGCGTGTCTCGATTTTGTCCGTGTGGAGTTTGTAGTACCCGTTGAAACCCACTTTGGTGGAAAGTTTAACACTGAGTCGGATTGATTCCAAATCAATGCGGAAAATAGTGAGGGCACGCGTGAAGTCAATTCGATGTATTTGGCACTCAGTTTCACTTTGTCACTCGATTTCGTACGAGTGTAGTTTAAAGTACCCGTACAGAATCCATTTCGGTGGAAAGTTTGACACGGAGTCAGACGGATTCAAAATGTATGCCAAAATGAGTGGGGACGCATATGAAGTCTATTCGGGGTATTTGGTACTCAGTTTCATTTCGTGACTCGATTTCGTATGCACAGCAGTTTACATTTCCGTCGAAACCCATTCTGGAGGAAAGTTTACCGTCGAGTTGGATGGATTCGAAATGCTTGCCATGATGAGATATGATGCACGCCAAGTCCATACAAGGTGTTTGCCACTCAGTTTATTTCATGTCTCGATTTCACATACATGGATTTTGCGGTGCCCGTCGGAATTCGATTTTGAGGAAAGTTTAACTCCGACTCGGACGGATTCAATGCCTGCCAAATGAGGTAGGGCACATATGAAGTCCATTCGAGGTGTTTGGCACTCAGTTTCATTGCGTGTCTCGATTTTGTCCGTGTGGAGTTTGTAGTACCCGTTGAAACCCACTTTGGTGGAAAGTTTAACACTGAGTCGGATTGATTCCAAATCAATGCGGAAAATAGTGAGGGCACGCGTGAAGTCAATTCGATGTATTTGGCACTCAGTTTCACTTTGTCACTCGATTTCGTACGAGTGTAGTTTAAAGTACCCGTCAGAATCCATTTCGGTGGAAAGTTTGACACGGAGTCAGACGGATTCAAAATGTATGCCAAAATGAGTGGGGACGCATATGAAGTCTATTCGGTGTATTTGGTACTCAGTTTCATTTCGTGACTCGATTTCGTATGCACACAGTTTACATTTCCGTCGAAACCCATTCTGGAGGAAAGTTTACCGTCGAGTTGGATGGATTCGAAATGCTTGCCATGATGAGATATGATGCACGCCAAGTCCACACAAGGTGTTTGCCACTCAGTTTATTTCATGTCTCGATTTCACATACATGGATTTTGCGGTGCCCGTCGGAATTCGATTTTGAGGAAAGTTTAACTCCGACTCGGACGGATTCAATGCCTGCCAAATGAGGTAGGGCACATATGAAGTCCATTCGAGGTGTTTGGCACTCAGTTTCATTGCGTGTCTCGATTTTGTCCGTGTGGAGTTTGTAGTACCCGTTGAAACCCACTTTGGTGGAAAGTTTAACACTGAGTCGGATTGATTCCAAATCAATGCGGAAAATAGTGAGGGCACGCGTGAAGTCAATTCGATGTATTTGGCACTCAGTTTCACTTTGTCACTCGATTTCGTACGAGTGTAGTTTAAAGTACCCGTACAGAATCCATTTCGGTGGAAAGTTTGACACGGAGTCAGACGGATTCAAAATGTATGCCAAAATGAGTGGGGACGCATATGAAGTCTATTCGGGGTATTTGGTACTCAGTTTCATTTCGTGACTCGATTTCGTATGCACAGCAGTTTACATTTCCGTCGAAACCCATTCTGGAGGAAAGTTTACCGTCGAGTTGGATGGATTCGAAATGCGTGCCATGATGAGATATGATGCACGCCAAGTCCATCAAGGTGTTTGCCACTCAGTTTATTTCATGTCTCGATTTCACATACATGGATTTTGCGGTGCCCGTCGGAATTCGATTTTGAGGAAAGTTTAACTCCGACTCGGACTGGATTCAATGCATGCCAAATGAGGTAGGGCACATATGAAGTCCATTCGAGGTGTTTGGCACTCAGTTTCATTGCGTGTCTCGATTTTGTCCGTGTGGAGTTTGTAGTACCCGTTGAAACCCACTTTGGTGGAAAGTTTAACACTGAGTCGGATTGATTCAAAATCAATGCGGAAAATAGTGAGGGCACGCGTGAAGTCAATTCGATGTATTTGGCACTCAGTTTCACTTTGTCACTCGATTTCGTACGAGTGTAGTTTAAAGTACCCGTCAGAATCCATTTCGGTGGAAAGTTTGACACGGAGTCAGACGGATTCAAAATGTATGCCAAAATGAGTGGGGACGCATATGAAGTCTATTCGGGGTATTTGGTACTCAGTTTCATTTCGTGACTCGATTTCGTATGCACACAGTTTACATTTCCTGTCGAAACCCATTCTGGAGGAAAGTTTACCGTCGAGTTGGATGGATTCGAAATGCTTGCCATGATGAGATATGATGCACGCCAAGTCCACACAAGGTGTTTGCCACTCAGTTTATTTCATGTCTCGATTTCACATACATGGATTTTGCGGTGCCCGTCGGAATTCGATTTTGAGGAAAGTTTAACTCCGACTCGGACGGATTCAATGCCTGCCAAATGAGGTAGGGCACATATGAAGTCCATTCGAGGTGTTTGGCACTCAGTTTCATTGCGTGTCTCGATTTTGTCCGTGTGGAGTTTGTAGTACCCGTTGAAACCCACTTTGGTGGAAAGTTTAACACTGAGTCGGATTGATTCCAAATCAATGCGGAAAATAGTGAGGGCACGCGTGAAGTCAATTCGATGTATTTGGCACTCAGTTTCACTTTGTCACTCGATTTCGTACGAGTGTAGTTTAAAGTACCCGACAGAATCCATTTCGGTGGAAAGTTTGACACGGAGTCAGACGGATTCAAAATGTATGCCAAAATGAGTGGGGACGCATATGAAGTCTATTCGGGGTATTTGGTACTCAGTTTCATTTCGTGACTCGATTTCGTATGCACAGCAGTTTACATTTCCGTCGAAACCCATTCTGGAGGAAAGTTTACCGTCGAGTTGGATGGATTCGAAATGCGTGCCATGATGAGATATGATGCACGCCAAGTCCAGTCAAGGTGTTTGCCGCTCAGTTTATTTCATGTCTCGATTTCACATACATGGATTTTGCGGTGCCCGTCGGAATTCGATTTTGAGGAAAGTTTAACACCGGCTCGGATGGATTCAATTCAATGCATGCCAAATGAGGTAGGGCACATATGAAGTCCATTCGAGGTGTTTGGCACTCAGTTTCATTGCGTGTCTCGATTTTGTCCGTGTGGAGTTTGTAGTACCCGTTGAAACCCACTTTGGTGGAAAGTTTAACACTGAGTCGGATTGATTCCAAATCAATGCGGAAAATAGTGAGGGCACGCGTGAAGTCAATTCGATGTATTTGGCACTCAGTTTCACTTTGTCACTCGATTTCGTACGAGTGTAGTTTAAAGTACCCGTCAGAATCCATTTCGGTGGAAAGTTTGACACGGAGTCAGACGGATTCAAAATGTATGCCAAAATGAGTGGGGACGCATATGAAGTCTATTCGGGGTATTTGGTACTCAGTTTCATTTCGTGACTCGATTTCGTATGCACACAGTTACATTTCCGTCGAAACCCATTCTGGAGGAAAGTTTACCGTCGAGTTGGATGGATTCGAAATGCTTGCCATGATGAGATATGATGCACGCCAAGTCCACACAAGGTGTTTGCCACTCAGTTTATTTCATGTCTCGATTTCACATACATGGATTTTGCGGTGCCCGTCGGAATTCGATTTTGAGGAAAGTTTAACTCCGACTCGGACGGATTCAATGCCTGCCAAATGAGGTAGGGCACATATGAAGTCCATTCGAGGTGTTTGGCACTCAGTTTCATTGCGTGTCTCGATTTTGTCCGTGTGGAGTTTGTAGTACCCGTTGAAACCCACTTTGGTGGAAAGTTTAACACTGAGTCGGATTGATTCCAAATCAATGCGGAAAATAGTGAGGGCACGCGTGAAGTCAATTCGATGTATTTGGCACTCAGTTTCACTTTGTCACTCGATTTCGTACGAGTGTAGTTTAAAGTACCCGTCAGAATCCATTTCGGTGGAAAGTTTGACACGGAGTCAGACGGATTCAAAATGTATGCCAAAATGAGTGGGGACGCATATGAAGTCTATTCGGGGTATTTGGTACTCAGTTTCATTTCGTGACTCGATTTCGTATGCACAGCAGTTTACATTTCCGTCGAAACCCATTCTGGAGGAAAGTTTACCGTCGAGTTGGATGGATTCGAAATGCGTGCCATGATGAGATATGATGCACGCCAAGTCCAGTCAAGGTGTTTGCCACTCAGTTTATTTCATGTCTCGATTTCACATACATGGATTTTGCGGTGCCCGTCGGAATTCGATTTTGAGGAAAGTTTAACACCGGCTCGGATGGATTCAATGCATGCCAAATGAGGTAGGGCACATATGAAGTCCATTCGAGGTGTTTGGCACTCAGTTTCATTGCGTGTCTCGATTTTGTCCGTGTGGAGTTTGTAGTACCCGTTGATTGAAACCCACTTTGGTGGAAAGTTTAACACTGAGTCGGATTGATTCAAAATCAATGCGGAAAATAGTGAGGGCACGCGTGAAGTCAATTCGATGTATTTGGCACTCAGTTTCACTTTGTCACTCGATTTCGTACGAGTGTAGTTTAAAGTACCCGTCAGAATCCATTTCGGTGGAAAGTTTGACACGGAGTCAGACGGATTCAAAATGTATGCCAAAATGAGTGGGGACGCATATGAAGTCTATTCGGGGTATTTGGTACTCAGTTTCATTTCGTGACTCGATTTCGTATGCACGCAGTTTACATTTCCGTCGAAACCCATTCTGGAGGAAAGTTTACCGTCGAGTTGGATGGATTCGAAATGCTTGCCATGATGAGATATGATGCACGCCAAGTCCACACAAGGTGTTTGCCACTCAGTTTATTTCATGTCTCGATTTCACATACATGGATTTTGCGGTGCCCGTCGGAATTCGATTTTGAGGAAAGTTTAACTCCGACTCGGACGGATTCAATGCCTGCCAAATGAGGTAGGGCACATATGAAGTCCATTCGAGGTGTTTGGCACTCAGTTTCATTGCGTGTCTCGATTTTGTCCGTGTGGAGTTTGTAGTACCCGTTGAAACCCACTTTGGTGGAAAGTTTAACACTGAGTCGGATTGATTCCAAATCAATGCGGAAAATAGTGAGGGCACGCGTGAAGTCAATTCGATGTATTTGGCACTCAGTTTCACTTTGTCACTCGATTTCGTACGAGTGTAGTTTAAAGTACCCGTCAGAATCCATTTCGGTGGAAAGTTTGACACGGAGTCAGACGGATTCAAAATGTATGCCAAAATGAGTGGGGACGCATATGAAGTCTATTCGGGGTATTTGGTACTCAGTTTCATTTCGTGACTCGATTTCGTATGCACAGCAGTTTACATTTCCGTCGAAACCCATTCTGGAGGAAAGTTTACCGTCGAGTTGGATGGATTCGAAATGCTTGCCATGATGAGATATGATGCACGCCAAGTCCACACAAGGTGTTTGCCACTCAGTTTATTTCATGTCTCGATTTCACATACATGGATTTTGCGGTGCCCGTCGGAATTCGATTTTGAGGAAAGTTTAACTCCGACTCGGACGGATTCAATGCCTGCCAAATGAGGTAGGGCACATATGAAGTCCATTCGAGGTGTTTGGCACTCAGTTTCATTGCGTGTCTCGATTTTGTCCGTGTGGAGTTTGTAGTACCCGTTGAAACCCACTTTGGTGGAAAGTTTAACACTGAGTCGGATTGATTCAAAATCAATGCGGAAAATAGTGAGGGCACGCGTGAAGTCAATTCGATGTATTTGGCACTCAGTTTCACTTTGTCACTCGATTTCGTACGAGTGTAGTTTAAAGTACCCGTCAGAATCCATTTCGGTGGAAAGTTTGACACGGAGTCAGACGGATTCAAAATGTATGCCAAAATGAGTGGGGACGCATATGAAGTCTATTCGGGGTATTTGGTACTCAGTTTCATTTCGTGACTCGATTCGTATGCACAGCAGTTTACATTTCCGTCGAAACCCATTCTGGAGGAAAGTTTACCGTCGAGTTGGATGGATTCGAAATGCGTGCCATGATGAGATATGATGCACGCCAAGTCCATTCAAGGTGTTTGCCACTCAGTTTATTTCATGTCTCGATTTCACATACATGGATTTTGCGGTGCCCGTCGGAATTCGATTTTGAGGAAAGTTTAACACCGGCTCGGATGGATTCAATGCATGCCAAATGAGGTAGGGCACATATGAAGTCCATTCGAGGTGTTTGGCACTCAGTTTCATTGCGTGTCTCGATTTTGTCCGTGTGGAGTTTGTAGTACCCGACCCGTTGAAACCCACTTTGGTGGAAAGTTTAACACTGAGTCGGATTGATTCCAAATCAATGCGGAAAATAGTGAGGGCACGCGTGAAGTCAATTCGATGTATTTGGCACTCAGTTTCACTTTGTCACTCGATTTCGTACGAGTGTAGTTTAAAGTACCCGTCAGAATCCATTTCGGTGGAAAGTTTGACACGGAGTCAGACGGATTCAAAATGTATGCCAAAATGAGTGGGGACGCATATGAAGTCTATTCGGGGTATTTGGTACTCAGTTTCATTTCGTGACTCGATTTCGTATGCACGCAGTTTACATTTCCGTCGAAACCCATTCTGGAGGAAAGTTTACCGTCGAGTTGGATGGATTCGAAATGCTTGCCATGATGAGATATGATGCACGCCAAGTCCACACAAGGTGTTTGCCACTCAGTTTATTTCATGTCTCGATTTCACATACATGGATTTTGCGGTGCCCGTCGGAATTCGATTTTGAGGAAAGTTTAACTCCGACTCGGACGGATTCAATGCCTGCCAAATGAGGTAGGGCACATATGAAGTCCATTCGAGGTGTTTGGCACTCAGTTTCATTGCGTGTCTCGATTTTGTCCGTGTGGAGTTTGTAGTACCCGTTGAAACCCACTTTGGTGGAAAGTTTAACACTGAGTCGGATTGATTCCAAATCAATGCGGAAAATAGTGAGGGCACGCGTGAAGTCAATTCGATGTATTTGGCACTCAGTTTCACTTTGTCACTCGATTTCGTACGAGTGTAGTTTAAAGTACCCGTCAGAATCCATTTCGGTGGAAAGTTTGACACGGAGTCAGACGGATTCAAAATGTATGCCAAAATGAGTGGGGACGCATATGAAGTCTATTCGGTGTATTTGGTACTCAGTTTCATTTCGTGACTCGATTTCGTATGCACACAGTTTACATTTCCTGTCGAAACCCATTCTGGAGGAAAGTTTACCGTCGAGTTGGATGGATTCGAAATGCTTGCCATGATGAGATATGATGCACGCCAAGTCCACACAAGGTGTTTGCCACTCAGTTTATTTCATGTCTCGATTTCACATACATGGATTTTGCGGTGCCCGTCGGAATTCGATTTTGAGGAAAGTTTAACTCCGACTCGGACGGATTCAATGCCTGCCAAATGAGGTAGGGCACATATGAAGTCCATTCGAGGTGTTTGGCACTCAGTTTCATTGCGTGTCTCGATTTTGTCCGTGTGGAGTTTGTAGTACCCGTTGAAACCCACTTTGGTGGAAAGTTTAACACTGAGTCGGATTGATTCCAAATCAATGCGGAAAAATAGTGAGGGCACGCGTGAAGTCAATTCGATGTATTTGGCACTCAGTTTCACTTTGTCACTCGATTTCGTACGAGTGTAGTTTAAAGTACCCGTACAGAATCCATTTCGGTGGAAAGTTTGACACGGAGTCAGACGGATTCAAAATGTATGCCAAAATGAGTGGGGACGCATATGAAGTCTATTCGGGGTATTTGGTACTCAGTTTCATTTCGTGACTCGATTCGTATGCACACAGTTTACATTTCCGTCGAAACCCATTCTGGAGGAAAGTTTACCGTCGAGTTGGATGGATTCGAAATGCGTGCCATGATGAGATATGATGCACGCCAAGTCCAGTCAAGGTGTTTGCCACTCAGTTTATTTCATGTCTCGATTTCACATACATGGATTTTGCGGTGCCCGTCGGAATTCGATTTTGAGGAAAGTTTAACACCGGCTCGGATGGATTCAATGCATGCCAAATGAGGTAGGGCACATATGAAGTCCATTCGAGGTGTTTGGCACTCAGTTTCATTGCGTGTCTCGATTTTGTCCGTGTGGAGTTTGTAGTACCCGTTTGTCCGTGTGGAGTTTGTAGTACCCGTTGAAACCCACTTTGGTGGAAAGTTTAACACTGAGTCGGATTGATTCCAAATCAATGCGGAAAATAGTGAGGGCACGCGTGAAGTCAATTCGATGTATTTGGCACTCAGTTTCACTTTGTCACTCGATTTCGTACGAGTGTAGTTTAAAGTACCCGTCAGAATCCATTTCGGTGGAAAGTTTGACACGGAGTCAGACGGATTCAAAATGTATGCCAAAATGAGTGGGGACGCATATGAAGTCTATTCGGGGTATTTGGTACTCAGTTTCATTTCGTGACTCGATTTCGTATGCACGCAGTTTACATTTCCGTCGAAACCCATTCTGGAGGAAAGTTTACCGTCGAGTTGGATGGATTCGAAATGCTTGCCATGATGAGATATGATGCACGCCAAGTCCACACAAGGTGTTTGCCACTCAGTTTATTTCATGTCTCGATTTCACATACATGGATTTTGCGGTGCCCGTCGGAATTCGATTTTGAGGAAAGTTTAACTCCGACTCGGACGGATTCAATGCCTGCCAAATGAGGTAGGGCACATATGAAGTCCATTCGAGGTGTTTGGCACTCAGTTTCATTGCGTGTCTCGATTTTGTCCGTGTGGAGTTTGTAGTACCCGTTGAAACCCACTTTGGTGGAAAGTTTAACACTTAGTCGGATTGATTCCAAATCAATGCGGAAAATAGTGAGGGCACGCGTGAAGTCAATTCGATGTATTTGGCACTCAGTTTCACTTTGTCACTCGATTTCGTACGAGTGTAGTTTAAAGTACCCGTCAGAATCCATTTCGGTGGAAAGTTTGACACGGAGTCAGACGGATTCAAAATGTATGCCAAAATGAGTGGGGACGCATATGAAGTCTATTCGGTGTATTTGGTACTCAGTTTCATTTCGTGACTCGATTTCGTATGCACACAGTTTACATTTCTGTCGAAACCCATTCTGGAGGAAAGTTTACCGTCGAGTTGGATGGATTCGAAATGCTTGCCATGATGAGATATGATGCACGCCAAGTCCACACAAGGTGTTTGCCACTCAGTTTATTTCATGTCTCGATTTCACATACATGGATTTTGCGGTGCCCGTCGGAATTCGATTTTGAGGAAAGTTTAACTCCGACTCGGACGGATTCAATGCCTGCCAAATGAGGTAGGGCACATATGAAGTCCATTCGAGGTGTTTGGCACTCAGTTTCATTGCGTGTCTCGATTTTGTCCGTGTGGAGTTTGTAGTACCCGTTGAAACCCACTTTGGTGGAAAGTTTAACACTGAGTCGTATTGATTCCAAATCAATGCGAAAAATAGTGAGGGCACGCGTGAAGTCAATTCGATGTATTTGGCACTCAGTTTCACTTTGTCACTCGATTTCGTACGAGTGTAGTTTAAAGTACCGGACAGAATCCATTTCGGTGGAAAGTTTGACACGGAGTCAGACGGATTCAAAATGTATGCCAAAATGAGTGGGGACGCATATGAAGTCTATTCGGGGTATTTGGTACTCAGTTTCATTTCATGACTCGATTCGTATGCACACAGTTTACATTTCCGTCGAAACCCATTCTGGAGGAAAGTTTACCGTCGAGTTGGATGGATTCGAAATGCTTGCCATGATGAGATATGATGCACGCCAAGTCCAGTCAAGGTGGTTTGCCACTCAGTTTATTTCATGTCTCGATTTCGCATACATGGATTTTGCGGTGCCCGTCGGAATTCGATTTTGAGGAAAGTTTAACACCGGCTCGGATGGATTCAGTGCATGCCAAATGAGGTAGGGCACATATGAAGTCCGTTCGAGGTGTTTGGCACTCAGTTTCATTGCGTGTCTCGATTTTGTCCGTGTGGAGTTTGTAGTACCCGTTGAAACCCACTTTGGAGGAAAGTTTAACACTGAGTCGGATTGATTCAAAATCAATGCGGAAAATAGTGGGGGCACGCGTGACGTCAATTCGATGTATTTGGCACTCAGTTTCATTGCGTGTCTCGATTTTGTCCGTGTGGAGTTTGTAGTACCCATTGAAACCCACTTTGGTGGAAAGTTTAACACTGAGTCGGATTGATTCCAAATCAATGCGGAAAATAGTGAGGGCACGCGTGAAGTCAATTCGATGTATTTGGCTCTCAGTTTCACTTTGTCACTCGATTTCGTACGTGTGTAGTTTAAAGTACCCGTCAGAATCCATTTCGGTGGAAAGTTTGACACGGAGTCAGACGGATTCAAAATGTATGCCAAAATGAGTGGGGACGCATATGAAGTCTATTCGGTGTATTTGGTACTCAGTTTCATTTCGTGACTCGATTTCGTATGCACACAGTTTACATTTCTGTCGAAACCCATTCTGGAGGAAAGTTTACCGTCGAGTTGGATGGATTCGAAATGCTTGCCATGATGAGATATGATGCACGCCAAGTCCACACAAGGTGTTTGCCACTCAGTTTATTTCATGTCTCGATTTCACATACATGGATTTTGCGGTGCCCGTCGGAATTCGATTTTGAGGAAAGTTTAACTCCGACTCGGACGGATTCAATGCCTGCCAAATGAGGTAGGGCACATATGAAGTCCATTCGAGGTGTTTGGCACTCAGTTTCATTGCGTGTCTCGATTTTGTCCGTGTGGAGTTTGTAGTACCCGTTGAAACCCACTTTGGTGGAAAGTTTAACACTGAGTCGTATTGATTCCAAATCAATGCGGAAAATAGTGAGGGCACGCGTGAAGTCAATTCGATGTATTTGGCACTCAGTTTCACTTTGTCACTCGATTTCGTACGAGTGTAGTTTAAAGTACCCGTACAGAATCCATTTCGGTGGAAAGTTTGACACGGAGTCAGACGGATTCAAAATGTATGCCAAAATGAGTGGGGACGCATATGAAGTCTATTCGGGGTATTTGGTACTCAGTTCATTTCGTGACTCGATTTCGTATGCACGCAGTTTACATTTCCGTCGAAACCCATTCTGGAGGAAAGTTTACCGTCGAGTTGGATGGATTCGAAATGCGTGCCATGATGAGATATGATGCACGCCAAGTCCATTCAAGGTGTTTGCCACTCAGTTTATTTCATGTCTCGATTTCACATACATGGATTTTGCGGTGCCCGTCGGAATTCGATTTGAGGAAAGTTTAACATCCGGCTCGGATGGATTCAATGCATGCCAAATGAGGTAGGGCACATATGAAGTCCATTCGAGGTGTTTGGCACTCAGTTTCATTGCGTGTCTCGATTTTGTCCGTGTGGAGTTTGTAGTACCCGTTGAAACCCACTTTGGTGGAAAGTTTAACACTGAGTCGGATTGATTCAAATCAATGCGGAAGAGTTTGTAGTACCCATTGAAACCCACTTTGGTGGAAAGTTTAACACTGAGTCGGATTGATTCCAAATCAATGCGGAAAATAGTGAGGGCACGCGTGAAGTCAATTCGATGTATTTGGCACTCAGTTTCACTTTGTCACTCGATTTCGTACGAGTGTAGTTTAAAGTACCCGTCAGAATCCATTTCGGTGGAAAGTTTGACACGGAGTCAGACGGATTCAAAATGTATGCCAAAATGAGTGGGGACGCATATGAAGTCTATTCGGTGTATTTGGTACTCAGTTTCATTTCGTGACTCGATTTCGTATGCACACAGTTTACATTTCTGTCGAAACCCATTCTGGAGGAAAGTTTACCGTCGAGTTGGATGGATTCGAAATGCTTGCCATGATGAGATATGATGCACGCCAAGTACACACAAGGTGTTTGCCACTCAGTTTATTTCATGTCTCGATTTCACATACATGGATTTTGCGGTGCCCGTCGGAATTCGATTTTGAGGAAAGTTTAACTCCGACTCGGACGGATTCAATGCCTGCCAAATGAGGTAGGGCACATATGAAGTCCATTCGAGGTGTTTGGCACTCAGTTTCATTGCGTGTCTCGATTTTGTCCGTGTGGAGTTTGTAGTACCCGTTGAAACCCACTTTGGTGGAAAGTTTAACACTGAGTCGTATTGATTCCAAATCAATGCGGAAAATAGTGAGGGCACGCGTGAAGTCAATTCGATGTATTTGGCACTCAGTTTCACTTTGTCACTCGATTTCGTACGAGTGTAGTTTAAAGTACCCGTACAGAATCCATTTCGGTGGAAAGTTTGACACGGAGTCAGACGGATTCAAAATGTATGCCAAAATGAGTGGGGACGCATATGAAGTCTATTCGGGGTATTTGGTACTCAGTTTCATTTCGTGACTCGATTCGTATGCACACAGTTTACATTTCCGTCGAAACCCATTCTGGAGGAAAGTTTACCGTCGAGTTGGATGGATTCGAAATGCGTGCCATGATGAGATATGATGCACGCCAAGTCCAGTCAAGGTGTTTGCCACTCAGTTTATTTCATGTCTCGATTTCACATACATGGATTTTGCGGTGCCCGTCGGAATTCGATTTTGAGGAAAGTTTAACTACCGACTCGGACGGATTCAATGCCTGCCAAATGAGGTAGGGCACATATGAAGTCCATTCGAGGTGTTTGGCACTCAGTTTCATTGCGTGTCTCGATTTTGTCCGTGTGGAGTTTGTAGTACCCGTTGAAACCCACTTTGGTGGAAAGTTTAACACTGAGTCGGATTGATTCCAAATCAATGCGGAAAATAGTGAGGGCACGCGTGAAGTCAATTCGATGTATTTGGCACTCAGTTTCACTTTGTCACTCGATTTCGTACGAGTGTAGTTTAAAGTACCCGTCAGAATCCATTTCGGTGGAAAGTTTGACACGGAGTCAGACGGATTCAAAATGTATGCCAAAATGAGTGGGGACGCATATGAAGTCTATTCGGGGTATTTGGTACTCAGTTTCATTTCGTGACTCGATTTCGTATGCATGCAGTTTACATTTCCGTCGAAACCCATTCTGGAGGAAAGTTTACCGTCGAGTTGGATGGATTCGAAATGCTTGCCATGATGAGATATGATGCACGCCAAGTCCACACAAGGTGTTTGCCACTCAGTTTATTTCATGTCTCGATTTCACATACATGGATTTTGCGGTGCCCAGTCGGAATTCGATTTTGAGGAAAGTTTAACTCCGACTCGGACGGATTCAATGCCTGCCAAATGAGGTAGGGCACATATGAAGTCCATTCGAGGTGTTTGGCACTCAGTTTCATTGCGTGTCTCGATTTTGTCCGTGTGGAGTTTGTAGTACCCGTTGAAACCCACTTTGGTGGAAAGTTTAACACTTAGTCGGATTGATTCCAAATCAATGCGGAAAATAGTGAGGGCACGCGTGAAGTCAATTCGATGTATTTGGCACTCAGTTTCACTTTGTCACTCGATTTCGTACGAGTGTAGTTTAAAGTACCCGTCAGAATCCATTTCGGTGGAAAGTTTGACACGGAGTCAGACGGATTCAAAATGTATGCCAAAATGAGTGGGGACGCATATGAAGTCTATTCGGTGTATTTGGTACTCAGTTTCATTTCGTGACTCGATTTCGTATGCACACAGTTTACATTTCTGTCGAAACCCATTCTGGAGGAAAGTTTACCGTCGAGTTGGATGGATTCGAAATGCTTGCCATGATGAGATATGATGCACGCCAAGTCCACACAAGGTGTTTGCCACTCAGTTTATTTCATGTCTCGATTTCACATACATGGATTTTGCGGTGCCCGTCGGAATTCGATTTTGAGGAAAGTTTAACTCCGACTCGGACGGATTCAATGCCTGCCAAATGAGGTAGGGCACATATGATGTCCATTCGAGGTGTTTGGCACTCAGTTTCATTGCGTGTCTCGATTTTGTCCGTGTGGAGTTTGTAGTACCCGTTGAAACCCACTTTGGTGGAAAGTTTAACACTGAGTCGTATTGATTCCAAATCAATGCGGAAAATAGTGAGGGCACGCGTGAAGTCAATTCGATGTATTTGGCACTCAGTTTCACTTTGTCACTCGATTTCGTACGAGTGTAGTTTAAAGTACCCGACAGAATCCATTTCGGTGGAAAGTTTGACACGGAGTCAGACGGATTCAAAATGTATGCCAAAATGAGTGGGGACGCATATGAAGTCTATTCGAGGTATTTGGTACTCAGTTTCATTTCGTGACTCGATTCGTATGCACACAGTTTACATTTCCGTCGAAACCCATTCTGGAGGAAAGTTTACCGTCGAGTTGGATGGATTCGAAATGCGTGCCATGATGAGATATGATGCACGCCAAGTCCAGTCAAGGTGTTTGCCACTCAGTTTATTTCATGTCTCGATTTCGCATACATGGATTTTGCGGTGCCCGTCGGAATTCGATTTTTAGGAAAGTTTAACACCGGCTCGGATGGATTCAGTGCATGCCAAATGAGGTTGGGCACATATGAAGTCCGTTCGAGGTGTTTGGCACTCAGTTTCATTGCGTGTCTCGATTTTGTCCGTGTGGAGTTTGTAGTACCCGTTGAAACCCACTTTGGAGGAAAGTTTAACACTGAGTCGGATTGATTCAAAATCAATGCGGAAAATAGTGGGGGCACGCGTGACGTCAATTCGATGTATTTGGCACTCAGTTTCATTGCGTGTCTCGATTTTGTCCGTGTGGAGTTTGTAGTACCCATTGAAACCCACTTTGGTGGAAAGTTTAACACTGAGTCGGATTGATTCCAAATCAATGCGGAAAATAGTGAGGGCACGCGTGAAGTCAATTCGATGTATTTGGCACTCAGTTTCACTTTGTCACTCGATTTCGTACGAGTGTAGTTTAAAGTACCCGTCAGAATCCATTTCGGTGGAAAGTTTGACACGGAGTCAGACGGATTCAAAATGTATGCCAAAATGAGTGGGGACGCATATGAAGTCTATTCGGGGTATTTGGTACTCAGTTAATTTCGTGACTCGATTTCGTATGCATGCAGTTTACATTTCCGTCGAAACCCATTCTGGAGGAAAGTTTACCGTCGAGTTGGATGGATTCGAAATGCTTGCCATGATGAGATATGATGCACGCCAAGTCCACACAAGGTGTTTGCCACTCAGTTTATTTCATGTCTCGATTTCACATACATGGATTTTGCGGTGCCCATTCGGAATTCGATTTTGAGGAAAGTTTAACTCCGACTCGGACGGATTCAATGCCTGCCAAATGAGGTAGGGCACATATGAAGTCCATTCGAGGTGTTTGGCACTCAGTTTCGTTGCGTGTCTCGATTTTGTCCGTGTGGAGTTTGTAGTACCCGTTGAAACCCACTTTGGTGGAAAGTTTAACACTTAGTCGGATTGATTCCAAATCAATGCGGAAAATAGTGAGGGCACGCGTGAAGTCAATTCGATGTATTTGGCACTCAGTTTCACTTTGTCACTCGATTTCGTACGAGTGTAGTTTAAAGTACTCGACAGAATCCTATTTCGGTGGAAAGTTTGACACGGAGTCAGACGGATTCAAAATGTATGCCAAAATGAGTGGGGACGCATATGAAGTCTATTCGGGGTATTTGGTACTCAGTTTCATTTCATGACTCGATTTCATATGCACACAGTTTACATTTCCGTCGAAACCCATTCTGGAGGAAAGTTTACCGTCGAGTTGGATGGATTCCAAATGCGTGCCATGATGAGATATGATGCACGCCAAGTCCAGTCAAGGTGTTTGCCACTCAGTTTATTTCATGTCTCGATTTCAGCATACATGGATTTTGCGGTGCCCGTCGGAATTCGATTTTGAGGAAAGTTTAACACCGGCTCGGATGGATTCAAGTGCATGCCAAATGAGGTAGGGCACATTGAAGTCCGTTCGAGGTGTTTGGCACTCAGTTTCATTGCGTGTCTCGATTTTGTCCGTGTGGAGTTTGTAGTACCCGTTGAAACCCACTTTGGAGGAAAGTTTAACACTGAGTCGGATTGATTCAAAATCAATGCGGAAAATAGTGAGGGCACGCGTGACGTCAATTCGATGTATTTGGCACTCAGTTTCATTGCGTGTCTCGATTTTGTCCGTGTGGAGTTTGTAGTACCCATTGAAACCCACTTTGGTGGAAAGTTTAACACTGAGTCGGATTGATTCCAAATCAATGCGGAAAATAGTGAGGGCACGCGTGAAGTCAATTCGATGTATTTGGCACTCAGTTTCACTTTGTCACTCGATTTCGTACGAGTGTAGTTTAAAGTACCCGTCAGAATCCATTTCGGTGGAAAGTTTGACACGGAGTCAGACGGATTCAAAATGTATGCCAAAATGAGTGGGGACGCATACGAAGTCTATTCGGGGTATTTGGTACTCAGTTTCATTTCGTGACTCGATTTCGTATGCACAGAGTTTATATTTCTGTCGAAACCCATTCTGGAGGAAAGTTTACCGTCGAGTTGGATGGATTCGAAATGCTTGCCATGATGAGATATGATGCACGCCAAGTCCACACAAGGTGTTTGCCACTCAGTTTATTTCATGTCTCGATTTCACATACATGGATTTTGCGGTGCCCGTCGGAATTCGATATTGAGGAAAGTTTAACTCCGACTCGGACGGATTCAATGCCTGCCAAATGAGGTAGGGCACATATGATGTCCATTCGAGGTGTTTGGCACTCGTTTTCATTGCGTGTCTCGATTTTGTCCGTGTGGAGTTTGTAGTACCCGTTGAAACCCACTTTGGAGAAAAGTTTAACACTGAGTCGGATTGATTCAAAATCAATGCGGAAAATAGTGGGGGCACGCGTGACGTCAATTCGATGTATTTGGCACTCAGTTTCATTGCGTGTCTCGATTTTGTCCGTGTGGAGTTTGTAGTACCCATTGAAACCCACTTTGGTGGAAAGTTTAACACTGAGTCGGATTGATTCCAAATCAATGCGGAAAATAGTGAGGGCACGCGTGAAGTCAATTCGATGTATTTGGCACTCAGTTTCACTTTGTCACTCGATTTCGTACGAGTGTAGTTTAAAGTACCCGTCAGAATCCATTTCGGTGGAAAGTTTGACACGGAGTCAGACGGATTCAAAATGTATGCCAAAATGAGTGGGGACGCATATGAAGTCTATTCGGGGTATTTGGTACTCAGTTTCATTTCGTGACTCGATTTCGTATGCATGCAGTTTACATTTCCGTCGAAACCCATTCTGGAGGAAAGTTTACCGTCGAGTTGGATGGATTCGAAATGCTTGCCATGATGAGATATGATGCACGCCAAGTCCACACAAGGTGTTTGCCACTCAGTTTATTTCATGTCTCGATTTCACATACATGGATTTTGCGGTGCCCATTGGAATTCGATTTTGAGGAAAGTTTAACTCCGACTCGGACGGATTCAATGCCTGCCAAATGAGGTAGGGCACATATGAAGTCCATTCGAGGTGTTTGGCACTCAGTTTCATTGCGTGTCTCGATTTTGTCCGTGTGGAGTTTGTAGTACCCGTTGAAACCCACTTTGGTGGAAAGTTTAACACTTAGTCGGATTGATTCCAAATCAATGCGGAAAATAGTGAGGGCACGCGTGAAGTCAATTCGATGTATTTGGCACTCAGTTTCACTTTGTCACTCGATTTCGTACGAGTGTAGTTTAAAGTACCCGTCAGAATCCATTTCGGTGGAAAGTTTGACACGGAGTCAGACGGATTCAAAATGTATGCCAAAATGAGTGGGGACGCATATGAAGTCTATTCGGTGTATTTGGTACTCAGTTTCATTTCGTGACTCGATTTCGTATGCACACAGTTTACATTTCTGTCGAAACCCATTCTGGAGGAAAGTTTACCGTCGAGTTGGATGGATTCGAAATGCTTGCCATGATGAGATATGATGCACGCCAAGTCCACACAAGGTGTTTGCCACTCAGTTTATTTCATGTCTCGATTTCACATACATGGATTTTGCGGTGCCCGTCGGAATTCGATTTTGAGGAAAGTTTAACTCCGACTCGGACGGATTCAATGCATGCCAAATGAGGTAGGGCACATATGATGTCCATTCGAGGTGTTTGGCACTCAGTTTCATTGCGTGTCTCGATTTTGTCCGTGTGGAGTTTGTAGTACCCGTTGAAACCCACTTTGGTGGAAAGTTTAACACTGAGTCGTATTGATTCCAAATCAATGCGAAAAATAGTGAGGGCACGCGTGAAGTCAATTCGATGTATTTGGCACTCAGTTTCACTTTGTCACTCGATTTCGTACGAGTGTAGTTTAAAGTACCCGACAGAATCCATTTCGGTGGAAAGTTTGACACGGAGTCAGACGGATTCAAAATGTATGCCAAAATGAGTGGGGACGCATATGAAGTCTATTCGAGGTATTTGGTACTCAGTTTCATTTCGTGACTCGATTCGTATGCACACAGTTTACATTTCCGTCGAAACCCATTTTGGAGGAAAGTTTACCGTCGAGTTGGATGGATTCCAAATGCGTGCCATGATGAGATATGATGCACGCCAAGTCCAGTCAAGGTGTTTGCCACTCAGTTTATTTCATGTCTCGATTTCGCATACATGGATTTTGCGGTGCCCGTCGGAATTCGATTTTTAGGAAAGTTTAACACCGGCTCGGATGGATTCAGTGCATGCCAAATGAGGTTGGGCACATATGAAGTCCGTTCGAGGTGTTTGGCACTCAGTTTCATTGCGTGTCTCGATTTTGTCCGTGTGGAGTTTGTAGTACCCGTTGAAACCCACTTTGGAGGAAAGTTTAACACTGAGTCGGATTGATTCAAAATCAATGCGGAAAATAGTGGGGGCACGCGTGACGTCAATTCGATGTATTTGGCACTCAGTTTCATTGCGTGTCTCGATTTTGTCCGTGTGGAGTTTGTAGTACCCATTGAAACCCACTTTGGTGGAAAGTTTAACACTGAGTCGGATTGATTCCAAATCAATGCGGAAAATAGTGAGGGCACGCGTGAAGTCAATTCGATGTATTTGGCACTCAGTTTCACTTTGTCACTCGATTTCGTACGAGTGTAGTTTAAAGTACCCGTCAGAATCCATTTCGGTGGAAAGTTTGACACGGAGTCAGACGGATTCAAAATGTATGCCAAAATGAGTGGGGACGCATATGAAGTCTATTCGGGGTATTTGGTACTCAGTTAAATTTCGTGACTCGATTTCGTATGCATGCAGTTTACATTTCCGTCGAAACCCATTCTGGAGGAAAGTTTACCGTCGAGTTGGATGGATTCGAAATGCTTGCCATGATGAGATATGATGCACGCCAAGTCCACACAAGGTGTTTGCCACTCAGTTTATTTCATGTCTCGATTTCACATACATGGATTTTGCGGTGCCCATCGGAATTCGATTTTGAGGAAAGTTTAACTCCGACTCGGACGGATTCAATGCCTGCCAAATGAGGTAGGGCACATATGAAGTCCATTCGAGGTGTTTGGCACTCAGTTTCATTGCGTGTCTCGATTTTGTCCGTGTGGAGTTTGTAGTACCCGTTGAAACCCACTTTGGTGGAAAGTTTAACACTTAGTCGGATTGATTCCAAATCAATGCGGAAAATAGTGAGGGCACGCGTGAAGTCAATTCGATGTATTTGGCACTCAGTTTGCACTTTGTCACTCGATTTCGTACGAGTGTAGTTTAAAGTACTCGACAGAATCTATTTCGGTGGAAAGTTTGACACGGAGTCAGACGGATTCAAAATGTATGCCAAAATGAGTGGGGACGCATATGAAGTCTATTCGGGGTATTTGGTACTCAGTTTCATTTCATGACTCGATTCGTATGCACACAGTTTACATTTCCGTCGAAACCCATTCTGGAGGAAAGTTTACCGTCGAGTTGGATGGATTCCAAATGCGTGCCATGATGAGATATGATGCACGCCAAGTCCAGTCAAGGTGTTTGCCACTCAGTTTATTTCATGTCTCGATTTCGCATACATGGATTTTGCGGTGCCCGTCGGAATTCGATTTTGAGGAAAGTTTAACACCGGCTCGGATGGATTCAGTGCATGCCAAATGAGGTAGGGCACATTGAAGTCCGTTCGAGGTGTTTGGCACTCAGTTTCATTGCGTGTCTCGATTTTGTCCGTGTGGAGTTTGTAGTACCCGTTGAAACCCACTTTGGAGGAAAGTTTAACACTGAGTCGGATTGATTCAAAATCAATGCGGAAAATAGTGAGGGCACGCGTGACGTCAATTCGATGTATTTGGCACTCAGTTTCATTGCGTGTCTCGATTTTGTCCGTGTGGAGTTTGTAGTACCCATTGAAACCCACTTTGGTGGAAAGTTTAACACTGAGTCGGATTGATTCCAAATCAATGCGGAAAATAGTGAGGGCACGCGTGAAGTCAATTCGATGTATTTGGCACTCAGTTTCACTTTGTCACTCGATTTCGTACGAGTGTAGTTTAAAGTACCCGTCAGAATCCATTTCGGTGGAAAGTTTGACACGGAGTCAGACGGATTCAAAATGTATGCCAAAATGAGTGGGGACGCATACGAAGTCTATTCGGGGTATTTGGTACTCAGTTTCATTTCGTGACTCGATTTCGTATGCACAGAGTTTACATTTCTGTCGAAACCCATTCTGGAGGAAAGCTTACCGTCGAGTTGGATGGATTCGAAATGCTTGCCATGATGAGATATGATGCACGCCAAGTCCACACAAGGTGTTTGCCACTCAGTTTATTTCATGTCTCGATTTCACATACATGGATTTTGCGGTGCCCGTCGGAATTCGATATTGAGGAAAGTTTAACTCCGACTCGGACGGATTCAATGCCTGCCAAATGAGGTAGGGCACATATGATGTCCATTCGAGGTGTTTGGCACTCAGTTTTCATTGCGTGTCTCGATTTTGTACGTGTGGAGTTTGTAGTACCCGTTGACACCCACTTTGGTGGAAAGTTTAACACTGAGTTGTATTGATTCCAAATCAATGCGAAAAATAGTGAGGGCACGCGTGAAGTCAATTCGATGTATTTGGCACTCAGTTTCACTTTGTCACTCGATTTCGTACGAGTGTAGTTTAAAGTACCCGTCAGAATCCATTTCGGTGGAAAGTTTGACACGGAGTCAGACGGATTCAAAATGTATGCCAAAATGAGTGGGGACGCATATGAAGTCTATTCGGGGTATTTGGTACTCAGTTTCATTTCATGACTCGATTCGTATGCACGCAGTTTACATTTCCGTCGAAACCCATTCTGGAGGAAAGTTTACCGTCGAGTTGGATGGATTCCAAATGCGTGCCATGATGAGATATGATGCACGCCATGTCCAGTCAAGGTGTTTGCCACTCAGTTTATTTCATGTCTCGATTTCGCATACATGGATTTTGCGGTGCCCGTCGGAATTCGATTTTGAGGAAAGTTTAACACCGGCTCGGATGGATTCAATGCATGCCAAATGAGGTAGGGCACATATGAAGTCCATTCGAGGTGTTTGGCACTCAGTTTCATTGCGTGTCTCGATTTTGTCCGTGTGGAGTTTGTAGTACCCGTTGAAACCCACTTTGGAGGAAAGTTTAACACTGAGTCGGATTGATTCAAAATCAATGCGGAAAATAGTGGGGGCACGCGTGACGTCAATTCGATGTATTTGGCACTCAGTTTCATTGCGTGTCTCGATTTTGTCCGTGTGGAGTTTGTAGTACCCATTGAAACCCGCTTTGGTGGAAAGTTTAACACTGAGTCGGATTGATTCCAAATCAATGCGGAAAATAGTGAGGGCACGCGTGAAGTCAATTCGATGTATTTGGCACTCAGTTTCACTTTGTCACTCGATTTCGTACGAGTGTAGTTTAAAGTACCCGTCAGAATCCATTTCGGTGGAAAGTTTGACACGGAGTCAGACGGATTCAAAATGTATGCCAAAATGAGTGGGGACGCATATGAAGTCTATTCGGGGTATTTGGTACTCAGTTAAATTTCGTGACTCGATTTCGTATGCATGCAGTTTACATTTCCGTCGAAACCCATTCTGGAGGAAAGTTTACCGTCGAGTTGGATGGATTCGAAATGCTTGCCATGATGAGATATGATGCACGCCAAGTCCACACAAGGTGTTTGCCACTCAGTTTATTTCATGTCTCGATTTCACATACATGGATTTTGCGGTGCCCATTGGAATTCGATTTTGAGGAAAGTTTAACTCCGACTCGGACGGATTCAATGCCTGCCAAATGAGGTAGGGCACATATGAAGTCCATTCGAGGTGTTTGGCACTCAGTTTCATTGCGTGTCTCGATTTTGTCCGTGTGGAGTTTGTAGTACCCGTTGAAACCCACTTTGGTGGAAAGTTTAACACTTAGTCGGATTGATTCCAAATCAATGCGGAAAATAGTGAGGGCACGCGTGAAGTCAATTCGATGTATTTGGCACTCAGTTTCACTTTGTCACTCGATTTCGTACGAGTGTAGTTTAAAGTACTCGACAGAATCTATTTCGGTGGAAAGTTTGACACGGAGTCAGACGGATTCAAAATGTATGCCAAAATGAGTGGGGACGCATATGAAGTCTATTCGGGGTATTTGGTACTCAGTTTCATTTCATGACTCGATTCGTATGCACACAGTTTACATTTCCGTCGAAACCCATTCTGGAGGAAAGTTTACCGTCGAGTTGGATGGATTCCAAATGCGTGCCATGATGAGATATGATGCACGCCAAGTCCAGTCAAGGTGTTTGCCACTCAGTTTATTTCATGATACGGGGTCGCCCGATCTTCTCGACGTAGGATCAAGATACTCACGTGGATTTGATGAATCGTAGTGATCTCCCGTTGCCAATGCAAGAGTTAGCACTCTATAATTCGCCCAACCACACGTGCTGAACTTCACGACCACCGATGAAGTTCCATCGCGCTCCCAATTCCCAACGGAAAGGTTGAACGATCTTGATTTTCAGCGAACTCCCAATTCCCTCAAGTTGGTTCAGCCAACGGAAAGAACAAGAGTATTATATTATCAAAAGTGGTCTGAGCCCTAAAGGCTGCCAATACAAGGCTTATATAGCCCCTTGGGACGTCCATATGGTCCCTAAACCAAGTACAACTCAACCCTATATGGTTTTAGATACGAACTCTTACAAAAAGGAAACTATATTTTTCACCCGTCATATTGTTTCGGTCATAACTTTTTATCCGTGACGAATTTGAAGGTGGGACCAGATCCGTTGCGTAGCCCTTGAAATTATCTTTCCAACGAGTACAAGAACTCCTGAATCGGACTCCGTTTGTGAAAGTTATGGCCTTTTTAGTAACTACCTGTCAGGCTGTCCCGAACCGAGTCCGAATTGAATCCTGAGTTGAATCCGAGTTTGAATTGGATTGAGCACGTGGGAAGTCTGAATTTGGCTTGAAAATCTTATCCAAAACTTGTAGTTTAAGTCCTTGGGCTCCTCCCTTGTGCTCTCCCAAGTCTTCACATGAGTCATACCTAAGAATACATAAAATACTAGCATGAGGTAGTATTCCAAGTTCATCATCAATTAAAGGAAAGTCCTTAAGAAACAAAAGCACCTGTTTGTTTAAACGCTTGGCTCTTGCCCTCGTCATTGGGCCCTCTTGTTCTTGGGTATTCTCATGTATGCTTGGAGTGGAAGATGTATATGTAATGGGGATGTCCTCATCATCCTCCCCCTCTTGAAAAGGAGTCGTCCTCGACTCGGTGTCTTCTTGCCCAAAGAATGGAGATAAATCAGCAACATTAAAAGTAGTGCTCACCCCATAGTCGTCCCCCGGAAGCTCTATCTTGTATGCATTATCATTGATCTTGGCAAGTACTTTAAAAGGTCCATCTCCACGGGGCATCAATTTAGATCTACGCTTCTCCGGAAAGCGGTCTTTGCGAAGGTGTACCCACACTAAATCACCTGGTTCAAAAAGCATTTTCTTTCTAGACTTGTTAGCTTTGGAAGCATAAGCACGTACCTTCTTTTCAATTACCTCTTTGGTTGTGGCATGGAGCTTTTTCACAAAATCAGCACGTTTAGACGCCTCCATATTAGTGCGTTCTTGTAGTGGGAGTGGAAGCAAATCAAGTGGCGCGATTGGTTTGAAACCATACACCACCTCGAATGGACACAATTGAGTTGTAGAATGTACCGCCCTATTATATGCAAACTCCACATGCGGTAGACAATCTTCCCACTCTTTCAAGTTCTTCTTTATCATGGTACGTAGCAATGTTGAAAGTGTGCGGTTCACCACCTCCGTTTGCCCATCTGTTTGTGGATGACAAGTCATTGAAAACAACAACTTTGTCCCAAGCTTGGCCCATAAAGTCTTCCAAAAGTAGCTCATGAACTTGACGTCACGATCTGAAACAATGGTTCGTGGCATTCCATGCAATCTCACAATCTCCCTGAAAAACAAGTCAGCTACATGCGACGCATCGTCGCTCTTATGACAGGGAATAAAATGTGCCATTTTAGAGAACCTATCCACAACAACAAAGACTGAATCCCTTCCCCTCTTGGTCCTAGGCAGTCCTAATACAAAATCCATGCTAATATCTTCCCAAGGAGCACTAGGAACAGGCAGTGGAGTATACAAACCATGTGGATTGAGTTTTGACTTTGCCTTATGACATGTGATGCATCTTTGAACGAACCTCTCGACGTCTCGCCTCATTTTTGGCCAATAGAAGTGATCAGCCAACATCATGTAAGTCTTTTCTCTCCCAAAATGCCCCATCAATCCTCCTGCATGAGATTCCTGCAATAATAACAAACGCACCGAAGACTCCGGTACACATAGCTTATTCATGCGAAAGAGGAAACCATCATGAATATGAAACTTATCCCACCCTTTCCCATCTTTACAATTAGAATATGGAGTTGTAAATTCATGATCGGAAGCATATAAATCTTTCAAACATTCTAACCCTGGTACCTTTACCTCCAACTGGGTCAAAAGCACATGTTTTCGTGACAATGCATCAGCTACCACATTCTCTTTGCCTTTCTTATATTTAATAATGTATGGAAAGGTCTCAATGAATTCTACCCACTTAGCATGTCGACGATTCAATTTCGTTTGGCCCTTTAAGTATTTCAAAGATTCATGATCAGAATGTATTATGAATTCCTTAGGCCAAAGATAATGTTGCCAAGTTTCCAACACACGCACAAGAGCATATAATTCTTTATCATAAACAGGATAATTCAATTGTGCACCATGAAGTTTCTCGCTGAAATATGCAACAGGTTTTCTTTCTTGCATCAAAACACCACCAATACCTATTCCACTAGCATCACATTCAATCTCAAAAGTTTTTGTGAAATCAGGTAAAGCAAGCAATGGTGCTTCAGTCAAACACTTCTTTAATTCAGCAAAAGCTTTGTCTTGTTTTTCTCCCCACTCAAAAATCACCCCCTTTTTAGTCAATTCATTTAATGGGGCAGCAATGGTGCTAAAGTCTTTCACAAATCGCCGATAAAAGCTAGCAAGCCCATGGAAGCTACGAATTTGACTAACATTCACAGGTATTGGCCAATTTCTAATAGCTTCAATTTTAGATTCATCCACTTCAATTCCATGAGCTGAAACAACATAGCCTAGAAACACAACCTTACTAGTGCAAAAAGTACACTTCTCAAGATTGGCATACAAGCGTTCTTTCCTAAGCACTTCTAGCACTTGTTTAATGTGTTCAACATGATCATCCAAACAGCGGCTATATATGAGAATATCATCAAAGTAAACTACCACAAATTTTCCAATGAAGTGTCTCAAAACATGGTTCATTAAACGCATGAATGTACTAGGAGCATTGGACAATCCAAAAGGCATCACTAACCATTCATACAAGCCAAATTTCGTTTTAAAAGCAGTTTTCCATTCATCACCATGTTTCATTCTTATTTGATGGTAGCCACTACGCAAGTCAATCTTAGAAAAGATAGTAGAACCACTTAACTCATCAAGCATATCATCTAACCTAGGAATAGGATGACGATAGCGAACAGTTATGTTGTTAATAGCTCTACAGTCTACGCACATTCTCCAAGTACCATCTTTCTTAGGAACAAGAATAACAGGAACAGCACAAGGACTAAGACTCTCGCGTACATACCCTTTATCCAAAAGTGCTTGCACTTGGCGCTGAATCTCCTTTGTTTCTTCTGGGTTTGTGCGGTATGGCGGCCGGTTGGGAAGAGGGGCTCCCGGGACTAAGTCAATTTGATGCTCAATGCCTCGAATAGGTGGTAGGCCAGCGGGTACCTCCTCCGGAAACACGTCGTCGTAAGCCTGCAAAACTTGAGAAACAGCACTAGGAAGAGATGTTAAATCATTAGTAGAAAGCAATGCATCCTTGTACAGCAATACAAGGTGCATCAAAGTGGGATCTTCTTTCATCTCTCTCAGATCAGATTTGGTGGCTATCATGACTAAGTTTTTCTCTCCCTCACTCTTGCTTTTACCTCTCGATTTTGGTTTGTGGCTCTCACTCACCTTTTGTGGAATCACACTCTTTTGTTCTCTCCCTTTCTCACTCTCAACTTGCACTTCAACCTTTTGTACATTATCATTTACAATTTGGGAAGGAGTTAACGGTCGCAGCACCACTTGTTTGTTGTTCCACCAAAACTTGTATTGATTTGTTCTTCCATCATGAAGCACAGCGCGATCATATTGCCATGGCCTTCCTAGCAGCAAGTGACATACATCCATAGGCACCACATCACACTCCACCGTATCACGATAAGTGCCAATTTCAAATTCAACATCCACGGTGTATCCCACATTCAATGAGCCTTTCTCATGTAACCACTGAATCTGATATGGGTGTGGGTGTTTCTTATACTTCAACCCAAGTTTATTGCAAAGCTCCTTGCTAGCCAAATTATGACAACTCCCACCATCAATGATTACCTTGCAAAATTTGCCATCCTTGCTAACTTGAGCTCTTGTATGGAATAAATTGCAGCGCTGTTCATGGGAAGGTTTTGGTTGCACACTCAACACCGTCGGCGCACACACAAGTATAGGACCATCACCGGGATCACAATACTCTATGTCTTGCTCCTCCTCATGTGCATCATCATATGTCCCTAAATCAGCATGGTGATCATTCTCTTCTTCACTTGTAGAATCATATTCCCCATTCTCTAATATCAACATCGCCTTGTTATTTGGGCAATCCTTTTGCATATGGCCACGACCAAGGCACTTGAAGCATTGTATGCCACTACTCTTCGCTGTAGAACCCACAGAAGAAACACCACTAGCTGCTGGATTTAATGGCTTCCTTGTACTTGGAGTGGCTTCTTCCTTCTTGCTAGATGATGGGCGAAAGCTTGAACCACCACTTGGAGCTGTTCTTTGGCTTATTTGTGATTTGGAACCATATCTTCCTCCGCTGGACGGTGTACGAGTAGCAAAGGACATTGATCTTGCAAACTTAGCATCCTCTTGCAATTGCCGTTCTGCCTTTGTAGCTTGATGCACTAACTCATAAAGATTGTTATAGGGCTGAAAGTTGACAATTCTTTTGACTTGATGGTTCAAACCTGAGAGGAAGCGTGCCATGGTTTGCTCTTCTTGTTCTTGCACCTTGGCTCGAATCATGGCTAACTCCATCTCCTTGTAGTACTCCTCCACAGAATGTGCTCCCTGCTTCATATTCTGCAATTTATCAAATAGATCACGTTTGTAATGACGAGGAACAAAACGGGCTCTCATTTCTCGCTTCATCTCTTGCCATGATACAATAGGGACTTCTCCATTCTCAGCTCTTTGAGTAATGACTTGTTCCCACCAATCCAAAGCATAGCCTTCAAACTCAAGTGATGCCAACTGTATCTTTCTCTCATCCGTATAGTGATGCATACGGAATATTTTGTCAACCTTCAATTCCCAAGTGAGATATTCCTCGGGATCAGTCCCGCCTACAAACTTGGGCATGGAAAACTTGAGTTTGCCCAATCCATCATCTTCATTGCGTGGGCGTTGATAATGGTCATTATGATGCAAGGCAAAATCACCATCCCTTTCCATCGCATGTGTAGCACCACCACGGCCACCACGGCCTCCACCTAGGCCTTGGCCACGCCCTCCATGGCCACCTCCTCGTCCTCCTAGCTGTGGTGGACGCACCACGTTGGCCGCCACTTGGTGTTGCGGTGCAGGAGGTACGTGTGCAGCAGCTTCTCCTCCTTGAACACTTGCTTCATCGCCACCATTGCGAGCTTGTATGAGCCTAGTGAGGGCTCCAATGTCCTCCCGCAATTGGCGCATATTTTCATCAGCTTGTATCTCCATATTTTGCATCTCCCTTGCAATTTGATCGGCAAAAGTATCATGCTTCTCATGGAGTTGATCGAGCCCTTGGCGTAGCTCACGTTGAAAGTGTTCACGGAGTGCCCCAAATTGATATTGCTTGACGAATGCTTGAGTTTCATTTGTCTCACCACTCTCATCATGGTGTTCTCCTCCACCTGACATGGTAGCTATGCAAGAAACAAATAGCTATGTAGAATAATGCTTTATGGAAATCACTCAATCTCACTGTTTTCTCTCCCAAGTAAAGTTCTTACCCTTCCGAAGTGAATTAAGGCCAATAAAAACTTACACCTGGTAGAAGTGACACAGCACAGTGATGATCAAGCGAATTTAAGAGTGTTCACTACTTGCACAACAACGGTTATATGGTGGAGCTCGGTATGAAAGTGTATATCCTAGCAATCTGAAATTCTTGATGTTGTAAAGTTAAGTAATAATCCAAGCTAGAATACTTTGAGTAAGTGCTGATCCAAAAGATTTAAGTGAAGTATATGAACGCACACGCAAAGATCAATGTGACTCGATGCAAACAAGGGAATGAGCTAACTAGAGGCAATCTGAAATTAAAGATTAGATAGCTCGTTTTGCACTAAGTACTAGGAGAGACGCTAGCCAATTGCAATGATATGAATGTAAGGGCACGAGATTGCTCAAGAGATTAAATTACACAATCTGAATTTATGGACTAAGAACTCACCCAAATTCGGCCAATGTTTTTTTTTTCTTTCTTTTTCTCTTCTTCTCTTTTTTTTCAGCTGTCTTTTTTTTTTAAAGGCCGAACTAGCTTTAATTGTTCCTTTGATTTTTTTTGCAGGTCTCAAATATTTAGCAAAGTGTAAAATACTCAAGAGCAGCCCTAGATGCAATATTCAACAGCTAGTCTCAAAGATGAACAGGATTTTTTTGCGGTACTGTAGCAATACGGTACTGTAGCGATCGTGTACTGTAGCAGATCAATTTTTTTTTGAATTTTGGATTGGATACAAAGATTAAGCTACGCAAATAAACACGAATGATCAGCACCTAACCAAAGTTCTAATGGATCAAAACTTAGCAAAACTCACAAAATTAACAGATGCAAAAACTAGGGTTTGGATATTTTTTTTTGTGGCAATTTTTGGTTTTAATGGACTATAGGACAAAAGTAAATCAATCTAAAACTAAGGGTAAATAATCCTACCGAGTAAACCGCGCTCTGATACCAAGATGATACGGGGTCGCCCGATCTTCTCGACGTAGGATCAAGATACTCACGTGGATTTGATGAATCGTAGTGATCTCCCGTTGCCAATGCAAGAGTTAGCACTCTATAATTCGCCCAACCACACGTGCTGAACTTCACGACCACCGATGAAGTTCCATCGCGCTCCCAATTCCCAACGGAAAGGTTGAACGATCTTGATTTTCAGCGAACTCCCAATTCCCTCAAGTTGGTTCAGCCAACGGAAAGAACAAGAGTATTATATTATCAAAAGTGGTCTGAGCCCTAAAGGCTGCCAATACAAGGCTTATATAGCCCCTTGGGACGTCCATATGGTCCCTAAACTAAGTACAACTCAACCCTATATGGTTTTAGATACGAACTCTTACAAAAAGGAAACTATATTTTTCACCCGTCATATTGTTTCGGTCATAACTTTTTATCCGTGACGAATTTGAAGGTGGGACCAGATCCGTTGCGTAGCCCTTGAAATTATCTTTCCAACGAGTACAAGAACTCCTGAATCGGACTCCGTTTGTGAAAGTTATGGCCTTTTTAGTAACTACCTGTCAGGCTGTCCCGAACCGAGTCCGAATTGAATCCTGAGTTGAATCCGAGTTTGAATTGGATTGAGCACGTGGGAAGTCTGAATTTGGCTTGAAAATCTTATCCAAAACTTGTAGTTTAAGTCCTTGGGCTCCTCCCTTGTGCTCTCCCAAGTCTTCACATGAGTCATACCTAAGAATACATAAAATACTAGCATGAGGTAGTATTCCAAGTTCATCATCAATTAAAGGAAAGTCCTTAAGAAACAAAAGCACCTGTTTGTTTAAACGCTTGGCTCTTGCCCTCGTCATTGGGCCCTCTTGTTCTTGGGTATTCTCATGTATGCTTGGAGTGGAAGATGTATATGTAATGGGGATGTCCTCATCATTTCATGTCTCGATTTCGCATACATGGATTTTGCGGTGCCCGTCGGAATTCGATTTTGAGGAAAGTTTAACACCGGCTCGGATGGATTCAGTGCATGCCAAATGAGGTAGGGCACATTGAAGTCCGTTCGAGGTGTTTGGCACTCAGTTTCATTGCGTGTCTCGATTTTGTCCGTGTGGAGTTTGTAGTACCCGTTGAAACCCACTTTGGAGGAAAGTTTAACACTGAGTCGGATTGATTCAAAATCAATGCGGAAAATAGTGAGGGCACGCGTGACGTCAATTCGATGTATTTGGCACTCAGTTTCATTGCGTGTCTCGATTTTGTCCGTGTGGAGTTTGTAGTACCCATTGAAACCCACTTTGGTGGAAAGTTTAACACTGAGTCGGATTGATTCCAAATCAATGCGGAAAATAGTGAGGGCACGCGTGAAGTCAATTCGATGTATTTGGCACTCAGTTTCACTTTGTCACTCGATTTCGTACGAGTGTAGTTTAAAGTACCCGTCAGAATCCATTTCGGTGGAAAGTTTGACACGGAGTCAGACGGATTGAAAATGTATGCCAAAATGAGTGGGGACGCATACGAAGTCTATTCGGGGTATTTGGTACTCAGTTTCATTTCGTGACTCGATTTCGTATGCACAGAGTTTACATTTCTGTCGAAACCCATTCTGGAGGAAAGTTTACCGTCGAGTTGGATGGATTCGAAATGCTTGCCATGATGAGATATGATGCACGCCAAGTCCACACAAGGTGTTTGCCACTCAGTTTATTTCATGTCTCGATTTCACATACATGGATTTTGCGGTGCCCGTCGGAATTCGATTTTGAGGAAAGTTTAACTCCGACTCGGACGGATTCAATGCCTGCCAAATGAGGTAGGGCACATATGATGTCCATTCGAGGTGTTTGGCACTCGTTTTCATTGCGTGTCTCGATTTTGTACGTGTGGAGTTTGTAGTACCCGTTGAAACCCACTTTGGTGGAAAGTTTAACACTGAGTTGTATTGATTCCAAATCAATGCGAAAAATAGTGAGGGCACGCGTGAAGTCAATTCGATGTATTTGGCACTCAGTTTCACTTTGTCACTCGATTTCGTACGAGTGTAGTTTAAAGTACCCGTCAGAATCCATTTCGGTGGAAAGTTTGACACGGAGTCAGACGGATTCAAAATGTATGCCAAAATGAGTGGGGACGCATATGAAGTCTATTCGGGGTCTTTGGTACTCAGTTTCATTTCATGACTCGATTCGTATGCACGCAGTTTACATTTCCGTCGAAACCCATTCTGGAGGAAAGTTTACCGTCGAGTTGGATGGATTCCAAATGCGTGCCATGATGAGATATGATGCACGCCATGTCCAGTCAAGGTGTTTGCCACTCAGTTTATTTCATGTCTCGATTTCGCATACATGGATTTTGCGGTGCCCGTCGGAATTCGATTTTGAGGAAAGTTTAACACCGGCTCGGATGGATTCAATGCATGCCAAATGAGGTAGGGCACATATGAAGTCCATTCGAGGTGTTTGGCACTCAGTTTCATTGCGTGTCTCGATTTTGTCCGTGTGGAGTTTGTAGTACCCGTTGAAACCCACTTTGGAGGAAAGTTTAACACTGAGTCGGATTGATTCAAAATCAATGCGGAAAATAGTGGGGGCACGCGTGATGTCAATTCGATGTATTTGGCACTCAGTTTCATTGCGTGTCTCGATTTTGTCCGTGTGGAGTTTGTAGTACCCATTGAAACCCACTTTGGTGGAAAGTTTAACACTGAGTCGGATTGATTCCAAATCAATGCGGAAAATAGTGAGGGCACGCGTGAAGTCAATTCGATGTATTTGGCACTCAGTTTCACTTTGTCACTCGATTTCGTACGAGTGTAGTTTAAAGTACCCGTCAGAATCCATTTCGGTGGAAAGTTTGACACGGAGTCAGACGGATTCAAAATGTATGCCAAAATGAGTGGGGACGCATATGAAGTCTATTCGGGGTATTTGGTACTCAGTTAAATTTCGTGACTCGATTTCGTATGCATGCAGTTTACATTTCCGTCGAAACCCATTCTGGAGGAAAGTTTACCGTCGAGTTGGATGGATTCGAAATGCTTGCCATGATGAGATATGATGCACGCCAAGTCCACACAAGGTGTTTGCCACTCAGTTTATTTCATGTCTCGATTTCACATACATGGATTTTGCGGTGCCCATTGGAATTCGATTTTGAGGAAAGTTTAACTCCGACTCGGACGGATTCAATGCCTGCCAAATGAGGTAGGGCACATATGAAGTCCATTCGAGGTGTTTGGCACTCAGTTTCATTGCGTGTCTCGATTTTGTCCGTGTGGAGTTTGTAGTACCCGTTGAAACCCACTTTGGTGGAAAGTTTAACACTTAGTCGGATTGATTCCAAATCAATGCGGAAAATAGTGAGGGCACGCGTGAAGTCAATTCGATGTATTTGGCACTCAGTTTCACTTTGTCACTCGATTTCGTACGAGTGTAGTTTAAAGTACTCGACAGAATCTATTTCGGTGGAAAGTTTGACACGGAGTCAGACGGATTCAAAATGTATGCCCAAATGAGTGGGGACGCATATGAAGTCTATTCGGGGTATTTGGTACTCAGTTTCATTTCATGACTCGATTCGTATGCACACAGTTTACATTTCCGTCGAAACCCATTCTGGAGGAAAGTTTACCGTCGAGTTGGATGGATTCCAAATGCGTGCCATGATGAGATATGATGCACGCCAAGTCCAGTCAAGGTGTTTGCCACTCAGTTTATTTCATGTCTCGATTTCGCATACATGGATTTTGCGGTGCCCGTCGGAATTCGATTTTGAGGAAAGTTTAACACCGGCTCGGATGGATTCAGTGCATGCCAAATGAGGTAGGGCACATTGAAGTCCGTTCGAGGTGTTTGGCACTCAGTTTCATTGCGTGTCTCGATTTTGTCCGTGTGGAGTTTGTAGTACCCGTTGAAACCCACTTTGGAGGAAAGTTTAACACTGAGTCGGATTGATTCAAAATCAATGCGGAAAATAGTGAGGGCACGCGTGACGTCAATTCGATGTATTTGGCACTCAGTTTCATTGCGTGTCTCGATTTTGTCCGTGTGGAGTTTGTAGTACCCATTGAAACCCACTTTGGTGGAAAGTTTAACACTGAGTCGGATTGATTCCAAATCAATGCGGAAAATAGTGAGGGCACGCGTGAAGTCAATTCGATGTATTTGGCACTCAGTTTCACTTTGTCACTCGATTTCGTACGAGTGTAGTTTAAAGTACCCGTCAGAATCCATTTCGGTGGAAAGTTTGACACGGAGTCAGACGGATTCAAAATGTATGCCAAAATGAGTGGGGACGCATATGAAGTCTATTCGGGGTATTTGGTACTCAGTTAAATTTCGTGACTCGATTTCGTATGCATGCAGTTTACATTTCCGTCGAAACCCATTCTGGAGGAAAGTTTACCGTCGAGTTGGATGGATTCGAAATGCTTGCCATGATGAGATATGATGCACGCCAAGTCCACACAAGGTGTTTGCCACTCAGTTTATTTCATGTCTCGATTTCACATACATGGATTTTGCGGTGCCCATTGGAATTCGATTTTGAGGAAAGTTTAACTCCGACTCGGACGGATTCAATGCCTGCCAAATGAGGTAGGGCACATATGAAGTCCATTCGAGGTGTTTGGCACTCAGTTTCATTGCGTGTCTCGATTTTGTCCGTGTGGAGTTTGTAGTACCCGTTGAAACCCACTTTGGTGGAAAGTTTAACACTTAGTCGGATTGATTCCAAATCAATGCGGAAAATAGTGAGGGCACGCGTGAAGTCAATTCGATGTATTTGGCACTCAGTTTCACTTTGTCACTCGATTTCGTACGAGTGTAGTTTAAAGTACTCGACAGAATCTATTTCGGTGGAAAGTTTGACACGGAGTCAGACGGATTCAAAATGTATGCCCAAATGAGTGGGGACGCATATGAAGTCTATTCGGGGTATTTGGTACTCAGTTTCATTTCATGACTCGATTCGTATGCACACAGTTTACATTTCCGTCGAAACCCATTCTGGAGGAAAGTTTACCGTCGAGTTGGATGGATTCCAAATGCGTGCCATGATGAGATATGATGCACGCCAAGTCCAGTCAAGGTGTTTGCCACTCAGTTTATTTCATGTCTCGATTTCGCATACATGGATTTTGCGGTGCCCGTCGGAATTCGATTTTGAGGAAAGTTTAACACCGGCTCGGATGGATTCAGTGCATGCCAAATGAGGTAGGGCACATTGAAGTCCGTTCGAGGTGTTTGGCACTCAGTTTCATTGCGTGTCTCGATTTTGTCCGTGTGGAGTTTGTAGTACCCGTTGAAACCCACTTTGGAGGAAAGTTTAACACTGAGTCGGATTGATTCAAAATCAATGCGGAAAATAGTGAGGGCACGCGTGACGTCAATTCGATGTATTTGGCACTCAGTTTCATTGCGTGTCTCGATTTTGTCCGTGTGGAGTTTGTAGTACCCATTGAAACCCACTTTGGTGGAAAGTTTAACACTGAGTCGGATTGATTCCAAATCAATGCGGAAAATAGTGAGGGCACGCGTGAAGTCAATTCGATGTATTTGGCACTCAGTTTCACTTTGTCACTCGATTTCGTACGAGTGTAGTTTAAAGTACCCGTCAGAATCCATTTCGGTGGAAAGTTTGACACGGAGTCAGACGGATTCAAAATGTATGCCAAAATGAGTGGGGACGCATACGAAGTATATTCGGGGTATTTGGTACTCAGTTTCATTTCGTGACTCGATTTCGTATGCACAGAGTTTACATTTCTGTCGAAACCCATTCTGGAGGAAAGTTTACCGTCGAGTTGGATGGATTCGAAATGCTTGCCATGATGAGATATGATGCACGCCAAGTCCACACAAGGTGTTTGCCACTCAGTTTATTTCATGTCTCGATTTCACATACATGGATTTTGCGGTGCCCGTCGGAATTCGATGTTGACGAAAGTTTAACTCCGACTCGGACGGATTCAATGCCTGCCAAATGAGGTAGGGCACATATGATGTCCATTCGAGGTGTTTGGCACTCGTTTTCATTGCGTGTCTCGATTTTGTACGTGTGGAGTTTGTAGTACCCGTTGAAACCCACTTTGGTGGAAAGTTTAACACTGAGTTGTATTGATTCCAAATCAATGCGAAAAATAGTGAGGGCACGCGTGAAGTCAATTCGATGTATTTGGCACTCAGTTTCGCTTTGTCACTCGATTTCGTACGAGTGTAGTTTAAAGTACCCGTCAGAATCCATTTCGGTGGAAAGTTTGACACGGAGTCAGACGGATTCAAAATGTATGCCAAAATGAGTGGGGACGCATATGAAGTCTATTCGGGGTATTTGGTACTCAGTTTCATTTCATGACTCGATTCGTATGCACGCAGTTTACATTTCCGTCGAAACCCATTCTGGAGGAAAGTTTACCGTCGAGTTGGATGGATTCCAAATGCGTGCCATGATGAGATATGATGCACGCCATGTCCAGTCAAGGTGTTTGCCACTCAGTTTATTTCATGTCTCGATTTCGCATACATGGATTTTGCGGTGCCCGTCGGAATTCGATTTTGAGGAAAGTTTAACACCGGCTCGGATGGATTCAATGCATGCCAAATGAGGTAGGGCACATATGAAGTCCATTCGAGGTGTTTGGCACTCAGTTTCATTGCGTGTCTCGATTTTGTCCGTGTGGAGTTTGTAGTACCCGTTGAAACCCACTTTGGAGGAAAGTTTAACACTGAGTCGGATTGATTCAAAATCAATGCGGAAAATAGTGGGGGCACGCGTGACGTCAATTCGATGTATTTGGCACTCAGTTTCATTGCGTGTCTCGATTTTGTCCGTGTGGAGTTTGTAGTACCCATTGAAACCCACTTTGGGGGAAAGTTTAACACTGAGTCGGATTGATTCCAAATCAATGCGGAAAATAGTGAGGGCACGCGTGAAGTCAATTCGATGTATTTGGCACTCAGTTTCACTTTGTCACTCGATTTCGTACGAGTGTAGTTTAAAGTACCCGTCAGAATCCATTTCGGTGGAAAGTTTGACACGGAGTCAGACGGATTCAAAATGTATGCCAAAATGAGTGGGGACGCATATGAAGTCTATTCGGTGTATTTGGTACTCAGTTTCATTTCGTGACTCGATTTCGTATGCATGCAGTTTACATTTCTGTCGAAACCCATTCTGGAGGAAAGTTTAGCGTCGAGTTGGATGGATTCGAAATGCTTGCCATGATGAGATATGATGCACGCCAAGTCCACACAAGGTGTTTGCCACTCAGTTTATTTCATGTCTCGATTTCACATACATGGATTTTGCGGTGCCCGTCGGAATTCGATTTTGAGGAAAGTTTAACTCCGACTCGGACGGATTCAATTCCTGCCAAATGAGGTAGGGCACATATGATGTCCATTCGAGGTGTTTGGCACTCAGTTTCATTGCGTGTCTCGATTTTGTCCGTGTGGAGTTTGTAGTACCCGTTGAAACCCACTTTGGTGGAAAGTTTAACACTGAGTCGTATTGATTCCAAATCAATGCGAAAAATAGTGAGGGCACGCGTGAAGTCAATTCGATGTATTTGGCACTCAGTTTCACTTTGTCACTCGATTTCGTACGAGTGTAGTTTAAAGTACCCGACAGAATCCATTTCGGTGGAAAGTTTGACACGGAGTCAGACGGATTCAAAATGTATGCCAAAATGAGTGGGGACGCATATGAAGTCTATTCGGGGTATTTGGTACTCAGTTTCATTTCGTGACTCGATTCGTATGCACACAGTTTACATTTCCGTCGAAACCCATTCTGGAGGAAAGTTTACCGTCGAGTTGGATGGATTCCAAATGCGTGCCATGATGAGATATGATGCACGCCAAGTCCAGTCAAGGTGTTTGCCACTCAGTTTATTTCATGTCTCGATTTCGCCTACATGGATTTTGCGGTGCCCGTCGGAATTCGATTTTGAGGAAAGTTTAACACCGGCTCGGATGGATTCAGTGCATGCCAAATGAGGTAGGGCACATATGAAGTCCGTTCGAGGTGTTTGGCACTCAGTTTCATTGCGTGTCTCGATTTTGTCCGTGTGGAGTTTGTAGTACCCGTTGAAACCCACTTTGGTGGAAAGTTTAACACTGAGTCGGATTGATTCAAAATCAATGCGGAAAATAGTGAGGGCACGCGTGACGTCAATTCGATGTATTTGGCACTCAGTTTCATTGCGTGTCTCGATTTTGTCCGTGTGGAGTTTGTAGTACCCATTGAAACCCACTTTGGTGGAAAGTTTAACACTGAGTCGGATTGATTCCAAATCAATGCGGAAAATAGTGAGGGCACGCGTGAAGTCAATTCGATGTATTTGGCACTCAGTTTCATTTTGTCACTCGATTTCGTACGAGTGTAGTTTAAAGTACCCGTCAGAATCCATTTCGGTGGAAAGTTTGACACGGAGTCAGACGGATTCAAAATGTATGCCAAAATGAGTGGGGACGCATATGAAGTCTATTCGGGGTATTTGGTACTCAGTTTCATTTCATGACTCGATTCGTATGCACGCAGTTTACATTTCCGTCGAAACCCATTCTGGAGGAAAGTTTACCGTCGAGTTGGATGGATTCCAAATGCGTGCCATGATGAGATATGATGCACGCCATGTCCAGTCAAGGTGTTTGCCACTCAGTTTATTTCATGTCTCGATTTCGCATACATGGATTTTGCGGTGCCCGTCGGAATTCGATTTTGAGGAAAGTTTAACACCGGCTCGGATGGATTCAATGCATGCCAAATGAGGTAGGGCACATATGAAGTCCATTCGAGGTGTTTGGCACTCAGTTTCATTGCGTGTCTCGATTTTGTCCGTGTGGAGTTTGTAGTACCCGTTGAAACCCACTTTGGAGGAAAGTTTAACACTGAGTCGGATTGATTCAAAATCAATGCGGAAAATAGTGGGGGCACGCGTGACGTCAATTCGATGTATTTGGCACTCAGTTTCATTGCGTGTCTCGATTTTGTCCGTGTGGAGTTTGTAGTACCCATTGAAACCCACTTTGGTGGAAAGTTTAACACTGAGTCGGATTGATTCCAAATCAATGCGGAAAATAGTGAGGGCACGCGTGAAGTCAATTCGATGTATTTGGCACTCAGTTTCACTTTGTCACTCGATTTCGTACGAGTGTAGTTTAAAGTACCCGTCAGAATCCATTTCGGTGGAAAGTTTGACACGGAGTCAGACGGATTCAAAATGTATGCCAAAATGAGTGGGGACGCATATGAAGTCTATTCGGTGTATTTGGTACTCAGTTTCATTTCGTGACTCGATTTCGTATGCATGCAGTTTACATTTCTGTCGAAACCCATTCTGGAGGAAAGTTTACCGTCGAGTTGGATGGATTCGAAATGCTTGCCATGATGAGATATGATGCACGCCAAGTCCACACAAGGTGTTTGCCACTCAGTTTATTTCATGTCTCGATTTCACATACATGGATTTTGCGGTGCCCGTCGGAATTCGATTTTGAGGAAAGTTTAACTCCGACTCGGACGGATTCAATGCCTGCCAAATGAGGTAGGGCACATATGATGTCCATTCGAGGTGTTTGGCACTCAGTTTCATTGCGTGTCTCGATTTTGTCCGTGTGGAGTTTGTAGTACCCGTTGAAACCCACTTTGGTGGAAAGTTTAACACTGAGTCGTATTGATTCCAAATCAATGCGAAAAATAGTGAGGGCACGCGTGAAGTCAATTCGATGTATTTGGCACTCAGTTTCACTTTGTCACTCGATTTCGTACGAGTGTAGTTTAAAGTACCCGACAGAATCCATTTCGGTGGAAAGTTTGACACGGAGTCAGACGGATTCAAAATGTATGCCAAAATGAGTGGGGACGCATATGAAGTCTATTCGGGGTATTTGGTACTCAGTTTCATTTCGTGACTCGATTCGTATGCACACAGTTTACATTTCCGTCGAAACCCATTCTGGAGGAAAGTTTACCGTCGAGTTGGATGGATTCCAAATGCGTGCCATGATGAGATATGATGCACGCCAAGTCCAGTCAAGGTGTTTGCCACTCAGTTTATTTCATGTCTCGATTTCGCCTACATGGATTTTGCGGTGCCCGTCGGAATTCGATTTTGAGGAAAGTTTAACACCGGCTCGGATGGATTCAGTGCATGCCAAATGAGGTAGGGCACATATGAAGTCCGTTCGAGGTGTTTGGCACTCAGTTTCATTGCGTGTCTCGATTTTGTCCGTGTGGAGTTTGTAGTACCCGTTGAAACCCACTTTGGAGGAAAGTTTAACACTGAGTCGGATTGATTCAAAATCAATGCGGAAAATAGTGAGGGCACGCGTGACGTCAATTCGATGTATTTGGCACTCAGTTTCATTGCGTGTCTCGATTTTGTCCGTGTGGAGTTTGTAGTACCCATTGAAACCCACTTTGGTGGAAAGTTTAACACTGAGTCGGATTGATTCCAAATCAATGCGGAAAATAGTGAGGGCACGCGTGAAGTCAATTCGATGTATTTGGCACTCAGTTTCACTTTGTCACTCGATTTCGTACGAGTGTAGTTTAAAGTACCCGTCAGAATCCATTTCGGTGGAAAGTTTGACACGGAGTCAGACGGATTCAAAATGTATGCCAAAATGAGTGGGGACGCATATGAAGTCTATTCGGGGTATTTGGTACTCAGTTTCATTTCATGACTCGATTCGTATGCACGCAGTTTACATTTCCGTCGAAACCCATTCTGGAGGAAAGTTTACCGTCGAGTTGGATGGATTCCAAATGCGTGCCATGATGAGATATGATGCACGCCATGTCCAGTCAAGGTGTTTGCCACTCAGTTTATTTCATGTCTCGATTTCGCATACATGGATTTTGCGGTGCCCGTCGGAATTCGATTTTGAGGAAAGTTTAACACCGGCTCGGATGGATTCAATGCATGCCAAATGAGGTAGGGCACATATGAAGTCCATTCGAGGTGTTTGGCACTCAGTTTCATTGCGTGTCTCGATTTTGTCCGTGTGGAGTTTGTAGTACCCGTTGAAACCCACTTTGGAGGAAAGTTTAACACTGAGTCGGATTGATTCAAAATCAATGCGGAAAATAGTGGGGGCACGCGTGACGTCAATTCGATGTATTTGGCACTCAGTTTCATTGCGTGTCTCGATTTTGTCCGTGTGGAGTTTGTAGTACCCATTGAAACCCACTTTGGTGGAAAGTTTAACACTGAGTCGGATTGATTCCAAATCAATGCGGAAAATAGTGAGGGCACGCGTGAAGTCAATTCGATGTATTTGGCACTCAGTTTCACTTTGTCACTCGATTTCGTACGAGTGTAGTTTAAAGTACCCGTCAGAATCCATTTCGGTGGAAAGTTTGACACGGAGTCAGACGGATTCAAAATGTATGCCAAAATGAGTGGGGACGCATATGAAGTCTATTCGGTGTATTTGGTACTCAGTTTCATTTCGTGACTCGATTTCGTATGCATGCAGTTTACATTTCTGTCGAAACCCATTCTGGAGGAAAGTTTACCGTCGAGTTGGATGGATTCGAAATGCTTGCCATGATGAGATATGATGCACGCCAAGTCCACATCAAGGTGTTTGCCACTCAGTTTATTTCATGTCTCGATTTCACATACATGGATTTTGCGGTGCCCGTCGGAATTCGATTTTGAGGAAAGTTTAACTCCGACTCGGACGGATTCAATGCCTGCCAAATGAGGTAGGGCACATATGATGTCCATTCGAGGTGTTTGGCACTCAGTTTCATTGCGTGTCTCGATTTTGTCCGTGTGGAGTTTGTAGTACCCGTTGAAACCCTACTTTGGTGGAAAGTTTAACACTGAGTCGTATTGATTCCAAATCAATGCGAAAAATAGTGAGGGCACGCGTGAAGTCAATTCGATGTATTTGGCACTCAGTTTCACTTTGTCACTCGATTTCGTACGAGTGTAGTTTAAAGTACCCGACAGAATCCATTTCGGTGGAAAGTTTGACACGGAGTCAGACGGATTCAAAATGTATGCCAAAATGAGTGGGGACGCATATGAAGTCTATTCGGGGTATTTGGTACTCAGTTTCATTTCGTGACTCGATTCGTATGCACACAGTTTACATTTCCGTCGAAACCCATTCTGGAGGAAAGTTTACCGTCGAGTTGGATGGATTCCAAATGCGTGCCATGATGAGATATGATGCACGCCAAGTCCAGTCAAGGTGTTTGCCACTCAGTTTATTTCATGTCTCGATTTCGCCTACATGGATTTTGCGGTGCCCGTCGGAATTCGATTTTGAGGAAAGTTTAACACCGGCTCGGATGGATTCAGTGCATGCCAAATGAGGTAGGGCACATATGAAGTCCAGTTCGAGGTGTTTGGCACTCAGTTTCATTGCGTGTCTCGATTTTGTCCGTGTGGAGTTTGTAGTACCCGTTGAAACCCACTTTGGAGGAAAGTTTAACACTGAGTCGGATTGATTCAAAATCAATGCGGAAAATAGTGAGGGCACGCGTGACGTCAATTCGATGTATTTGGCACTCAGTTTCATTGCGTGTCTCGATTTTGTCCGTGTGGAGTTTGTAGTACCCATTGAAACCCACTTTGGTGGAAAGTTTAACACTGAGTCGGATTGATTCCAAATCAATGCGGAAAATAGTGAGGGCACGCGTGAAGTCAATTCGATGTATTTGGCACTCAGTTTCACTTTGTCACTCGATTTCGTACGAGTGTAGTTTAAAGTACCCGTCAGAATCCATTTCGGTGGAAAGTTTGACACGGAGTCAGACGGATTCAAAATGTATGCCAAAATGAGTGGGGACGCATATGAAGTCTATTCGGGGTATTTGGTACTCAGTTTCATTTCATGACTCGATTCGTATGCACGCAGTTTACATTTCCGTCGAAACCCATTCTGGAGGAAAGTTTACCGTCGAGTTGGATGGATTCCAAATGCGTGCCATGATGAGATATGATGCACGCCATGTCCAGTCAAGGTGTTTGCCACTCAGTTTATTTCATGTCTCGATTTCGCATACATGGATTTTGCGGTGCCCGTCGGAATTCGATTTTGAGGAAAGTTTAACACCGGCTCGGATGGATTCAATGCATGCCAAATGAGGTAGGGCACATATGAAGTCCATTCGAGGTGTTTGGCACTCAGTTTCATTGCGTGTCTCGATTTTGTCCGTGTGGAGTTTGTAGTACCCGTTGAAACCCACTTTGGAGGAAAGTTTAACACTGAGTCGGATTGATTCAAAATCAATGCGGAAAATAGTGGGGGCACGCGTGACGTCAATTCGATGTATTTGGCACTCAGTTTCATTGCGTGTCTCGATTTTGTCCGTGTGGAGTTTGTAGTACCCATTGAAACCCACTTTGGTGGAAAGTTTAACACTGAGTCGGATTGATTCCAAATCAATGCGGAAAATAGTGAGGGCACGCGTGAAGTCAATTCGATGTATTTGGCACTCAGTTTCACTTTGTCACTCGATTTCGTACGAGTGTAGTTTAAAGTACCCGTCAGAATCCATTTCGGTGGAAAGTTTGACACGGAGTCAGACGGATTCAAAATGTATGCCAAAATGAGTGGGGACGCATATGAAGTCTATTCGGTGTATTTGGTACTCAGTTTCATTTCGTGACTCGATTTCGTATGCATGCAGTTTACATTTCTGTCGAAACCCATTCTGGAGGAAAGTTTAGCGTCGAGTTGGATGGATTCGAAATGCTTGCCATGATGAGATATGATGCACGCCAAGTCCACACAAGGTGTTTGTCCACTCAGTTTATTTCATGTCTCGATTTCACATACATGGATTTTGCGGTGCCCGTCGGAATTCGATTTTGAGGAAAGTTTAACTCCGACTCGGACGGATTCAATGCCTGCCAAATGAGGTAGGGCACATATGATGTCCATTCGAGGTGTTTGGCACTCAGTTTCATTGCGTGTCTCGATTTTGTCCGTGTGGAGTTTGTAGTACCCGTTGAAACCCACTTTGGTGGAAAGTTTAACACTGAGTCGTATTGATTCCAAATCAATGCGGAAAATAGTGAGGGCACGCGTGAAGTCAACTCGATTTCGTACGAGTGTAGTTTAAAGTACCCGACAGAATCCATTTCGGTGGAAAGTTTGACACGGAGTCAGACGGATTCAAAATGTATGCCAAAATGAGTGGGGACGCATATGAAGTCTATTCGGGGTATTTGGTACTCAGTTTCATTTCATGACTCGATTCGTATGCACGCAGTTTACATTTCCGTCGAAACCCATTCTGGAGGAAAGTTTACCGTCGAGTTGGATGGATTCCAAATGCGTGCCATGATGAGATATGATGCACGCCAATGTCCAGTCAAGGTGTTTGCCACTCAGTTTATTTCATGTCTCGATTTCGCATACATGGATTTTGCGGTGCCCGTCGGAATTCGATTTTGAGGAAAGTTTAACACCGGCTCGGATGGATTCAATGCATGCCAAATGAGGTAGGGCACATATGAAGTCCATTCGAGGTGTTTGGCACTCAGTTTCATTGCGTGTCTCGATTTTGTCCGTGTGGAGTTTGTAGTACCCGTTGAAACCCACTTTGGAGGAAAGTTTAACACTGAGTCGGATTGATTCAAAATCAATGCGGAAAATAGTGGGGGCACGCGTGACGTCAATTCGATGTATTTGGCACTCAGTTTCATTGCGTGTCTCGATTTTGTCCGTGTGGAGTTTGTAGTACCCATTGAAACCCACTTTGGTGGAAAGTTTAACACTGAGTCGGATTGATTCCAAATCAATGCGGAAAATAGTGAGGGCACGCGTGAAGTCAATTCGATGTATTTGGCACTCAGTTTCACTTTGTCACTCGATTTCGTACGAGTGTAGTTTAAAGTACCCGTCAGAATCCATTTCGGTGGAAAGTTTGACACGGAGTCAGACGGATTCAAAATGTATGCCAAAATGAGTGGGGACGCATATGAAGTCTATTCGGTGTATTTGGTACTCAAGTTTCATTTCGTGACTCGATTTCGTATGCATGCAGTTTACATTTCTGTCGAAACCCATTCTGGAGGAAAGTTTACCGTCGAGTTGGATGGATTCGAAATGCTTGCCATGATGAGATATGATGCACGCCAAGTCCACACAAGGTGTTTGCCACTCAGTTTATTTCATGTCTCGATTTCACATACATGGATTTTGCGGTGCCCGTCGGAATTCGATTTTGAGGAAAGTTTAACTCCGACTCGGACGGATTCAATGCCTGCCAAATGAGGTAGGGCACATATGAATGTCCATTCGAGGTGTTTGGCACTCAGTTTCATTGCGTGTCTCGATTTTGTCCGTGTGGAGTTTGTAGTACCCGTTGAAACCCACTTTGGTGGAAAGTTTAACACTGAGTCGTATTGATTCCAAATCAATGCGAAAATAGTGAGGGCACGCGTGAAGTCAATTCGATGTATTTGGCACTCAGTTTCACTTTGTCACTCGATTTCGTACGAGTGTAGTTTAAAGTACCCGACAGAATCCATTTCGGTGGAAAGTTTGACACGGAGTCAGACGGATTCAAAATGTATGCCAAAATGAGTGGGGACGCATATGAAGTCTATTCGGGGTATTTGGTACTCAGTTTCATTTCGTGACTCGATTCGTATGCACACAGTTTACATTTCCGTCGAAACCCATTCTGGAGGAAAGTTTACCGTCGAGTTGGATGGATTCGAAATGCGTGCCATGATGAGATATGATGCACGCCAAGTCCATACAAGGTGTTTGCCACTCAGTTTATTTCATGTCTCGATTTCACATACATGGATTTTGCGGTGCCCGTCGGAATTCGATTTTGAGGAAAGTTTAACTCCGACTCGGACGGATTCAATGCCTGCCAAATGAGGTAGGGCACATATGAAGTCCATTCGAGGTGTTTGGCACTCAGTTTCATTGCGTGTCTCGATTTTGTCCGTGTGGAGTTTGTAGTACCCGTTGAAACCCACTTTGAACGTGTGGAGTTTGTAGTACCCATTGAAACCCACTTTGGTGGAAAGTTTAACACTGAGTCGGATTGATTCCAAATCAATGCGGAAAATAGTGAGGGCACGCGTGAAGTCAATTCGATGTATTTGGCACTCAGTTTCACTTTGTCACTCGATTTCGTACGAGTGTAGTTTAAAGTACCCGTCAGAATCCATTTCGGTGGAAAGTTTGACACGGAGTCAGACGGATTCAAAATGTATGCCAAAATGAGTGGGGACGCATATGAAGTCTATTCGGTGTATTTGGTACTCAGTTTCATTTCGTGACTCGATTTCGTATGCACGCAGTTTACATTTCTGTCGAAACCCATTCTGGAGGAAAGTTTACCGTCGAGTTGGATGGATTCGAAATGCTTGCCATGATGAGATATGATGCACGCCAAGTCCACACAAGGTGTTTGCCACTCAGTTTATTTCATGTCTCGATTTCACATACATGGATTTTGCGGTGCCCGTCGGAATTCGATTTTGAGGAAAGTTTAACTCCGACTCGGACGGATTCAATGCCTGCCAAATGAGGTAGGGCACATATGAAGTCCATTCGAGGTGTTTGGCACTCAGTTTCATTGCGTGTCTCGATTTTGTCCGTGTGGAGTTTGTAGTACCCGTTGAAACCCACTTTGGTGGAAAGTTTAACACTGAGTCGGATTGATTCAAAATCAATGCGGAAAATAGTGAGGGCACGCGTGAAGTCAATTCGATGTATTTGGCACTCAGTTTCACTTTGTCACTCGATTTCGTACGAGTGTAGTTTAAAGTACCCGACAGAATCCATTTCGGTGGAAAGTTTGACACGGAGTCAGACGGATTCAAAATGTATGCCAAAATGAGTGGGGACGCATATGAAGTCTATTCGGGGTATTTGGTACTCAGTTTCATTTCGTGACTCGATTTCGTATGCACAGCAGTTTACATTTCCGTCGAAACCCATTCTGGAGGAAAGTTTACCGTCGAGTTGGATGGATTCGAAATGCGTGCCATGATGAGATATGATGCACGCCAAGTCCATACAAGGTGTTTGCCACTCAGTTTATTTCATGTCTCGATTTCACATACATGGATTTTGCGGTGCCCGTCGGAATTCGATTTTGAGGAAAGTTTAACACCGACTCGGACGGATTCAATGCATGCCAAATGAGGTAGGGCACATATGAAGTCCATTCGAGGTGTTTGGCACTCAGTTTCATTGCGTGTCTCGATTTTGTCCGTGTGGAGTTTGTAGTACCCGTTGAAACCCACTTTGGTGGAAAGTTTAACACTGAGTCGGATTGATTCCAAATCAATGCGGAAAATAGTGAGGGCACGCGTGAAGTCAATTCGATGTATTTGGCACTCAGTTTCACTTTGTCACTCGATTTCGTACGAGTGTAGTTTAAAGTACCCGTCAGAATCCATTTCGGTGGAAAGTTTGACACGGAGTCAGACGGATTCAAAATGTATGCCAAAATGAGTGGGGACGCATATGAAGTCTATTCGGTGTATTTGGTACTCAGTTTCATTTCGTGACTCGATTTCGTATGCATGCAGTTTACATTTCTGTCGAAACCCATTCTGGAGGAAAGTTTACCGTCGAGTTGGATGGATTCGAAATGCTTGCCATGATGAGATATGATGCACGCCAAGTCCACACAAGGTGTTTGCCACTCAGTTTATTTCATGTCTCGATTTCACATACATGGATTTTGCGGTGCCCGTCGGAATTCGATTTTGAGGAAAGTTTAACTCCGACTCGGACGGATTCAATGCCTGCCAAATGAGGTAGGGCACATATGAATGTCCATTCGAGGTGTTTGGCACTCAGTTTCATTGCGTGTCTCGATTTTGTCCGTGTGGAGTTTGTAGTACCCGTTGAAACCCACTTTGGTGGAAAGTTTAACACTGAGTCGTATTGATTCAAAATCAATGCGGAAAATAGTGAGGGCACGCGTGAAGTCAATTCGATGTATTTGGCACTCAGTTTCACTTTGTCACTCGATTTCGTACGAGTGTAGTTTAAAGTACCCGACAGAATCCATTTCGGTGGAAAGTTTGACACGGAGTCAGACGGATTCAAAATGTATGCCAAAATGAGTGGGGACGCATATGAAGTCTATTCGGGGTATTTGGTACTCAGTTTCATTTCGTGACTCGATTCGTATGCACAGCAGTTTACATTTCCGTCGAAACCCATTCTGGAGGAAAGTTTACCGTCGAGTTGGATGGATTCCGAAATGCGTGCCATGATGAGATATGATGCACGCCAAGTCCAGTCAAGGTGTTTGCCACTCAGTTTATTTCATGTCTCGATTTCACATACATGGATTTTGCGGTGCCCGTCGGAATTCGATTTTGAGGAAAGTTTAACACCGGCTCGGATGGATTCAATGCATGCCAAATGAGGTAGGGCACATATGAAGTCCATTCGAGGTGTTTGGCACTCAGTTTCATTGCGTGTCTCGATTTTGTCCGTGTGGAGTTTGTAGTACCCGTTGAAACCCACTTTGGTGGAAAGTTTAACACTGAGTCGGATTGATTCCAAATCAATGCGGAAAATAGTGAGGGCACGCGTGAAGTCAATTCGATGTATTTGGCACTCAGTTTCACTTTGTCACTCGATTTCGTACGAGTGTAGTTTAAAGTACCCGTCAGAATCCATTTCGGTGGAAAGTTTGACACGGAGTCAGACGGATTCAAAATGTATGCCAAAATGAGTGGGGACGCATATGAAGTCTATTCGGGGTATTTGGTACTCAGTTTCATTTCGTGACTCGATTTCGTATGCACAGCAGTTTACATTTCTGTCGAAACCCATTCTGGAGGAAAGTTTACCGTCGAGTTGGATGGATTCGAAATGCTTGCCATGATGAGATATGATGCACGCCAAGTCCACACAAGGTGTTTGCCACTCAGTTTATTTCATGTCTCGATTTCACATACATGGATTTTGCGGTGCCCGTCGGAATTCGATTTTGAGGAAAGTTTAACTCCGACTCGGACGGATTCAATGCCTGCCAAATGAGGTAGGGCACATATGAAGTCCATTCGAGGTGTTTGGCACTCAGTTTCATTGCGTGTCTCGATTTTGTCCGTGTGGAGTTTGTAGTACCCGTTGAAACCCACTTTGGTGGAAAGTTTAACACTGAGTCGGATTGATTCCAAATCAATGCGGAAAATAGTGAGGGCACGCGTGAAGTCAATTCGATGTATTTGGCACTCAGTTTCACTTTGTCACTCGATTTCGTACGAGTGTAGTTTAAAGTACCCGTCAGAATCCATTTCGGTGGAAAGTTTGACACGGAGTCAGACGGATTCAAAATGTATGCCAAAATGAGTGGGGACGCATATGAAGTCTATTCGGGGTATTTGGTACTCAGTTTCATTTCGTGACTCGATTTCGTATGCACGCAGTTTACATTTCCGTCGAAACCCATTCTGGAGGAAAGTTTACCGTCGAGTTGGATGGATTCGAAATGCGTGCCATGATGAGATATGATGCACGCCAAGTCCATACAAGGTGTTTGCCACTCAGTTTATTTCATGTCTCGATTTCACATACATGGATTTTGCGGTGCCCGTCGGAATTCGATTTTGAGGAAAGTTTAACTCCGGCTCGGATGGATTCAATGCATGCCAAATGAGGTAGGGCACATATGAAGTCCATTCGAGGTGTTTGGCACTCAGTTTCATTGCGTGTCTCGATTTTGTCCGTGTGGAGTTTGTAGTACCCGTTGAAACCCACCTTTGGTGGAAAGTTTAACGCTGAGTCGGATTGATTCCAAATCAATGCGGAAAATAGTGAGGGCACGCGTGAAGTCAATTCGATGTATTTGGCACTCAGTTTCACTTTGTCACTCGATTTCGTACGAGTGTAGTTTAAAGTACCCGTCAGAATCCATTTCGGTGGAAAGTTTGACACGGAGTCAGACGGATTCAAAATGTATGCCAAAATGAGTGGGGACGCATATGAAGTCTATTCGGGGTATTTGGTACTCAGTTTCATTTCGTGACTCGATTTCGTATGCACAGCAGTTTACATTTCCGTCGAAACCCATTCTGGAGGAAAGTTTACCGTCGAGTTGGATGGATTCGAAATGCTTGCCATGATGAGATATGATGCACGCCAAGTCCATACAAGGTGTTTGCCACTCAGTTTATTTCATGTCTCGATTTCACATACATGGATTTTGCGGTGCCCGTCGGAATTCGATTTTGAGGAAAGTTTAACTCCGACTCGGACGGATTCAATGCCTGCCAAATGAGGTAGGGCACATATGAAGTCCATTCGAGGTGTTTGGCACTCAGTTTCATTGCGTGTCTCGATTTTGTCCGTGTGGAGTTTGTAGTACCCGTTGAAACCCACTTTGGTGGAAAGTTTAACACTGAGTCGGATTGATTCCAAATCAATGCGGAAAATAGTGAGGGCACGCGTGAAGTCAATTCGATGTATTTGGCACTCAGTTTCACTTTGTCACTCGATTTCGTACGAGTGTAGTTTAAAGTACCCGACAGAATCCATTTCGGTGGAAAGTTTGACACGGAGTCAGACGGATTCAAAATGTATGCCAAAATGAGTGGGGACGCATATGAAGTCTATTCGGGGTATTTGGTACTCAGTTTCATTTCGTGACTCGATTCGTATGCACGCAGTTTACATTTCCGTCGAAACCCATTCTGGAGGAAAGTTTACCGTCGAGTTGGATGGATTCGAAATGCGTGCCATGATGAGATATGATGCACGCCAAGTCCATACAAGGTGTTTGCCACTCAGTTTATTTCATGTCTCGATTTCACATACATGGATTTTGCGGTGCCCGTCGGAATTCGATTTTGAGGAAAGTTTAACTCCGGCTCGGATGGATTCAATGCATGCCAAATGAGGTAGGGCACATATGAAGTCCATTCGAGGTGTTTGGCACTCAGTTTCATTGCGTGTCTCGATTTTGTCCGTGTGGAGTTTGTAGTACCCGTTGAAACCCACTTTGGTGGAAAGTTTAACACTGAGTCGGATTGATTCCAAATCAATGCGGAAAATAGTGAGGGCACGCGTGAAGTCAATTCGATGTATTTGGCACTCAGTTTCACTTTGTCACTCGATTTCGTACGAGTGTAGTTTAAAGTACCCGTCAGAATCCATTTCGGTGGAAAGTTTGACACGGAGTCAGACGGATTCAAAATGTATGCCAAAATGAGTGGGGACGCATATGAAGTCTATTCGGGGTATTTGGTACTCAGTTTCATTTCGTGACTCGATTTCGTATGCATGCAGTTTACATTTCCTGTCGAAACCCATTCTGGAGGAAAGTTTACCGTCGAGTTGGATGGATTCGAAATGCTTGCCATGATGAGATATGATGCACGCCAAGTCCACACAAGGTGTTTGCCACTCAGTTTATTTCATGTCTCGATTTCACATACATGGATTTTGCGGTGCCCGTCGGAATTCGATTTTGAGGAAAGTTTAACTCCGACTCGGACGGATTCAATGCCTGCCAAATGAGGTAGGGCACATATGAATGTCCATTCGAGGTGTTTGGCACTCAGTTTCATTGCGTGTCTCGATTTTGTCCGTGTGGAGTTTGTAGTACCCGTTGAAACCCACTTTGGTGGAAAGTTTAACACTGAGTCGTATTGATTCCAAATCAATGCGGAAAATAGTGAGGGCACGCGTGAAGTCAATTCGATGTATTTGGCACTCAGTTTCACTTTGTCACTCGATTTCGTACGAGTGTAGTTTAAAGTACCCGTCAGAATCCATTTCGGTGGAAAGTTTGACACGGAGTCAGACGGATTCAAAATGTATGCCAAAATGAGTGGGGACGCATATGAAGTCTATTCGGGGTATTTGGTACTCAGTTTCATTTCGTGACTCGATTCGTATGCACACAGTTTACATTTCCGTCGAAACCCATTCTGGAGGAAAGTTTACCGTCGAGTTGGATGGATTCGAAATGCGTGCCATGATGAGATATGATGCACGCCAAGTCCAGTCAAGGTGTTTGCCACTCAGTTTATTTCATGTCTCGATTTCGCATACATGGATTTTGCGGTGCCCGTCGGAATTCGATTTTGAGGAAAGTTTAACACCGGCTCGGATGGATTCAATGCATGCCAAATGAGGTAGGGCACATATGAAGTCCATTCGAGGTGTTTGGCACTCAGTTTCATTGCGTGTCTCGATTTTGTCCGTGTGGAGTTTGTAGTACCCGTTGAAACCCACTTTGGAGGAAAGTTTAACACTGAGTCGGATTGATTCAAAATCAATGCGGAAAATAGTGGGGGCACGCGTGACGTCAATTCGATGTATTTGGCACTCAGTTTCATTGCGTGTCTCGATTTTGTCCGTGTGGAGTTTGTAGTACCCATTGAAACCCACTTTGGTGGAAAGTTTAACACTGAGTCGGATTGATTCCAAATCAATGCGGAAAATAGTGAGGGCACGCGTGAAGTCAATTCGATGTATTTGGCACTCAGTTTCACTTTGTCACTCGATTTCGTACGAGTGTAGTTTAAAGTACCCGTCAGAATCCATTTCGGTGGAAAGTTTGACACGGAGTCAGACGGATTCAAAATGTATGCCAAAATGAGTGGGGACGCATATGAAGTCTATTCGGTGTATTTGGTACTCAGTTTCATTTCGTGACTCGATTTCGTATGCATGCAGTTTACATTTCTGTCGAAACCCATTCTGGAGGAAAGTTTACCGTCGAGTTGGATGGATTCGAAATGCTTGCCATGATGAGATATGATGCACGCCAAGTCCACACAAGGTGTTTGCCACTCAGTTTATTTCATGTCTCGATTTCACATACATGGATTTTGCGGTGCCCGTCGGAATTCGATTTTGAGGAAAGTTTAACTCCGACTCGGACGGATTCAATGCCTGCCAAATGAGGTAGGGCACATATGAATGTCCATTCGAGGTGTTTGGCACTCAGTTTCATTGCGTGTCTCGATTTTGTCCGTGTGGAGTTTGTAGTACCCGTTGAAACCCACTTTGGTGGAAAGTTTAACACTGAGTCGTATTGATTCCAAATCAATGCGAAAAATAGTGAGGGCACGCGTGAAGTCAATTCGATGTATTTGGCACTCAGTTTCACTTTGTCACTCGATTTCGTACGAGTGTAGTTTAAAGTACCCGTCAGAATCCATTTCGGTGGAAAGTTTGACACGGAGTCAGACGGATTCAAAATGTATGCCAAAATGAGTGGGGACGCATATGAAGTCTATTCGGGGTATTTGGTACTCAGTTTCATTTCGTGACTCGATTCGTATGCACGCAGTTTACATTTCCGTCGAAACCCATTCTGGAGGAAAGTTTACCGTCGAGTTGGATGGATTCGAAATGCGTGCCATGATGAGATATGATGCACGCCAAGTCCAGTCAAGGTGTTTGCCACTCAGTTTATTTCATGTCTCGATTTCACATACATGGATTTTGCGGTGCCCGTCGGAATTCGATTTTGAGGAAAGTTTAACACCGGCTCGGATGGATTCAATGCATGCCAAATGAGGTAGGGCACATATGAAGTCCATTCGAGGTGTTTGGCACTCAGTTTCATTGCGTGTCTCGATTTTGTCCGTGTGGAGTTTGTAGTACCCGTTGAAACCCACTTTGGTGGAAAGTTTAACACTGAGTCGGATTGATTCCAAATCAATGCGGAAAATAGTGAGGGCACGCGTGAAGTCAATTCGATGTATTTGGCACTCAGTTTCACTTTGTCACTCGATTTCGTACGAGTGTAGTTTAAAGTACCCGTCAGAATCCATTTCGGTGGAAAGTTTGACACGGAGTCAGACGGATTCAAAATGTATGCCAAAATGAGTGGGGACGCATATGAAGTCTATTCGGGGTATTTGGTACTCAGTTTCATTTCGTGACTCGATTTCGTATGCACGCAGTTTACATTTCCGTCGAAACCCATTCTGGAGGAAAGTTTACCGTCGAGTTGGATGGATTCGAAATGCGTGCCATGATGAGATATGATGCACGCCAAGTCCATTCAAGGTGTTTGCCACTCAGTTTATTTCATGTCTCGATTTCACATACATGGATTTTGCGGTGCCCGTCGGAATTCGATTTTGAGGAAAGTTTAACACCGGACTCGGATGGATTCAATGCATGCCAAATGAGGTAGGGCACATATGAAGTCCATTCGAGGTGTTTGGCACTCAGTTTCATTGCGTGTCTCGATTTTGTCCGTGTGGAGTTTGTAGTACCCGTTGAAACCCACTTTGGTGGAAAGTTTAACACTGAGTCGGATTGATTCAAATCAATGCGGAAAATAGTGAGGGCACGCGTGAAGTCAATTCGATGTATTTGGCACTCAGTTTCATTGGTGACACTGAGTTACACTGGTCGGATTGATTCCAATCAATGCGAGAAATAGTGAGGGCACGCGTGAAGTCAATTCGATGTATTTGGCACTCAGTTTCACTTTGTCACTCGATTTCGTACGAGTGTAGTTTAAAGTACCCGTACAGAATCCATTTCGGTGGAAAGTTTGACACGGAGTCAGACGGATTCAAAATGTATGCCAAAATGAGTGGGGACGCATATGAAGTCTATTCGGGTATTTGGTACTCAGTTTCATTTCGTGAACTCGATTTCGTATGCACACAGTTTACATTTCCGTCGAAACCCATTCTGGAGGAAAGTTTACCGTCGAGTTGGATGGATTCGAAATGCGTGCCATGATGAGATATGATGCACGCCAAGTCCATACAAGGTGTTTGCCACTCAGTTTATTTCATGTCTCGATTTCACATACATGGATTTTGCGGTGCCCGTCGGAATTCGATTTTGAGGAAAGTTTAACTCCGACTCGGACGGATTCAATGCCTGCCAAATGAGGTAGGGCACATATGAAGTCCATTCGAGGTGTTTGGCACTCAGTTTCATTGCGTGTCTCGATTTTGTCCGTGTGGAGTTTGTAGTACCCGTTGAAACCCACTTTGGTGGAAAGTTTAACACTGAGTCGGATTGATTCCAAATCAATGCGAAAATAGTGAGGGCACGCGTGAAGTCAATTCGATGTATTTGGCACTCAGTTTCACTTTGTCACTCGATTTCGTACGAGTGTAGTTTAAAGTACCCGTCAGAATCCATTTCGGTGGAAAGTTTGACACGGAGTCAGACGGATTCAAAATGTATGCCAAAATGAGTGGGGACGCATATGAAGTCTATTCGGGGTATTTGGTACTCAGTTTCATTTCGTGACTCGATTTCGTATGCACGCAGTTTACATTTCCGTCGAAACCCATTCTGGAGGAAAGTTTACCGTCGAGTTGGATGGATTCGAAATGCGTGCCATGATGAGATATGATGCACGCCAAGTCCATCAAGGTGTTTGCCACTCAGTTTATTTCATGTCTCGATTTCACATACATGGATTTTGCGGTGCCCGTCGGAATTCGATTTTGAGGAAAGTTTAACTCCGGACTCGGATGGATTCAATGCATGCCAAATGAGGTAGGGCACATATGAAGTCCATTCGAGGTGTTTGGCACTCAGTTTCATTGCGTGTCTCGATTTTGTCCGTGTGGAGTTTGTAGTACCCGTTGAAACCCACTTTGGTGGAAAGTTTAACACTGAGTCGGATTGATTCAAATCAATGCGGAAAATAGTGAGGGCACGCGTGAAGTCAATTCGATGTATTTGGCACTCAGTTTCACTTTGTCACTCGATTTCGTACGAGTGTAGTTTAAAGTACCCGTCAGAATCCATTTCGGTGGAAAGTTTGACACGGAGTCAGACGGATTCAAAATGTATGCCAAAATGAGTGGGGACGCATATGAAGTCTATTCGGGGTATTTGGTACTCAGTTTCATTTCGTGACTCGATTTCGTATGCACGCAGTTTACATTTCCGTCGAAACCCATTCTGGAGGAAAGTTTACCGTCGAGTTGGATGGATTCGAAATGCGTGCCATGATGAGATATGATGCACGCCAAGTCCATTCAAGGTGTTTGCCACTCAGTTTATTTCAAGTCTCGATTTCACATACATGGATTTTGCGGTGCCCGTCGGAATTCGATTTTGAGGAAAGTTTAACACCGGCTCGGATGGATTCAATGCATGCCAAATGAGGTAGGGCACATATGAAGTCCATTCGAGGTGTTTGGCACTCAGTTTCATTGCGTGTCTCGATTTTGTCCGTGTGGAGTTTGTAGTACCCGTTGAAACCCACTTTGGTGGAAAGTTTAACACTTAGTCGGATTGATTCCAAATCAATGCGAAAAATAGTGAGGGCACGCGTGAAGTCAATTCGATGTATTTGGCACTCAGTTTCACTTTGTCACTCGATTTCGTACGAGTGTAGTTTAAAGTACCCGTCAGAATCCATTTCGGTGGAAAGTTTGACACGGAGTCAGACGGATTCAAAATGTATGCCAAAATGAGTGGGGACGCATATGAAGTCTATTCGGGTATTTGGTACTCAGTTTCATTTCGTGACTCGATTTCGTATGCACGCAGTTTACATTTCTGTCGAAACCCATTCTGGAGGAAAGTTTACCGTCGAGTTGGATGGATTCGAAATGCTTGCCATGATGAGATATGATGCACGCCAAGTCCACACAAGGTGTTTGCCACTCAGTTTATTTCATGTCTCGATTTCACATACATGGATTTTGCGGTGCCCGTCGGAATTCGATTTTGAGGAAAGTTTAACTCCGACTCGGACGGATTCAATGCCTGCCAAATGAGGTAGGGCACATATGAAGTCCATTCGAGGTGTTTGGCACTCAGTTTCATTGCGTGTCTCGATTTTGTCCGTGTGGAGTTTGTAGTACCCGTTGAAACCCACTTTGGTGGAAAGTTTAACACTGAGTCGTATTGATTCCAAATCAATGCGGAAAATAGTGAGGGCACGCGTGAAGTCAATTCGATGTATTTGGCACTCAGTTTCACTTTGTCACTCGATTTCGTACGAGTGTAGTTTAAAGTACCCGACAGAATCCATTTCGGTGGAAAGTTTGACACGGAGTCAGACGGATTCAAAATGTATGCCAAAATGAGTGGGGACGCATATGAAGTCTATTCGGGGTATTTGGTACTCAGTTTCATTTCGTGACTCGATTCGTATGCACACAGTTTACATTTCCGTCGAAACCCATTCTGGAGGAAAGTTTTACCGTCGAGTTGGATGGATTCCAAATGCGTGCCATGATGAGATATGATGCACGCCAAGTCCAGTCAAGGTGTTTGCCACTCAGTTTATTTCATGTCTCGATTTCAGCATACATGGATTTTGCGGTGCCCGTCGGAATTCGATTTTGAGGAAAGTTTAACACCGGCTCGGATGGATTCAATGCATGCCAAATGAGGTAGGGCACATATGAAGTCCATTCGAGGTGTTTGGCACTCAGTTTCATTGCGTGTCTCGATTTTGTCCGTGTGGAGTTTGTAGTACCCGTTGAAACCCACTTTGGAGGAAAGTTTAAACACTGAGTCGGATTGATTCAAAATCAATGCGGAAAATAGTGAGGGCACGTAAGTTTAACACTTAGTCGGATTGATTCCAAATCAATGCGAGAAATAGTGAGGGCACGCGTGAAGTCAATTCGATGTATTTGGCACTCAGTTTCACTTTGTCACTCGATTTCGTACGAGTGTAGTTTAAAGTACCCGTCAGAATCCATTTCGGTGGAAAGTTTGACACGGAGTCAGACGGATTCAAAATGTATGCCAAAATGAGTGGGGACGCATATGAAGTCTATTCGGTGTATTTGGTACTCAGTTTCATTTCGTGACTCGATTTCGTATGCACACAGTTTACATTTCTGTCGAAACCCATTCTGGAGGAAAGTTTACCGTCGAGTTGGATGGATTCGAAATGCGTGCCATGATGAGATATGATGCACGCCAAGTCCACACAAGGTGTTTGCCACTCAGTTTATTTCATGTCTCGATTTCACATACATGGATTTTGCGGTGCCCGTCGGAATTCGATTTTGAGGAAAGTTTAACTCCGGCTCGGATGGATTCAATGCATGCCAAATGAGGTAGGGCACATATGAAGTCCATTCGAGGTGTTTGGCACTCAGTTTCATTGCGTGTCTCGATTTTGTCCGTGTGGAGTTTGTAGTACCCGTTGAAACCCACTTTGGTGGAAAGTTTAACACTGAGTCGGATTGATTCAAAATCAATGCGGAAAATAGTGAGGGCACGCGTGAAGTCAATTCGATGTATTTGGCACTCAGTTTCACTTTGTCACTCGATTTCGTACGAGTGTAGTTTAAAGTACCCGTCAGAATCCATTCGGTGGAAAGTTTGACACGGAGTCAGACGGATTCAAAATGTATGCCAAAATGAGTGGGGACGCATATGAAGTCTATTCGGGGTATTTGGTACTCAGTTTCATTTCGTGACTCGATTTCGTATGCATGCAGTTTACATTTCCGTCGAAACCCATTCTGGAGGAAAGTTTACCGTCGAGTTGGATGGATTCGAAATGCGTGCCATGATGAGATATGATGCACGCCAAGTCCATACAAGGTGTTTGCCACTCAGTTTATTTCATGTCTCGATTTCACATACATGGATTTTGCGGTGCCCGTCGGAATTCGATTTTGAGGAAAGTTTAACTCCGGCTCGGATGGATTCAATGCCTGCCAAATGAGGTAGGGCACATATGAAGTCCATTCGAGGTGTTTGGCACTCAGTTTCATTGCGTGTCTCGATTTTGTCCGTGTGGAGTTTGTAGTACCCGTTGAAACCCACTTTGGTGGAAAGTTTAACACTTAGTCGGATTGATTCCAAATCAATGCGAGAAATAGTGAGGGCACGCGTGAAGTCAATTCGATGTATTTGGCACTCAGTTTCACTTTGTCACTCGATTTCGTACGAGTGTAGTTTAAAGTACCCGTCAGAATCCATTTCGGTGGAAAGTTTGACACGGAGTCAGACGGATTCAAAATGTATGCCAAAATGAGTGGGGACGCATATGAAGTCTATTCGGGGTATTTGGTACTCAGTTTCATTTCGTGACTCGATTCGTATGCACGCAGTTTACATTTCCGTCGAAACCCATTCTGGAGGAAAGTTTACCGTCGAGTTGGATGGATTCGAAATGCGTGCCATGATGAGATATGATGCACGCCAAGTCCATACAAGGTGTTTGCCACTCAGTTTATTTCATGTCTCGATTTCACATACATGGATTTTGCGGTGCCCGTCGGAATTCGATTTTGAGGAAAGTTTAACTACCGGCTCGGATGGATTCAATGCATGCCAAATGAGGTAGGGCACATATGAAGTCCATTCGAGGTGTTTGGCACTCAGTTTCATTGCGTGTCTCGATTTTGTCCGTGTGGAGTTTGTAGTACCCGTTGAAACCCACTTTGGTGGAAAGTTTAACACTGAGTCGGATTGATTCAAATCAATGCGGAAAATAGTGAGGGCACGCGTGAAGTCAATTCGATGTATTTGGCACTCAGTTTCACTTTGTCACTCGATTTCGTACGAGTGTAGTTTAAAGTACCCGTCAGAATCCATTTCGGTGGAAAGTTTGACACGGAGTCAGACGGATTCAAAATGTATGCCAAAATGAGTGGGGACGCATATGAAGTCTATTCGGGGTATTTGGTACTCAGTTTCATTTCGTGACTCGATTTCGTATGCATGCACAGTTTACATTTCCTGTCGAAACCCATTCTGGAGGAAAGTTTACCGTCGAGTTGGATGGATTCGAAATGCTTGCCATGATGAGATATGATGCACGCCAAGTCCACACAAGGTGTTTGCCACTCAGTTTATTTCATGTCTCGATTTCACATACATGGATTTTGCGGTGCCCGTCGGAATTCGATTTTGAGGAAAGTTTAACTCCGGCTCGGATGGATTCAATGCCATGGCCAAATGAGGTAGGGCACATATGAAGTCCATTCGAGGTGTTTGGCACTCAGTTTCATTGCGTGTCTCGATTTGTCCGTGTGGAGTTTGTAGTACCCGTTGAAACCGCTTTGGTGGAAAGTTTAACACTTAGTCGGATTGATTCCAAATCAATGCGGAAAATAGTGAGGGCACGCGTGAAGTCAATTCGATGTATTTGGCACTCAGTTTCACTTTGTCACTCGATTTCGTACGAGTGTAGTTTAAAGTACCCGTCAGAATCCATTTCGGTGGAAAGTTTGACACGGAGTCAGACGGATTCAAAATGTATGCCAAAATGACGTGGGACGCATATGAAGTCTATTCGGTGTATTTGGTACTCAGTTTCATTTCGTGACTCGATTTTCGTATGCACACAGTTTACATTTCTGTCGAAACCCATTCTGGAGGAAAGTTTACCGTCGAGTTGGATGGATTCGAAATGCTTGCCATGATGAGATATGATGCACGCCAAGTCCACACAAGGTGTTTGCCACTCAGTTTATTTCATGTCTCGATTTCACATACATGGATTTTGCGGTGCCCGTCGGAATTCGATTTTGAGGAAAAGTTTAACTCCGACTCGGACGGATTCAATGCATGCCAAATGAGGTAGGGCACATATGAAGTCCATTCGAGGTGTTTGGCACTCAGTTTCATTGCGTGTCTCGATTTTGTCCGTGTGGAGTTTGTAGTACCCGTTGAAACCCACTTTGGTGGAAAGTTTAACACTGAGTCGGATTGATTCCAAATCAATGCGGAAAATAGTGAGGGCACGCGTGAAGTCAATTCGATGTATTTGGCACTCAGTTTCACTTTGTCACTCGATTTCGTACGAGTGTAGTTTAAAGTACCCGTCAGAATCCATTTCGGTGGAAAGTTTGACACGGAGTCAGACGGATTCAAAATGTATGCCAAAATGAGTGGGGACGCATATGAAGTCTATTCGGGTATTTGGTACTCAGTTTTCATTTCGTGACTCGATTTCGTATGCACTGCAGTTTACATTTCCGTCGAAACCCATTCTGGAGGAAAGTTTACCGTCGAGTTGGATGGATTCGAAATGCGTGCCATGATGAGATATGATGCACGCCAAGGTCCATTCAAGGTGTTTGCCACTCAGTTTATTTCATGTCTCGATTTCACATACATGGATTTTGCGGTGCCCGTCGGAATTCGATTTTGAGGAAAGTTTAACACCGGCTCGGATGGATTCAATGCATGGCCAAATGAGGTAGGGCACATATGAAGTCCATTCGAGGTGTTTGGCACTCAGTTTCAGTTGCGTGTCTCGATTTTGTCCGTGTGGAAGTTTTGTAGTACCCGTTGAAACCCACTTTGGAGGAAAGTTTAACACTGAGTCGGATTGATTCAAAATCAATGCGGAAAATAGTGAGGGCACGCGTGAAGTCAATTCGATGTATTTGGCACTACGGTTTCACTTTTGTCACTCGATTTCGTACGAGTGTAGTTTAAAGTACCCGTCAGAATCCATTTCGGTGGAAAGTTTGACACGGAGTCAGACGGATTCAAAATGTATGCCAAAATGAGTGGGGACGCATATGAAGTCTATTCGGGGTATTTGGTACTCAGTTTCATTTCGTGACTCGATTTCGTATGCACAGCAGTTTACATTTCCGTCGAAACCCATTCTGGAGGAAAGTTTACCGTCGAGTTGGATGGATTCGAAATGCTTGCCATGATGAGATATGATGCACGCCAAGTCCACATCAAGGTGTTTGCCACTCAGTTTATTTCATGTCTCGATTTCACATACATGGATTTTGCGGTGCCCGTCGGAATTCGATTTTGAGGAAAGTTTAACTCCGACTCGGACTGGATTCAATGCCTGCCAAATGAGGTAGGGCACATATGAAGTCCATTCGAGGTGTTTGGCACTCAGTTTCATTGCGTGTCTCGATTTTGTCCGTGTGGAGTTTGTAGTACCCGTTGAAACCCACTTTGGTGGAAAGTTTAACACTGAGTCGGATTGATTCCAAATCAATGCGGAAAATAGTGAGGGCACGCGTGAAAGTCAATTCGATGTATTTGGCACTCAGTTTCACTTTGTCACTCGATTTCGTACGAGTGTAGTTTAAAGTACCCGTCAGAATCCATTTCGGTGGAAAGTTTGACACGGAGTCAGACGGATTCAAAATGTATGCCAAAATGAGTGGGGACGCATATGAAGTCTATTCGGGGTATTTGGTACTCAGTTTCATTCTGTGACTCGATTTCGTATGCACTGCAGTTTACATTTCCGTCGAAACCCATTCTGGAGGAAAGTTTTACCGTTCGAGTTGGATGGATTCGAAATGCTTGCCATGATGAGATATGATGCACGCCAAGTCCATTCAAGGTGTTGCCACTCAGTTTATTTCATGTCCTCGATTTCACATACATGGATTTTGCGGTGCCCGTTCGGAATTCGATTTGAGGAAAGTTAACACCGACTCGGATGGATTCAATGCATGCCAAATGAGGTAGGGCACATATGAAGGTCCATTCGAGGTGTTTGGCACTCAGTTTCATTGCGTGTCTCGATTTTGTCCGTGTGGAGTTTGTAGTACCCGTTGAAACCCACTTTGGTGGAAAGTTTAACACTGAGTCGGATTGATTCAAAATCAATGCGGAAAATAGTGGAGGGCACGCGTGAAGTCCAATTCGATGTATTTGGCACTCAGTTTCACTTTGTCACTCGATTTCGTACGAGTGTAGTTTAAAGTACCCGTCAGAATCCATTTCGGTGGAAAGTTTGACACGGAGTCAGACGGATTCAAAATGTATGCCAAAATGAGTGGGGACGCATATGAAGTCTATTCGGGGTAATTTGGTACTCAGTTTCATTTCGTGACTCGATTTCGTATGCACACAGTTTACATTTCCGTCGAAAACCCATTTGGAGGAAAAGTTTTACCGTCGAGTTGGATGGATTCGAAATGCTTGCCATGATGAGATATGATGCACGCCAAGTCCACATCAAGGTGTTTGCCACTCAGTTTATTTCATGTCTCGATTTCACATACATGGATTTTGCGGTGCCCGTCGGAATTCGATTTTGAGGAAAGTTTAAACTACCGGACTCGGACTGGATTTCAATGCATGCCAAATGAGGTAGGGCACATATGAAGTCCATTCGAGGTGTTTGGCACTCAGTTTCATTGCCGTGTCTCGATTTTTGTCCGTGTGGAGTTTGTAGTACCCGTTGAAACCCACTTTGGTGGAAAGTTTAACACTGAGTCGGATTGATTCCAAAATCAATGCGGAAAAATAGTGAGGGCACGCGTGAAGTCAATTCGATGTATTTGGCACTCAGTTTCAACTTTGTCACTCGATTTCGTACGAGTGTAGTTTTAAGTACCGTCAGAATCCATTTCGGTGGAAAGTTTGACACGGAGTCAGACGGATTCAAAATGTATGCCAAAATGAGTGGGGACGGCATATGAAGTCTATTCGGGGTATTTGGTACTCAGTTTCATTCGTGACTCGATTTCGTATGCACGCAGTTTCCATTTCGTCGAAAACCCCATTCTGGAGGAAAGTTTACCGTCGAGGTGGATGGATTCGAAATGCGTGCCATGATGAGATATGATGCAGCCAAGTCCATTCACACGGCTGCTGTTTGCCCACTCAGTTTATTTATGTCTCGATTCACATACAGGGATTTTGCGGTGCCCATCGGAATTCGATTTTGAGGAAAGTTTAACACCGACTCGGATGGATTCAATGCACTGCCCAAATGAGGTAGGGCACATATGAAGTCCATTCGAGGTGTTTGGCACTCAGTTTCATTGCGTGTCTCGATTTTGTCCGTGTGGAGTTTGTAGGTACCCGTTGAAACCCCACTTGGTGGAAAGTTTAACACTTGAGTCGGATTGATTTTCCAAATCAAGGTGCGAAAATAGTGAGGGGCACAGCGTTGAAGTCAATTCGATGTATTTGGCACCTCAGTTTCACTTTGTCACTCGATTTCGTACGAGTGTAGTTTAAAGTACCCGTCAGAATCCCATTTCGGGGTGGAAAGTTTGACACGGAGTCAGACGGATTCCAAATGTATGCCAAAATGAGTGGGGACGCATATGAAGTCTATTCGGGTATTTGGTACTCAGTTTCATTTCGTGACTCGATTTCGTATGCACCGCAGTTTACATTTCCGTCGAAACCCATTCTGGAGGAAAGTTTACCGTCGGTTGGATGGATTCGAAATGTGTGCCATGATGAGATATGATGCACGCCAAGTCCACATTCAAGGGTGTTTGCCACTCAGTTTATTTCATGTCTCGATTTCACATACATGGATTTTGCGGTGCCCGTCGGAATTCGATTTTGAGGAAAGTTTAACACCCGACTCGGACTGGATTCAATGCCCTGCCAAATGAGGTAGGGCACATATGAAGTCCATTCGATGGTGTTTGGCACTCAGTTTCATTGCGTTGTCTCGATTTTGTCCGTGTGAAGTTTGTAGTACCCGTTGAAACCCACTTTGGTAGGAAAGTTTAACACTGAGTCGGATTGATTCAAATCAATTGCGGAAAATAGTGAGGGCACGCGTGAAGTCAATTCGATGTATTTGGCACTCAGGTTTCACTTTGTCACTCGGATTTCGTACGAGTGTAGTTTAAAGTACCCGTCAGAATCCATTTTCGGTGGAAAGTTTGACACGGAGTCAGACGGATTCAAAATGTATGCCAAAATGAGTGGGGAGCATATGAAGTCTATTCGGGGTATTTGGTACTCAGTTTCATTTCGTGACTCGATTTCGTATGCATGCAGTTTTACATTTCCGTCGAAACCCATTCTGGAGGAAAGTTTACCGTCGAGTTGGATGGATTCGAAATGCGTGCCATGATGAGATATGATGCACGCCAAGTCCATTCAAGGTGTTTGCCACTCAGTTTATTTCATGTCTCGATTTCACATACATGGATTTTTGCGGTGCCCGTCGGAATTCGATTTTGAGGAAAGTTTAACACCGGCTCGGATGGATTCAATGCATGCCAAATGAGGTAGGGCACATATGAGTCCATTCGAGGTGTTTGGCACTCAGTTTTCATGTGCGTGTCTCGATTTTTTCCGTGTGGAGTTTGTAGTACCCGTTGAAACCCACTTTGGTGGAAAGTTTAACACTGAGTCGGATTGATTCCAAATCAATGCGGAAAATAGTGAGGCACGCGTTGAAGTCAATTCGATGTATTTGGCACTCAGTTTCACTTTGTCACTCGATTTCGTACGAGTGTAGTTTTAAAGTACCCGTCAGAATCCATTTCGGTGGAAAGTTTGACACGGAGTCAGACGGATTCAAAATGTATGCCAAAATAAGTGGGGACGCATATGAAGTCTATTCGGTGTATTTGGTACTCAGTTTCATTTCGTGACTCGATTTCGTATGCACACAGTTTACATTTCCGTCGAAACCCATTCTGGAGGAAAGTTTACCGTCGAGTTGGATGGATTCGAAATGCGTGCCATGATGAGATATGATGCACGCCAAGTCCACACAAGGTGTTTGCCACTCAGTTTATTTCATGTCTCGATTTCACATACATGGATTTTGCGGTGCCCGTCGGAATTCGATTTTGAGGAAAGTTTAACTCCGACTCGGACGGATTCAATGCCTGCCAAATGAGGGTAGGGCACATATGAAGTCATTCGAGGTGTTTGGCACTCAGTTTCATTTGCGTGTCTCGATTTTTGTCCGTGTGGAAGTTTGTAGTACCCGTTGAAACCCACTTTGGGGAAAGTTTAAACTGAGTCGGATTGATTCAAATCAATGCGGAAAATAGTGAGGGCACGCGTGAAGTCAATTCGATGTATTTGGCACTCAGTTTCACTTTGTCACTCGATTTCGTACGAGTGTAGTTTAAAGTACCCGTCCAGAATCCATTTCGGTGGAAAGTTTGACACGGAGTCAGACGGATTCAAAATGTATGCCAAAATGACGTGGGGACGCATATGAAGTCTATTCGGGGTATTTGGTACTCAGTTTTCATTTCGTGACTCGATTTCGTATGCACGCCAGTTTTACATTTCCGTCGAAACCCCATTCTGGAGGAAAGTTTACCGTCGAGTTGGATGGATTCGAAATGCGTGCCATGATGAGATATGATGCACGCCAAGTCCATTACAAGGTGTTTGCCACTCAGTTTATTTCATGTCTCGATTTCACATACATGGATTTTGCGGTGCCCGTCGGAATTCGATTTTGAGGAAAGTTTAACACCGGCTCGGATGGATTCAATGCATGCCAAATGAGGTAGGGCACATATGAAGTCCATTCGAGGTGTTTGGCACTCAGTTTCATTGCTGTGTCTCGATTTTGTCCGTGTGGAGTTTGTAGTACCCGTTGAAACCCACTTTGGATGGAAAGTTTAACACTGAGTCGGATTGATTCAAAATCAATGCGGAAAATAGTGAGGGCACGCGTGAAGTCAATTCGATGTATTTGGCCACTCAGTTTCACTTTGTCACTCGATTTCGTACGAGTGTAGTTTAAAGTACCCGTCAGAATCCATTTCGGTGGAAAGTTTGACACGGAGTCAGACGGATTCAAATGTATGCCAAAATGAGTGGGGACGCATATGAAGTCTATTCGGTGTATTTGGTACTCAGTTTCATTTCGTGACTCGATTTCGTATTGCAGCAGTTTACATTTCCTGTCGAAACCCATTCTGGAGGAAAGTTTACCGTCGAGTTGGATGGATTCGAAATGCTTGCCATGATGAGATATGATGCACGCCAAGTCCAATCAAGGTGTTTGCCACTCAGTTTATTTCATGTCTCGATTTCACATACATGGATTTTGCGGTGCCCGTCGGAATTCGATTTTGAGGAAAGTTTTAACATCCGGCCTCGGATGGATTCAATGCATGCCAAATGAGGGTAGGGCACATATGAAGTCCATTCGAGGTGTTTGGCACTCAGTTTCATTGCGTGTCTCGATTTTGTCCGTGTGGAGTTTGTAGTACCCGTTGAAACCCACTTTGGTGGAAAGTTTAACACTGAGTCGGATTGATTCAAAATCAATGCGGAAAATAGTGAGGGCACGCGTGAAGTCAATTCGATGTATTTGGCACTCAGGTTTCACTTTGTCACTCGATTTCGTACGAGTGTAGTTTAAAGTACCCGACAGAATCCATTTCGGTGGAAAGTTTGACACGGAGTCAGACGGATTCAAAATGTATGCCAAATGAGTGGGGACGCATATGAAGTCTATTCGGGGTATTTGGTACTCAGTTTCATTTCGTGACTCGATTTCGTATGCATGCAGTTTACATTTCCGTCGAAACCCATTCTGGAGGAAAGTTTACCGTCGAGTTGGATGGATTCGAAATGCTTGCCATGATGAGATATGATGCACGCCAAGTCCATACAAGGTGTTTGCCACTCAGTTTATTTCATGTCTCGATTTCACATACATGGATTTTGCGGTGCCCGTCGGAATTCGATTTTGAGGAAAGTTTAACACCGGCTCGGATGGATTCAATGCATGCCAAATGAGGTAGGGCACATATGAAGTCCATTCGAGGTGTTTGGCACTCAGTTTCATTGCGTGTCTCGATTTTGTCCGTGTGGAGTTTGTAGTACCCGTTGAAACCCACTTTGGAGGAAAGTTTAACACTGAGTCGGATTGATTCAAAATCAATGCGGAAAATAGTGAGGGCACGCGTGACGTCAATTCGATGTATTTGGCACTCAGTTTCATTGCGTGTCTCGATTTTGTCCGTGTGGAGTTTGTAGTACCCATTGAAACCCACTTTGGTGGAAAGTTTAACACTGAGTCGGATTGATTCCAAATCAATGCGGAAAATAGTGAGGGCACGCGTGAAGTCAATTCGATGTATTTGGCACTCAGTTTCACTTTGTCACTCGATTTCGTACGAGTGTAGTTTAAAGTACCCGTCAGAATCCATTTCGGTGGAAAGTTTGACACGGAGTCAGACGGATTCAAAATGTATGCCAAAATGAGTGGGGACGCATATGAAGTCTATTCGGGTATTTGGTACTCAGTTTCATTTCGTGACTCGATTTCGTATGCACAGAGTTTACATTTCTGTCGAAACCCATTCTGGAGGAAAGTTTACCGTCGAGTTGGATGGATTCGAAATGCTTGCCATGATGAGATATGATGCACGCCAAGTCCACACAAGGTGTTTGCCACTCAGTTTATTTCATGTCTCGATTTCACATACATGGATTTTGCGGTGCCCGTCGGAATTCGATTTTGAGGAAAGTTTAACTCCGACTCGGACGGATTCAATGCCTGCCAAATGAGGTAGGGCACATATGATGTCCATTCGAGGTGTTTGGCACTCGTTTTCATTGCGTGTCTCGATTTTGTGTGTGGAGTTTGTAGTACCCGTTGAAACCCACTTTGGTGGAAAGTTTAACACTGAGTGTATTGATTCCAAATCAATGCGAAAAATAGTGAGGGCACGCGTGAAGTCAATTCGATGTATTTGGCACTCAGTTTCACTTTGTCACTCGATTTCGTACGAGTGTAGTTTAAAGTACCCGTCAGAATCCATTTCGGTGGAAAGTTTGACACGGAGTCAGACGGATTCAAAATGTATGCCAAAATGAGTGGGGACGCATATGAAGTCTATTCGGGGTATTTGGTACTCAGTTTCATTTCGTGACTCGATTCGTATGCACGCAGTTTACATTTCCGTCGAAACCCATTCTGGAGGAAAGTTTACCGTCGAGTTGGATGGATTCAAATGCGTGCCATGATGAGATATGATGCACGCCAAGTCAGTCAAGGTGTTTGCCACTCAGTTTATTTCATGTCTCGATTTCGCATACATGGATTTTGCGGTGCCCGTCGGAATTCGATTTTGAGGAAAGTTTAACACCGGCTCGGATGGATTCAATGCATGCCAAATGAGGTAGGGCACATATGAAGTCCATTCGAGGTGTTTGGCACTCAGTTTCATTGCGTGTCTCGATTTTGTCCGTGTGGAGTTTGTAGTACCCGTTGAAACCCACTTTGGTGGAAAGTTTAACACTGAGTCGGATTGATTCAAAATCAATGCGGAAAATAGTGGGGGCACGGTGACGTCAATTCGATGTATTTGGCACTCAGTTTCATTGCGTGTCTCGATTTTGTCCGTGTGGAGTTTGTAGTACCATTGAAAACCCACTTTGGTGGAAAGTTAACACTGAGTCGGATTGATTCCAAATCAATGCGGAAAATAGTGAGGGCACGCGTGAGTCAATTCGATGTATTTGGCACTCAGTTTCACTTTGTCACTCGATTCGTACGAGTGTAGTTTAAAGTACCGTCAGAATCCATTCGGTGGAAAGTTTGACACGGAGTCAGACGGATTCAAAATGTATGCCAAAATGAGTGGGGACGCATAGGTCTATTCGTGTATTGGTACTCAGTTTCATTTCGTGACTCGATTTCGTCTGCATGCAGTTTACATTTCTGTCGAAACCCATTCTGGAGGAAAGTTTACACGTCGAGTTGGATGGATTCGAAATGCTTGCCATGATGAGATATGATGCACGCCAAGTCCACACAAGGTGTTTGCCACTCAGTTTATTTCATTGTCTCGATTTCACATACATGGATTTTGCGGTGCCGTCGGAATTCGATTTTGAGGAAAGTTTAACTCCGACTACGGACGGATTCAATGCCTGCCAAATGAGGTAGGGCACATATGATGTCCATTCGAGGTGTTTGGCACTCAGTTTCATTGCGTGTCTCGATTTTGTCC
>CM029646.1:117948-145970 GCA_017311315.1 Dendrocalamus latiflorus
CACAAACTCCACACGAAAAAATCGAGACACGCAATGAAACTGAGTGCCAAACACCACGAATGGACTTCATATGTGCCCTACCTCATTTGGCATGCATTGAATCCATCCGAGTCGGTGTTAAACTTTCCTCAAAATCGAATTCCGACGGGCACCGCAAAATCCATGTATGTGAAATCGAGACATGAAAAAACTGAGTGGCAAACACCTTGAATGGACTTGGCATGCATCATATCTCATCATGGCACGCATTTCGAATCCATCCAACCCGACGGTAAACTTTCCTCCAAAATGGGTTTCGACGGAAATGTAAACTGCATGCATACGAAATCGAGTCACGAAATGAAACTGAGTACCAAATACCCCGAATGGACTTCATATGCATCCCCACTCATTTTGGCATACATCTTGAATCCGTCTGACTCCGTGTCAAACTTTCCACCGAAATGGATTCTGACGGTTACTTTAAACTACGCTCGTACGAAATCGAGTGACAAAGTGAAACTGAGTGCCAAATACATCGAATTGACTTCACGTGTGCCCTAACTATTTTCCGCATTGATTTTGAATCAATCCGACTCAGTGTTAAACTTTCCACCAAAGTGGGTTTCAACGGGTACCACAAACTCCACACGGACAAAAATCGAGACACGCAATGAAACTGAGTGCCAAACACCTCGAATGGACTTCATATGTGCCCTACCTCATTTGGCATGCATTGAATCCATCCGAGTCGGTGTTAAACTTTCCTCAAAATCGAATTCCGACGGGCACCGCAAAATCCATGTATGTGAAATCGAGACATGAAATAAACTGGAGTGGCAAACACCTTGAATGGACTTGGCATGCATCATATCTCATCATGGCACGCATTTCGAATCCATCCAACCCGACAGTAAACTTTCCTCCAAAAATGGGTTTTCGACGGAAATGTAAACTGCATGCATACGAAATCGAGTCACGAAATGAAACTGAGTACCAAATACCCCGAATGGACTTCATATGCATCCCCACTCATTTTGGCATACATCTTGAATCCGTCTGACTCCGTGTCAAACTTTCCACCGAAATGGATTCTGACGGTTACTTTAAACTACGCTCGTACGAAATCGATGTGACAAAGTGAAACTGAGTGCCAAATACATCGAATTGACTTCACGTGTGCCCTAACTATTTTCCGCATATGATTTTGAATCAATCCGAGCTCAGTGTTAAACTTTCCACCAAAGTGGGTTTCAACGGGTACCACAAACTCCACACGGAAAAAATCGAGACACGCAATGAAACTGAGTGCCAAACACCACGAATGGACTTCATATGTGCCCTACCTCATTTGGCATGCATTGAATCCATCCGAGTCGGTGTTAAACTTTCCTCAAAATCGAATTCCGTACGGGCACCGCAAAATCCATGTATGTGAAATCGAGACATGAAAAAAACTGAGTGGCAAACACCTTGAATGGACTTGGCATGCATCATATCTCATCATGGCACGCATTTCGAATCATCCAACCCGACAGTAAACTTTCCTCCAAAATGGGTTTCGATCGAAATGTAAACTGCATGCATACGAAATCGAGTCACGAAATGAAACTGAGTACCAAATACCCCGAATGGACTTCATATGCATCCCACATCATTTTGGCATACATCTTGAATCCGTCTGACTCCGTGTCAAACTTTCCACCGAAATGGATTCTGACGGTTACTTTAAACTACGCTCGTACGAAATCGAGTGACAAAGTGAAACTGAGTGCCAAATACATCGAATTGACTTCACGTGTGCCCTAACTATTTTCCGCATTGATTTTGAATCAATCCGACTCAGTGTTAAACTTTCCACCAAAGTGGGTTTCAACGGGTACCACAAACTCCATACGGAAAAAATCGAGACACGCAATGAAACTGAGTGCCAAACACCACGAATGGACTTCATATGTGCCCTACCTCATTTGGCATGCATTGAATCCATCCGAGTCGGTGTTAAACTTTCCTCAAAATCGAATTCCGACGGGCACCGCAAAATCCATGTATGTGAAATCGAGACATGAAAAAACTGAGTGGCAAACACCTTGAATGGACTTGGCATGCATCATATCTCATCATGGCACGCATTTCGAATCCATCCAACCCGACAGTAAACTTTCCTCCAAAATGGGTTTCGACGGAAATGTGAACTGCATGCATACGAAATCGAGTCACGAAATGAAACTGAGTACCAAATACCCCGAATGGACTTCATATGCATCCGCACTCATTTTGGCATACATCTTGAATCCGTCTGACTCCGTGTCAAACTTTCCACCGAAATGGATTCTGACGGGTAATTTAAACTACGCTCGTACGAAATCGAGTGACAAAGTGAAACTGAGTGCCAAATACATCGAATTGACTTCACGTGTGCCCTAACTATTTTCCGCATTGATTTTGAATCAATCCGACTCAGTGTTAAACTTTCCACCAAAGTGGGTTTCAACGGGTACCACAAACTCCACTACGGAAAAAATCGAGACACGCAATGAAACTGAGTGCCAACACCACGAATGGACTTCATATGTGCCCTACCTACATTTGGCATGCATTGAATCCATCCGAGTCGGTGTTAAACTTTCCTCAAAATCGAATTCCGACGGGCACCGCAAAATCCATGTATGTGAAATCGAGACATGAAAAAACTGAGTGCAAACACCTTGAATGGACTTGGCATGCATCATATTCTCATCATGGCACGCATTTCGAATCCATCCAACCCGACAGTAAACTTTCCTCCAAAATGGGTTTCGACGGAAATGTAAACTGCATGCATACGAAATCGAGTCACGAAATGAAACTGAGTACCAAATACCCCGAATGGACTTCATATGCACCCCCACTCATTTTGGCATACATCTTGAATCCGTCTGACTCCGTGTCAAACTTTCCACCGAAATGGATTCTGACGGTTATTTTAAACTACGCTCGTACGAAATCGAGTGATAAAGTGAAACTGAGTGCCAAATACATCGAATTGACTTCACGTGTGCCCTAACTATTTTCCGCATTGATTTTGAATCAATCCGACTCAGTGTTAAACTTTCCACCAAAGTGGGTTTCAACGGGTACTACAAACTCCACACCGACAAAATCGAGACACGCAATGAAACTGAGTGCCAAACACCTCGAATGGACTTCATATGTGCCCTACCTCATTTGGCATGCATTGAATCCATCCGAGTCGGTGTTAAACTTTCCTCAAAATCGAATTCCGACGGGCAGCGCAAAATCCATATATGTGAAATCGAGACATGAAAAAACTGAGTGGCAAACACCTTGAATGGACTTGGCATGCATCATATCTCATCATGGCACGCATTTCGAATCCATCCAACCCGACAGTAAACTTTCCTCCAAAATGGGTTTCGACGGAAATGTAAACTGCATGCATACGAAATCGAGTCACGAAATGAAACTGAGTACCAAATACCCCGAATGGACTTCATATGCATCCCCACTCATTTTGGCATACATCTTGAATCCGTCTGACTCCGTGTCAAACTTTCCACCGAAATGGATTCTGACGGTTACTTTAAACTACGCTCGTACGAAATCGAGTGATAAAGTGAAACTGAGTGCCAAATACATCGAATTGACTTCATGTGTGCCCTAACTATTTTCCGCATTGATTTTGAATCAATCCGACTCAGTGTTAAACTTTCCACCAAAGTGGGTTTCAACGGGTACCACAAACTCCACACGGAAAAAATCGAGACACGCAATGAAACTGAGTGCCAAACACCACGAATGGACTTCATATGTGCCCTTCCTCATTTGGCATGCATTGAATCCATCCGAATCGGTGTTAAACTTTCCTCAAAATCGAATTCCGACGGGCACCGCAAAATCCATGTGTGTGAAATCGTGACATGAAAAAAACTGAGTGGCAAACACCTTGAATGGACTTGGCATGCATCATATCTCATCATGGCACGCATTTCGAATCCATCCAACCCGATAGTAAACTTTCCTCCAAAATGGGTTTCGATAGAAATGTAAACTGCATGCATACGAAATCGAGTCACGAAATGAAACTGAGTACCAAATACCCCGAATGGACTTCATATGCATCCCCACTCATTTTGACATACATCTTGAATCCGTCTGACTCCGTGTCAAACTTTCCACCGAAATGGATTCTGACGGTTACTTTAAACTACGCTCGTACGAAATCGAGTGACAAAGTGAAACTGAGTGCCAAATACATCGAATTGACTTCACGTGTGCCCTAACTATTTTCCGCATTGATTTTGAATCAATCCGACTCAGTGTTAAACTTTCCACCAAAGTGGGTTTCAACGGGTACCACAAACTCCATACGGAAAAAATCGAGACACGCAATGAAACTGAGTACCAAACACCACGAATGGACTTCATATGTGCCCTACCTCATTTGGCATGCATTGAATCCATCCGAGTCGGTGTTAAACTTTCCTCAAAATCGAATTCCGACGGGCACCGTAAAATCCATGTATGTGAAATCAGGACATGAAAAAAACTGAGTGGCAAACACCTTGAATGGACTTGGCATGCATCATATCTCATCATGGCACGCATTTCGAATCCATCCAACCCGACAGTAAACTTTCCCCCAAAATGGGTTTCGACGGAAATGTAAACTGCATGCATACGAAATCGAGTCACGAAATGAAACTGAGTACCAAATACCCCGAATGGACTTCATATGCATCCGCACTCATTTTGGCATACATCTTGAATCCGTCTGACTCCGTGTCAAACTTTCCACCGAAATGGATTCTGACGGGTAATTTAAACTACGCTCGTACGAAATCGAGTGACAAAGTGAAACTGAGTGTCAAATACATCGAATTGACTTCACGTGTGCCCTAACTATTTTCCGCATTGATATTGAATCAATCCGACTCAGTGTTAAACTTTCCACCAAAGTGGGTTTCAACGGGTACCACAAACTCCACACGGAATAAACAGAGACACGCAATGAAACTAAGTGCCAAACACCACGAATGGACTTCATATGTACCCTACCTCATTTGGCATGCATTGAATCCATCCGAGTCGGTGTTAAACTTTCCTCAAAATCGAATTCCGACGGGCAGCGCAAAATCCATGTATGTGAAATCGAGACATGAAAAAACTGAGTGGCAAACACCTTGAATGGACTTGGCATGCATCATATCTCATCATGGCACGCATTTCGAATCCATCCAACCCGACAGTAAACTTTCCTCCAAAATGGGTTTCGACGGAAATGTAAACTGCATGCATACGAAATCGAGTCACGAAATGAAACTGAGTACCAAATACCCCGAATGGACTTCATATGCATCCCCACTCATTTTGGCATACATCTTGAATCCGTCTGACTCCGTGTCAAACTTTCCACCGAAATGGATTCTGACGGGTACTTTAAACTACGCTCGTACGAAATCGAGTGAAAAAGTGAAACTGAGTGCCAAATACATCGAATTGTCTTCACGTGTGCCCTAACTATTTTCCGCATTGATTTTGAATCAATCCGACTCAGTGTTAAACTTTCCACCAAAGTGGGTTTCAACGGGTACCACAACTCCACACGGAAAAAATCGAGACACGCAATGAAACTGAGTGCCAAACACCACGAACGGACTTCATATGTGCCCTACCTCATTTGGCATGCATTGAATCCATCCGAGTCGGTGTTAAACTTTCCTCAAAATCGAATTCCGACGGGCACCGCAAAATCCATGTATGTGAAATCGAGACATGAAAAAAAACTGCGTGGCAAACACCTTGAATGGACTTGGCATGCATCATATCTCATCATGGCACGCATTTCGAATCCATCCAACCCGACAGTAAACTTTCCCCCAAAATGGGTTTCGACGGAAATGTAAACTGCATGCATACGAAATCGAGTCACGAAATGAAACTGAGTACCAAATACCCCGAATGGACTTCATATGCATCCCCACTCATTTTGGCATACATCTTGAATCCGTCTGACTCCGTGTCAAACTTTCCACCGAAATGGATTCTGACGGTTACTTTAAACTACGCTCGTACGAAATCGAGTGATAAAGAGACTCTGAGTGCCAAATACATCGAATTGACTTCACGTGTGCCCTAACTATTTTCCGCATTGATTTTGAATCAATCCGACTCAGTGTTAAACTTTCCACTAAAGTGGGTTTCAACGGGTACTACAAACTCCACACCGACAAAATCGAGACATGCAATGAAACTGAGTGCCAAACATCTCGAATGGACTTCATATGTGCCCTACCTCATTTGGCATGCATTGAATCCATCCGAGTCGGTGTTAAACTTTCCTCAAAATCGAATTCCGACGGGCACCGCAAAATCCATGTATGTGAAATCGAGACATGAAAAAAAAACTGAGTGGCAAACACCTTGAATGGACTTGGCATGCATCATATCTCATCATGGCACGCATTTCGAATCCATCCAACCCGACAGTAAACTTTCCCCCAAAATGGGTTTCGACGGAAATGTAAACTGCATGCATACGAAATCGTGTCACGAAATGAAACTGTAAAGACCCAGATATTAATATCCGGATTCCTCTGTGATTCCACCGCACTATTCCCTGGATCAGTAGATAGTGCTCACAGATTACAGTTCTGAATATCAAAAATTCATATCATGCGGAAGCGTAAATATGATAGTAGACTTACTCATGGGCCGATTAGGCCGAAATCATGAAATTGCAGCAGCGGAAGAACGAAGCACGCAAGTGGGACCTTCAGGACGTGCCCACAGGCAGCCAACTGGAGGTTCGCGACCTAGCCCTTGACATCTTCATCTTCTCGCCAGCTTGTCCAATCTTGTTGCTGAGGCGAGGTGATTTGATTTCCTGATTCTGAATTTTGTCGCAAAAGCGAGCGTGAGCACTCCGACCCCGTGCTCCACGAGCCAATACACAGAATGCAATTAAATAGTATGCATGGCTTATCAAAGGAAGGCTCGGGTTATTTTATTTTTGCGTAGAGTGCTTTTGAATACAATTACTTACAAATCCCTAAGACCTAGCAGTTTGAACCAAATCATAATGTACAAGGAAATGCATTATTAATATCGATTCAGATTCCATCCACCGTTACATGGCATCTGCACCATATAGCAATTTCTTCAGCGTTATAGCCGCTTAACTTACCACTGGGACGACACCCAGGACAATTCCAAACCAGGGCAGTCCTTCGCCCTTCACTTTTCCATTCCCACCCACAAAACATTTTGAAATAGAACTAACTCGAGTAAGTTCCCATGTCCGCCCATGACCGTGGGCACGGCTATTCGAATAGTTTTGACTCTGCAGAGTTTGTACACTTTCACCACAAGAGATGAACTATCCTTTTTGCCAACATGCTTCCTTAGGCATGAGACCCAGATAATTTATCACAAAGCCTTTACCTTACTCCGATCTAGCTAGACACCACCCACGCTGAGGTTTCACCGCTGAAGGGTTACACCACCACAGTCAGAAGCCCCCTCTTGCGCCGTGCGAGTACAGTACACCCTGTGCCTCACTGTGAGTAAACCAGTACACCCTGGCACCCACTTTCCTCGGTGATATCTGAACTAAATCCTTGCAAGTTATTCAGCTAGGTCGTACCCATTATAGACTTGTGGTTGTACTGTTTTACATCAGGAGGTCATCACAAGATTCAGTCCTTAGTATTATCTGAGCGGTTCTACCACACTTCATAATTTGTGCTCCCACCGCACCACATACCAGCCCCCAAGCCATCCGCTCAGATATTTAAGCAAGTTGGGATTTTTGAGAGCATAAAATAACCATATCAAAGGATACCAGTCATTCCCACCATGACTGCCCAACCAATTTTTCTCAGGATTAAAAGTGATGCTTGGGCGCTCTCGCGCCCATGAGTATCTAAACAATACTAAGCATGGCATATATTTAGGGACTTATTTTCCAAAGGTTACTATTATAATTTTTCTAGGGTGACAAGGTTCTCATGTTCAAATATTCCAAAGGAGGGGCAATATTAATCAAGTTAGACAATAGGCATTTAACTAGAATTCTAAATTAAACATGGATTTGCATATAAATTAACAGCATGCAATTTGATAATTTAAACAAAATAATTTGCAGAAAATGTAGGTTCAACATGATCAAAGTATTGACTCGCCTGGCGCGGTTTACCGCGGTCTTGAGCTCACTCAAGGCTTTCTCATTTGTCGATCTTGAGCCTCAGGTCTTTATCTTCACCTCGATCTCGGCCCCGCTTAATTCTTGATTCTTCGGGACTCCAGTTTCTAACTATGCGATAAGCGACTGAATCCAAATAGAAACAAATAACTCAAGAGATCCAAATAAAGCCAACCACTTCAAATACCCGATTTAATTTAAATTATGCATTTCTTATGATTTGAGAATAGAAGGATGTTTCAGGTTAGTGTGTTGCAAATACAGCAGTAGCTGGGTTTGAGTGAGAGAACGAGTTATCTGAATAGCTTTACCGTGAGGGAAAATTTTAGGATGATAAGGGATCATAAGTGAGGAGGTATCTACAGGGATTATTTAATTTGGAAAAGAAGTGGCCAAACATAGCCGATTGGAGAAAGGTGAGGTTCGATCTTTTTATTACTAACTCCCTTTTTTTTATTTTTGTATTTATCAAGAAAGTTCCATGAGTTAGGGTAGACCTATGGATTGGTGCAGGAGTTTAGTGTCCAAATTTTATCTTTTGGGTATGCATTCCTTCGCACCTCATGTTATGGTAAAGGCAACCTAGGCCGATGGATGAGATCTGTATTTATTCTATAAATCTGTAATAATCCCATTATCATATTTTATGCATCTTTATTCATAGCTACGCTAAATTTAAGTTGAATTAGGATCCACTCATATGGGTCCTAACTTGTTATATATACAATTATGCTCAATACTATTCTGCACTAAAGCTAGTGTTAAGATTTAATTAATGGCACTATTATTAGCTTGCTCATACTTTAGCTACTATTACGCTTAACTTTATTTCTAATTTTAGTTTAAGCTTAGCAATTTGCGCAAGGCTTGAAATGTATCATTTTATGTGACCCTAATTACATGGTATAGCTCAATTTGAATTAGTATTCATTTGGGGTACAACTTCTAGCTTGTTATTCCATGCTTGACGTTATTAGTTGTTAAACCTAACTGTAGGGTTTATTTACGGGCACCATTATCTTATTATCTATGCTTTAGTTATTGTCAAACTTAGCTTTATTTATTTATTTATTTATCTATAATGGCTGGTTATGATAATTATTAATCATACATTCTAATTTTCATGCAAGGGTAATCTTTATTAAATTTGGAACATTTAATCAAAGTCATAATGCCTTTATCAATATCTTTAATTAATAATAAATCTTTTAAATAATTAATCAAACCATAAATTTAATCATATATGAGCTAATTCAAATTTAAATATTTAAATAATCTCATTTACATTCTACTTGAATTTTATTAGCTTCTTTAAATTATTCCCTAATTTTTCATGATTTTTATCAATTAAAATGAGCTACAAAAAATAGAATAAAAATGTGGAAATAAGGGTGCTGTCGGCCGGATTTGAACCCGGGACCTGTGTGGTAACGAGCGGTGCGGCTAGCCAACTGGGCAACGGCCCTCAGGCGAACGAGAATGGGTGAGGGTTATTTACGAGGTGTGCGCGCGGGGATGGCTCGAAGCAGAGCTGGCCGGCGGTGCTCGGTGCGGGCTTGGCCGGCGGCAGGCGGCGGCCGGGGAGGTTAGGGCAGCCGGCAAAGTGGAGCCGCAAGGAAGTAAGGTGGCTAGTGGGGAGGTGGCGCGGCCCGGAACGGCGGCGAGGTGGGCAGGCAGTGGAGCTAAGCGGCCGGCGGTGGAGGGGAAACGGTGCGGCAGCGCCGGAGCTAAGGAGGAACGGGAATAGGGGAAGCATGAGCTGGAGGAGGGTATTAGTAACCTCACCGTGAGGTTGGCCGAGCCATAGGGGCGCCGAGGTGGGCCGGCGGCGGAGGCCATGGGCGGCGCGGGGAGGTCACCGTGGCGGGAGTTGCTCGGGCGACGAGAGGCCCAGGCGGCGGTTGGGGAAGCATCACGGTGCCAAGGGGGTGCTCCCACCGCGACGAATCGAACTGCTTCGCGTCGAGTTGGAGACGGCGGCTAAAATGGCGGTTTTGGCCGGCGGCGAGGAAGAACGGCCGCGCGGCGAGCTCGGGGCACCGGAGTCCGATTGCTCGTGGGAGGGGGAAGGAGGCTGCTGGGGGCGCACCATGACGCGGTCGGAGTGGCGGGGCGTCGCCGGAGGGCCGGGAACGGCATGGAGGCGCGGCTGCCGGCGCACGGGCGGAGGCGGGAGAAGAAGCAGGGAAGGAAGAGAGGAATGCAGGCGCAATGGGAGGAGTCACCGTCTACTTATAGCCGCAAGGAACGGTGGGAAACCATGAGCAATGCGAGCGCGGTAGTAGGAAACTGTGGGCGGCAAGGTGACGCTTGCGCGCAGATGATGGCGACGGTGAGAGACGTGATGGCGACGGGATGACGCCAAGGCAGGGAGAGGGCGCGCTCGGAGAGACGTCGACGCTACGGGGCAGGGCAGACCAGGGTATGGCGCGGGAGCGGTTGAGCGTAGGCGCGAGGCGGGCTCGCATGGCTGCCACGCGGAGGAAGCAAACTGCGGCGCCAGAAGAAGCTGGGCACGGGGATGAAAGAGGAAAGAGAGGGAGGGCGCGCGGAGCTGAGCGGGCCCGTTGGCCAGTGGACGGGGCGAGGGTCCGCAGGGCAGTGACCGAGGGGAGGCGCGTGCGGGAGGAGCGGACTGGCGAGCGCGCGAACAGGATGGCTGGGCCACTCGGCCGAAGCGGGGAGAAGAGGGAAGGAGATGAGGGCGCTCGGGTGGAAGGCGGGGCCCGGCGGCAGAGGGAGGGCCAGCGCGGCCGTGGGAAAGAATGAGCAGGAGAGGGGTTGGGCTGGGCCTTTGGCCGGCCTGACCCCCCTTTTTTTTTATTGTTATTTGTTGTGTATTTTTGTATATAGCATTTGTACTCTATTCATTTTTGCTAGCTCACAAAATTTTCATATTCATACCTCCTTATCACTGGATTAATCCTTGCATGTGCAAAATTTTGATATACATATATACGTATATATATTTACACACATATTCATGTATGATGGTATCCATATGCTTACTTCTACTGTTATTCATGTTATTATTTTCAAGATGGCATTTTATGGTTTAAGTCAATTTTTTCCCCTTTCTTTTATGGATCATCTTTTCAGATTCGAATTTATAATCTTGAGTTTTCATTATCTGCATATTCACCTTTTTGATATTATTAATGTTTGCCTTTGTCTTTTATGAATTTCTCCAATTTTTTTTTAGAACCTCAATCAAATTTAGGAAAACTCCATGAAATCCAAATTCCAATAGAATATATTGCAAAAATAATTTAAGAAATTCAGATTTTCAAATTTTAAATTTTTGGGATGTTACAAACCTACCCCCCTTAAAAAGAATCTCGACCCCGAGATTCCGGTAGAGTTGAAAGAAAGGAGGTGGGGTTATACTAGCTAGCAATGGGTTTCCGAGTGCTGTTCGACGTATAGTTCCTGAGCTCCACATGGAGATGAAGATCTACACATTAGGGGTTATCACTTGGAAAAGTCAAAAGAGAAGAAAGATATTTGTTCTCTTGGATAGGTCGTAGATTTCCAACTATTTGCTCTTTGACATTGTTGTCTTCACATCATCGTAGAATGGAGTGGTCGCAGCGTCTATTGGACATATGGTTGTAGAATCTCTTATTGATAGGTGGGTAGCAATGGTCTGTGCCCTAGGGTTAGAAAGTCTTAGGATTGCAGAGGTGACTATGGACATATCTATATGGTGGCCTTTTACTTTTACGAGGATCTCGATCTTGCCTTATGGCTTTATCAAGCACGACGATTTTAGCTAAAGGTACATTTCGTAGTTCTCATCACCAGAAAATCTTGGTCTTGCGAATGCCTTGTACAAGCCTGATTAGTTCTAAGTCCAGGGTGTTGCAGTTCCTAAGATGTACATTGCAGTAGTCCTTTGGCAGTTCTGTCTCTTGGTACTACCCCCCTTAAATAAATGACGATTGTCATTAATCATCCATTGTACTCCAGCTGTCTTGGTCATCACGAGATTGGCGGATGGTCTTCTTCACAGTGATGTTGTTCTCTTAAAATATTGGAAGGTCGCAGGGTCTTCACTTCTTCTTGATTGCACTGGTTTTGGGTTACCTGTTATCTCGTTCCTTTGGATCCGATGGGGTTTTCAGAAAAGGTGAGAGGGAATAGCATGAGATGAGGATTAAATCGTGGAGATAAGGTGTTCTAACCCATTTAACTTTAAAGGAAGATACCCCGGAAGCTGGGGTGATACAGAACCACACAAATTTTAAAAGCAACCTTTTTCCTGTGACTGCGAAATAGGACGCCCGAGGGCAAGAGGCAGTGCACAGGGCCCAAAAGAATCTTGCAACAATACAACATCTACTCGGGGAGCACACATAGGAGGGTGCAGGGTTCTTATGCACAGTCCGTCTAAAACGAGACTATCTTATCTTCAGGATCATCTTCGTCGTTCCTAACCTTAATATTTGGAGTAGGGGTACGAGAAAAGGATCAAAATTTTCCTTTTGGAAAGTATTTGGGGTAGTTTCATTGGTTTTGGCACTCATCATTTTTTTTTAATGATCCTTGTGGCTAAATAGTTTTTTTTTTCTAATCTCTTCCAACGTTCAACTATCCATCACTGAATCAATTCACTCCCAAATGATTTTTTTTGGTACATAAGGCTTAGAATCCAAAGGCCTTTATAATTTAACTTCCACATTTGCAAACTGCACTTAGGCTATCTTTCTTCATTAATTGTTCATGGCATTACTGCCATCTAAGACTCCAAACAGCGAAAGAGATTATTATTATTATTATTATTATTTTTATCCACCAATCATACTCGTCCTATTATATCATCCATCATTTCATTAATCTAGTCATGATTATCTAAGTCCCGCATAAATCTTTGATCTTCAATCATATATTTGTGGAGTAAATATCATATTTTCACTATGACTGTATAATCAAAATCTCGGATCTACTATTGGTCAACTTATTAACTCTACAATCCAATGAAAATCCAACGCCTTTACTTTAGATCCACCAATATAATTCTTCCATTTAAAATTCTATTAATCGAATCGAAGTTACCAAATTATGATATGTGCCTGAATTTTCCACCACATTTTTATAAATCCAATCTCAGGTTCGTCAATTGCCAGTTTTATCAGCTTTCCAATCCTATGAAGATCTAACTTTCTTTATTTAGATCCACTGATGTCTTTCGTATCGTGACCTCCTAATAATCCAGTCGGGTGTCATTGACCCAAATCCATGGTTTGCTTCTCCAATGATCAACCTGAATCTTTATTGTCTATCTACTCCTCAATTCTGAATTCTAATGATTACCCATCATTATTACTTTTAAATCCACCAGTGTCATGTGTATCAGGCTTCCTAATAATCCAAGATTGTATTCAAAATCATAATTACTCCTCGGGTAACCACCTAAATCTTCAGTGACAACCTCCGAATTAATTCATTATTATGAACATCTTTCAGGAATAATGTTATTAATCAAGCCTATACTTTGATAATTGTTGTCATCTCTCCAATTTCTCAAAACTCATTCAATTTTGTCTAGCAATCGATTATGTTCCATTATTCCACTATTGTAAATATCTCCCAAGAATTATGTTATTTATCAATGTTGTACTCCCGCAATTATTTTCATATTTCCTATTTCTCCAAGAATAACTTAATTCCTCCATTTAGTCATTCTAATTCTTTCTGTTAGGCTCCACCAATTTTTTTTTTGTTCTTCCAATTTTTACCCTATTGTTTACTCCAAAAATAAAACAATCTTTGATATTAAGCTTCAAGGTTAAGCACCATGACTCTTGGCCTTAAGTGCGTTTTCATAGAAAGTTTACAAGAGAAGTACTGGATTTTCATCACTTTGAATTTGGGTAAGAGAGCTTCAGAAGTAAAATGGCTAGGGCAGCATATGGATGAGGGGGAATCATCCTAAGAGAGATAAGAATGAGCAGTATAACTTATATTTTTGGAGATAGTATTTTAAAGAAATATTTCTAGTCATGAAACTAACGGTCAGACTAACTAGGTCACGACCTGCAGTCGATATGCTCTGATACCAGCGCTGTAAAGACCCAGATATTAATATCCGGATTCCTCTGTGATTCCACCGCACTATTCCCTGGATCAGTAGATAGTGCTCACAGATTACAGTTCTGAATATCAAAAATTCATATCATGCGGAAGCGTAAATATGATAGTAGACTTACTCATGGGCCGATTAGGCCGAAATCATGAAATTGCAGCAGCGGAAGAACGAAGCACGCAAGTGGGACCTTCAGGACGTGCCCACAGGCAGCCAACTGGAGGTTCGCGACCTAGCCCTTGACATCTTCATCTTCTCGCCAGCTTGTCCAATCTTGTTGCTGAGGCGAGGTGATTTGATTTCCTGATTCTGAATTTTGTCGCAAAAGCGAGCGTGAGCACTCCGACCCCGTGCTCCACGAGCCAATACACAGAATGCAATTAAATAGTATGCATGGCTTATCAAAGGAAGGCTCGGGTTATTTTATTTTTGCGTAGAGTGCTTTTGAATACAATTACTTACAAATCCCTAAGACCTAGCAGTTTGAACCAAATCATAATGTACAAGGAAATGCATTATTAATATCGATTCAGATTCCATCCACCGTTACATGGCATCTGCACCATATAGCAATTTCTTCAGCGTTATAGCCGCTTAACTTACCACTGGGACGACACCCAGGACAATTCCAAACCAGGGCAGTCCTTCGCCCTTCACTTTTCCATTCCCACCCACAAAACATTTTGAAATAGAACTAACTCGAGTAAGTTCCCATGTCCGCCCATGACCGTGGGCACGGCTATTCGAATAGTTTTGACTCTGCAGAGTTTGTACACTTTCACCACAAGAGATGAACTATCCTTTTTGCCAACATGCTTCCTTAGGCATGAGACCCAGATAATTTATCACAAAGCCTTTACCTTACTCCGATCTAGCTAGACACCACCCACGCTGAGGTTTCACCGCTGAAGGGTTACACCACCACAGTCAGAAGCCCCCTCTTGCGCCGTGCGAGTACAGTACACCCTGTGCCTCACTGTGAGTAAACCAGTACACCCTGGCACCCACTTTCCTCGGTGATATCTGAACTAAATCCTTGCAAGTTATTCAGCTAGGTCGTACCCATTATAGACTTGTGGTTGTACTGTTTTACATCAGGAGGTCATCACAAGATTCAGTCCTTAGTATTATCTGAGCGGTTCTACCACACTTCATAATTTGTGCTCCCACCGCACCACATACCAGCCCCCAAGCCATCCGCTCAGATATTTAAGCAAGTTGGGATTTTTGAGAGCATAAAATAACCATATCAAAGGATACCAGTCATTCCCACCATGACTGCCCAACCAATTTTTCTCAGGATTAAAAGTGATGCTTGGGCGCTCTCGCGCCCATGAGTATCTAAACAATACTAAGCATGGCATATATTTAGGGACTTATTTTCCAAAGGTTACTATTATAATTTTTCTAGGGTGACAAGGTTCTCATGTTCAAATATTCCAAAGGAGGGGCAATATTAATCAAGTTAGACAATAGGCATTTAACTAGAATTCTAAATTAAACATGGATTTGCATATAAATTAACAGCATGCAATTTGATAATTTAAACAAAATAATTTGCAGAAAATGTAGGTTCAACATGATCAAAGTATTGACTCGCCTGGCGCGGTTTACCGCGGTCTTGAGCTCACTCAAGGCTTTCTCATTTGTCGATCTTGAGCCTCAGGTCTTTATCTTCACCTCGATCTCGGCCCCGCTTAATTCTTGATTCTTCGGGACTCCAGTTTCTAACTATGCGATAAGCGACTGAATCCAAATAGAAACAAATAACTCAAGAGATCCAAATAAAGCCAACCACTTCAAATACCCGATTTAATTTAAATTATGCATTTCTTATGATTTGAGAATAGAAGGATGTTTCAGGTTAGTGTGTTGCAAATACAGCAGTAGCTGGGTTTGAGTGAGAGAACGAGTTATCTGAATAGCTTTACCGTGAGGGAAAATTTTAGGATGATAAGGGATCATAAGTGAGGAGGTATCTACAGGGATTATTTAATTTGGAAAAGAAGTGGCCAAACATAGCCGATTGGAGAAAGGTGAGGTTCGATCTTTTTATTACTAACTCCCTTTTTTTTTATTTTTGTATTTATCAAGAAAGTTCCATGAGTTAGGGTAGACCTATGGATTGGTGCAGGAGTTTAGTGTCCAAATTTTATCTTTTGGGTATGCATTCCTTCGCACCTCATGTTATGGTAAAGGCAACCTAGGCCGATGGATGAGATCTGTATTTATTCTATAAATCTGTAATAATCCCATTATCATATTTTATGCATCTTTATTCATAGCTACGCTAAATTTAAGTTGAATTAGGATCCACTCATATGGGTCCTAACTTGTTATATATACAATTATGCTCAATACTATTCTGCACTAAAGCTAGTGTTAAGATTTAATTAATGGCACTATTATTAGCTTGCTCATACTTTAGCTACTATTACGCTTAACTTTATTTCTAATTTTAGTTTAAGCTTAGCAATTTGCGCAAGGCTTGAAATGTATCATTTTATGTGACCCTAATTACATGGTATAGCTCAATTTGAATTAGTATTCATTTGGGGTACAACTTCTAGCTTGTTATTCCATGCTTGACGTTATTAGTTGTTAAACCTAACTGTAGGGTTTATTTACGGGCACCATTATCTTATTATCTATGCTTTAGTTATTGTCAAACTTAGCTTTATTTATTTATTTATTTATCTATAATGGCTGGTTATGATAATTATTAATCATACATTCTAATTTTCATGCAAGGGTAATCTTTATTAAATTTGGAACATTTAATCAAAGTCATAATGCCTTTATCAATATCTTTAATTAATAATAAATCTTTTACATAATTAATCAAACCATAAATTTAATCATATATGAGCTAATTCAAATTTAAATATTTAAATAATCTCATTTACATTCTACTTGAATTTTATTAGCTTCTTTAAATTATTCCCTAATTTTTCATGATTTTTATCAATTAAAATGAGCTACAAAAAATAGAATAAAAATGTGGAAATAAGGGTGCTGTCGGCCGGATTTGAACCCGGGACCTGTGTGGTAACGAGCGGTGCGGCTAGCCAACTGGGCAACGGCCCTCAGGCGAACGAGAATGGGTGAGGGTTATTTACGAGGTGTGCGCGCGGGGATGGCTCGAAGCAGAGCTGGCCGGCGGTGCTCGGTGCGGGCTTGGCCGGCGGCAGGCGGCGGCCGGGGAGGTTAGGGCAGCCGGCAAAGTGGAGCCGCAAGGAAGTAAGGTGGCTAGTGGGGAGGTGGCGCGGCCCGGAACGGCGGCGAGGTGGGCAGGCAGTGGAGCTAAGCGGCCGGCGGTGGAGGGGAAACGGTGCGGCAGCGCCGGAGCTAAGGAGGAACGGGAATAGGGGAAGCATGAGCTGGAGGAGGGTATTAGTAACCTCACCGTGAGGTTGGCCGAGCCATAGGGGCGCCGAGGTGGGCCGGCGGCGGAGGCCATGGGCGGCGCGGGGAGGTCACCGTGGCGGGAGTTGCTCGGGCGACGAGAGGCCCAGGCGGCGGTTGGGGAAGCATCACGGTGCCAAGGGGGTGCTCCCACCGCGACGAATCGAACTGCTTCGCGTCGAGTTGGAGACGGCGGCTAAAATGGCGGTTTTGGCCGGCGGCGAGGAAGAACGGCCGCGCGGCGAGCTCGGGGCACCGGAGTCCGATTGCTCGTGGGAGGGGGAAGGAGGCTGCTGGGGGCGCACCATGACGCGGTCGGAGTGGCGGGGCGTCGCCGGAGGGCCGGGAACGGCATGGAGGCGCGGCTGCCGGCGCACGGGCGGAGGCGGGAGAAGAAGCAGGGAAGGAAGAGAGGAATGCAGGCGCAATGGGAGGAGTCACCGTCTACTTATAGCCGCAAGGAACGGTGGGAAACCATGAGCAATGCGAGCGCGGTAGTAGGAAACTGTGGGCGGCAAGGTGACGCTTGCGCGCAGATGATGGCGACGGTGAGAGACGTGATGGCGACGGGATGACGCCAAGGCAGGGAGAGGGCGCGCTCGGAGAGACGTCGACGCTACGGGGCAGGGCAGACCAGGGTATGGCGCGGGAGCGGTTGAGCGTAGGCGCGAGGCGGGCTCGCATGGCTGCCACGCGGAGGAAGCAAACTGCGGCGCCAGAAGAAGCTGGGCACGGGGATGAAAGAGGAAAGAGAGGGAGGGCGCGCGGAGCTGAGCGGGCCCGTTGGCCAGTGGACGGGGCGAGGGTCCGCAGGGCAGTGACCGAGGGGAGGCGCGTGCGGGAGGAGCGGACTGGCGAGCGCGCGAACAGGATGGCTGGGCCACTCGGCCGAAGCGGGGAGAAGAGGGAAGGAGATGAGGGCGCTCGGGTGGAAGGCGGGGCCCGGCGGCAGAGGGAGGGCCAGCGCGGCCGTGGGAAAGAATGAGCAGGAGAGGGGTTGGGCTGGGCCTTTGGCCGGCCTGACCCCCCTTTTTTTTATTGTTATTTGTTGTGTATTTTTGTATATAGCATTTGTACTCTATTCATTTTTGCTAGCTCACAAAATTTTCATATTCATACCTCCTTATCACTGGATTAATCCTTGCATGTGCAAAATTTTGATATACATATATACGTATATATATTTACACACATATTCATGTATGATGGTATCCATATGCTTACTTCTACTGTTATTCATGTTATTATTTTCAAGATGGCATTTTATGGTTTAAGTCAATTTTTTCCCCTTTCTTTTATGGATCATCTTTTCAGATTCGAATTTATAATCTTGAGTTTTCATTATCTGCATATTCACCTTTTTGATATTATTAATGTTTGCCTTTGTCTTTTATGAATTTCTCCAATTTTTTTTTTTTAGAACCTCAATCAAATTTAGGAAAACTCCATGAAATCCAAATTCCAATAGAATATATTGCAAAAATAATTTAAGAAATTCAGATTTTCAAATTTTAAATTTTTGGGATGTTACAGAAACTGAGTACCAAATACCCCGAATGGACTTCATATGCATCCCCACTCATTTTGGCATACATCTTGAATCCGCCTGACTCCGTGTCAAACTTTCCACCGAAATGGATTCTGACGGTTACTTTAAACTACGCTCGTACGAAATCGAGTGACAAAGTGAAACTGAGTGCCAAATACATCGAATTGACTTCATGTGTGCCCTAACTATTTTCCGCATTGATTTTGAATCAATCCGACTCAGTGTTAAACTTTCCACCAAAGTGGGTTTCAACGGGTACCACAAACTCCACACGGAAAAAATCGAGACACGCAATGAAACTGAGTGCCAAACACCACGAATGGACTTCATATGTGCCCTTCCTCATTTGGCATGCATTGAATCCATCCGAATCGGTGTTAAACTTTCCTCAAAATCGAATTCCGACGGGCACCGCAAAATCCATGTATGTGAAATCGTGACATGAAAAAAACTGAGTGGCAAACACCTTGAATGGACTTGGCATGCATCATATCTCATCATGGCACGCATTTCGAATCCATCCAACCCGACAGTAAACTTTCCTCCAAAATGGGTTTCGATAGAAATGTAAACTGCATGCATACGAAATCGAGTCACGAAATGAAACTGAGTACCAAATACCCCGAATGGACTTCATATGCATCCCCACTCATTTTGACATACATCTTGAATCCGTCTGACTCCGTGTCAAACTTTCCACCGAAATGGATTCTGACGGTTACTTTAAACTACGCTCGTACGAAATCGAGTGACAAAGTGAAACTGAGTGCCAAATACATCGAATTGACTTCACGTGTGCCCTAACTATTTTCCGCATTGATTTTGAATCAATCCGACTCAGTGTTAAACTTTCCACCAAAGTGGCGTTTCAACGGGTACCACAAACTCCACTACGGAAAAAATTGAGACACGCAATGAAACTGAGTAGCCAAACACCACGAATGGACTTCATATGTGCCCTACCTCATTTGGCATGCATTGAATCCATCCGAGTCGGTGTTAAACTTTCCTCAAAATCGAATTCCGACGGGCACCGCAAAATCCATGTATGTGAAATCGAGACATGAAAAAAACTGAGTGGCAAACACCTTGAATGGACTTGGCATGCATCACATCTCATCATGGCATGCATTTCGAATCCATCCAACCCGACAGTAAACTTTCCTCCAAAATGGGTTTCGACGGAAATGTGAACTGCATGCATACGAAATCGAGTCACGAAATGAAACTGAGTACCAAATACCCCGAATGGACTTCATATGCATCCGCACTCATTTTGGCATACATCTTGAATCCGTCTGACTCCGTGTCAAACTTTCCACCGAAATGGATTCTGACGGGTACTTTAAACTACGCTCGTACGAAATCGAGTGACAAAGTGAAACTGAGTGCCAAATACATCGAATTGACTTCACGTGTGCCCTAACTATTTTCCGCATTGATTTTGAATCAATCCGACTCAGTGTTAAACTTTCCACCAAAGTGGGTTTCAACGGGTACCACAAACTCCACACGGAAAAAATCGAGACACGCAATGAAACTGAGTGCCAAACACCACGAATGGACTTCATATGTGCCCTACCTCATTTGGCATGCATTGAATCCATCCGAGTCGGTGTTAAACTTTCCTCAAAATCGAATTCCGACGGGCACCGCAAAATCCATGTATGTGAAATCGAGACATGAAAAAAACTGAGTGGCAAACACCTTGAATGGACTTGGCATGCATCATATCTCATCATGGCACGCATTTCGAATCCATCCAACCCGACAGTAAACTTTCCTCCAAAATGGGTTTCGACGGAAATGTAAACTGCATGCATACGAAATCGAGTCACGAAATGAAACTGAGTACCAAATACCCCGAATGGACTTCATATGCATCCCCACTCATTTTGGCATACATCTTGAATCCGTCTGACTCCGTGTCAAACTTTCCACCGAAATGGATTCTGACGGGTACTTTAAACTACGCTCGTACGAAATCGAGTGACAAAGTGAAACTGAGTGCCAAATACATCGAATTGACTTCACGTGTGCCCTAACTATTTTCCGCATTGATTTGAATCAATCCGACTCAGTGTTAAACTTTCCACCAAAGTGGGTTTCAACGGGTACCACAAACTCCACACGGAGAAAAATCGAGACACGCAATGAAACTGAGTGCCAAACACCACGAATGGACTTCATATGTGCCCTACCTCATTTGGCATGCATTGAATCCATCCGAGTCGGTGTTAAACTTTCCTCAAAATCGAATTCCGACGGGCACCGCAAAATCCATGTATGTGAAATCGAGACATGAAAAAACTGAGTGGCAAACACCTTGAATGGACTTGGCATGCATCATATCTCATCATGGCACGCATTTCGAATCCATCCAACCCGACAGTAAACTTTCCTCCAAAATGGGTTTCGACGGAAATGTAAACTGCATGCATACGAAATCGAGTCACGAAATGAAACTGAGTACCAAATACCCCGAATGGACTTCATATGCATCCCCACTCATTTTGGCATACATCTTGAATCCGTCTGACTCCGTGTCAAACTTTCCACCGAAATGGATTCTGACGGGTACTTTAAACTACGCTCGTACGAAATCGAGTGAAAAAGTGAAACTGAGTGCCAAATACATCGAATTGACTTCACGTGTGCCCTAACTATTTTCCGCATTGATTTTGAATCAATCCGACTCAGTGTTAAACTTTCCACCAAAGTGGGTTTCAACGGGTACCACAAACTCCACACGGAAAAAATCGAGACACGCAATGAAACTGAGTGCCAAACACCACGAATGGACTTCATATGTGCCCTACCTCATTTGGCATGCATTGAATCCATCCGAGTCGGTGTTAAACTTTCCTCAAAATCGAATTCCGACGGGCACCGCAAAATCCATGTATGTGAAATCGAGACATGAAATAAACTGAGTGGCAAACACCTTGAATGGACTTGGCATGCATCATATCTCATCATGGCACGCATTTTCGAATCCATCCAACCCGACGGTAAACTTTCCTCCAAAATGGGTTTCGACGGAAATGTAAACTGCATGCATACGAAATCGAGTCACGAAATGAAACTGAGTACCAAATACCCCGAATGGACTTCATATGCATCCCCACTCATTTTGGCATACATCTTGAATCCGTCTGACTCCGTGTCAAACTTTCCACCGAAATGGATTCTGACGGGTACTTTAAACTACGCTCGTACGAAATCGAGTGAAAAAGTGAAACTGAGTGCCAAATACATCGAATTGACTTCACGTGTGCCCTAACTATTTTCCGCATTGATTTTGAATCAATCCGACTCAGTGTTAAACTTTCCACCAAAGTGGGTTTCAACGGGTACCACAAACTCCACACGGAGAAAATCGAGACACGCAATGAAACTGAGTGCCAAACACCACGAATGGACTTCATATGTGCCCTACCTCATTTGGCATGCATTGAATCCATCCGAGTCGGTGTTAAACTTTCCTCAAAATCGAATTCCGACGGGCACCGCAAAATCCATGTACGTGAAATCGAGACATGAAAAAAACTGAGTGGCAAACACCTTGAATGGACTTGGCGTGCATCATATCTCATCATGGCACGCATTTCGAATCCATCCAACCCGACAGTAAACTTTCCTCCAAAATGGGTTTCGACGGAAATGTATACTGCATGCATACGAAATCGAGTCACGAAATGAAACTGAGTACCAAATACCCCGAATGGACTTCATATGCATCCCCACTCATTTTGGCATACATCTTGAATCCGTCTGACTCCGTGTCAAACTTTCCACCGAAATGGATTCTGACGGGTACTTTAAACTACGCTCGTACGAAATCGAGTGAAAAAGTGAAACTGAGTGCCAAATACATCGAATTGACTTCACGTGTGCCCTAACTATTTTCCGCATTGATTTTGAATCAATCCGACTCAGTGTTAAACTTTCCACCAAAGTGGGTTTCAACGGGTACCACAAACTCCACACGGAAAAAATCGAGACACGCAATGAAACTGAGTGCCAAACACCACGAATGGACCTTCATATGTGCCCTACCTCATTTGGCATGCATTGAATCCATCCGAGTCGGTGTTAAACTTTCCTCAAAATCCGAATTCCGACGGGCACCGCAAAATCCATGTATGTGAAATCGAGACATGAAATAAACTGAGTGGCAAACACCTTGAATGGACTTGGCATGCATCATATCTCATCATGGCACGCATTTTGAATCCATCCAACCCGACGGTAAACTTTCCTCCAAAATGGGTTTCGACGGAAATGTAAACTGCATGCATACGAAATCGAGTCACGAAATGAAACTGAGTACCAAATACCCCGAATGGACTTCATATGCATCCCCACTCATTTTGGCATACATCTTGAATCCGTCTGAATCCGTGTCAAACTTTCCACCGAAATGGATTCTGACGGGTACTTTAAACTACGCTCGTACGAAATCGAGTGAAAAAAGTGAAACTGAGTGCCAAATACATCGAATTGACTTCACGTGTGCCCTAAATATTTTCCGCATTGATTTTGAATCAATCCGACTCAGTGTTAAACTTTCCACCAAAGTGGGTTTCAACGGGTACCACAAACTCCACACGGAGAAAATCGAGACACGCAATGAAACTGAGTGCCAAACACCACGAATGGACTTCATATGTGCCCTACCTCATTTGGCATGCATTGAATCCATCCGAGTCGGTGTTAAACTTTTCCTCAAAATCGAATTCCGACGGGCACCGCAAAATCCATGTGCGTAAATCGAGACATGAAAAAAACTGAGTGGCAAACACCTTGAATGGACTTGGCGTGCATCATATCTCATCATGGCACGCATTTCGAATCCATCCAACCCGACAGTAAACTTTCCTCCAAAATGGGTTTCGACGGAAATGTAAACTGCATGCATACGAAATCGAGTCACGAAATGAAACTGAGTACCAAATACCCCGAATGGACTTCATATGCATCCCCACTCATTTTGGCATACATCTTGAATCCGTCTGACTCCGTGTCAAACTTTCCACCGAAATGGATTCTGACGGGTACTTTAAACTACGCTCGTACGAAATCGAGTGAAAAAGTGAAACTGAGTGCCAAATACATCGAATTGACTTCACGTGTGCCCTAACTATTTTCCGCATTGATTTTGAATCAATCCGACTCAGTGTTAAACTTTCCACCAAAGTGGGTTTCAACGGGTACCACAAACTCCACACGGAAAAAATCGAGACACGCAATGAAACTGAGTGCCAAACACCACGAATGACCTTCATATGTGCCCTACCTCATTTGGCATGCATTGAATCCATCCGAGTCGGTGTTAAACTTTCCTCAAAATCCAATTCCGACGGGCACCGCAAAATCCATGTATGTGAAATCGAGACATGAAATAAACTGAGTGGCAAACACCTTGAATGGACTTGGCATGCATCATATCTCATCATGGCACGCATTTTGAATCCATCCAACCCGACGGTAAACTTTCCTCCAAAATGGGTTTCGACGGAAATGTAAACTGCATGCATACGAAATCGAGTCACGAAATGAAACTGAGTACCAAATACCCCGAATGGACTTCATATGCATCCCCACTCATTTTGGCATACATCTTGAATCCGTCTGAATCCGTGTCAAACTTTCCACCGAAATGGATTCTGACGGGTACTTTAAACTACGCTCGTACGAAATCGAGTGAAAAAAGTGAAACTGAGTGCCAAATACATCGAATTGACTTCACGTGTGCCCTAACTATTTTCCGCATTGATTTTGAATCAATCCGACTCAGTGTTAAACTTTCCACCAAAGTGGGTTTCAACGGGTACCACAAACTCCACACGGAGAAAATCGAGACACGCAATGAAACTGAGTGCCAAACACCACGAATGGACTTCATATGTGCCCTACCTCATTTGGCATGCATTGAATCCATCCGAGTCGGTGTTAAACTTTCCTCAAAATCGAATTCCGACGGGCACCGCAAAATCCATGTGCGTGAAATCGAGACATGAAAAAAACTGAGTGGCAAACACCTTGAATGGACTTGGCGTGCATCATATCTCATCATGGCACGCATTTCGAATCCATCCAACCCGACAGTAAACTTTCCTCCAAAATGGGTTTCGACGGAAATGTAAACTGCATGCATACGAAATCGAGTCACGAAATGAAACTGAGTACCAAATACCCCGAATGGACTTCATATGCATCCCCACTCATTTTGGCATACATCTTGAATCCGTCTGACTCCGTGTCAAACTTTCCACCGAAATGGATTCTGACGGGTACTTTAAACTACGCTCGTACGAAATCGAGTGAAAAAGTGAAACTGAGTGCCAAATACATCGAATTGACTTCACGTGTGCCCTAACTATTTTCCGCATTGATTTGAATCAATCCGACTCAGTGTTAAACTTTCCACCAAAGTGGGTTTCAACGGGTACCACAAACTCCACACGGAAAAAATCGAGACACGCAATGAAACTGAGTGCCAAACACCACGAATGGACTTCATATGTGCCCTACCTCATTTGGCATGCATTGAATCCATCCGAGTCGGTGTTAAACTTTCCTCAAATCGAATTCCGACGGGCACCGCAAAAATCCATGTATGTGAAATCGAGACATGAAATAAACTGAGTGGCAAACACCTTGAATGGACTTGGCATGCATCATATCTCATCATGGCACGCATTTCGAATCCATCCAACCCGACGGTAAACTTTCCTCCAAATGGGTTTCGACGGAAATGTAAACTGCATGCATACGAAATCGAGTCACGAAATGAAACTGAGTACCAAATACCCCGAATGGACTTCATATGCATCCCCACTCATTTTGGCATACATCTTGAATCCGTCTGACTCCGTGTCAAACTTTCCACCGAAATGGATTCTGACGGGTACTTTAAACTACGCTCGTACGAAATCGAGTGACAAAGTGAAACTGAGTGCCAAATACATCGAATTGACTTCACGTGTGCCCTAACTATTTTCCGCATTGATTTTGAATCAATCCGACTCAGTGTTAAACTTTCCACCAAAGTGGGTTTCAACGGGTACCACAAACTCCACACGGAAAAAATCGAGACACGCAATGAAACTGAGTGCCAAACACCACGAATGGACTTCATATGTGCCCTACCTCATTTGGCATGCATTGAATCCATCCGAGTCGGTGTTAAACTTTCCTCAAAATCGAATTCCGACGGGCACCGCAAAATCCATGTATGTGAAATCGAGACATGAAATAAACTGAGTGGCAAACACCTTGAATGGACTTGGCATGCATCATATCTCATCATGGCACGCATTTCGAATCCATCCAACCCGACGGTAAACTTTCCTCCAAAATGGGTTTCGACGGAAATGTAAACTGCATGCATACGAAATCGAGTCACGAAATGAAACTGAGTTCCAAATACACCGAATATGCATCCGCACTCATTTTGGCATACATCTTGAATCCGTCTGACTCCGTGTCAAACTTTCCACCGAAATGGATTCTGACGGGTACTTTAAACTACGCTCGTACGAAATCGAGTGACAAAGTGAAACTGAGTGCCAAATACATCGAATTGACTTCACGTGTGCCCTAACTATTTTCCGCATTGATTTTGAATCAATCCGACTCAGTGTTAAACTTTCCACCAAAGTGGGTTTCACGGGTACCACAAACTCCACACGGAAAAAATCGAGACACGCAATGAAACTGAGTGCCAAACACCACGAATGGACTTCATATGTGCCCTACCTCATTTGGCATGCATTGAATCCATCCGAGTCGGTGTTAAACTTTCCTCAAAATCGAATTCCGACGGGCACCGCCTAAAATCCATGTATGTGAATCGAGACATGAAATAAAACTGAGTGGCAAACACCTTGAATGGACTTGGCATGCATCATATCTCATCATGGCACGCATTTCGAATCCATCCAACCCGACGGTAAACTTTCCTCCAAAATGGGTTTTCGACGGAAATGTAACTGCATGCATACGAAATCGAGTCACGAAAATGAAACTGAGTACCAAATACCCCGAATGGACTTCATATGCATCCGCCCTCATTTTGGGCATACATCTTGAATCCGTCTGACTCCGTGTCAAACTTTCCACCGAAATGGATTCTGACGGTTACTTTAAACTACGCTCGTACGAAATCGAGTGACAAAGTGAAACTGAGTGCCAAATACATCGAATTGACTTCACGTGTGCCCTAACTATTTTCCGCATTGATTTTGAATCAATCCGACTCAGTGTTAAACTTTCCACCAAAGTGGGTTTCAACGGGTACCACAAACTCCACACGGAAAAAATCGAGACACGCAATGAAACTGAGTGCCAAACACCACGAATGGACTTCATATGTGCCCTACCTCATTTGGCATGCATTGAATCCATCCGAGTCGGTGTTAAACTTTCCTCAAAATCGAATTCCACGACCACCAAAATCCATGTATGTGAAATCGAGACATGAAATAAACTGAGTGGCAAACACCTTGAATGGACTTGGCATGCATCATATCTCATCATGGCACGCATTTCGAATCCATCCAACCCGACAGTAAACTTTCCTCCAAAATGGGTTTCGACGGAAATGTAAACTGCATGCATACGAAATCGAGTCACGAAATGAAACTGAGTACCAAATACCCCGAATGGACTTCATATGCATCCCCACTCATTTTGGCATACATCTTGAATCCGTCTGACTCCGTGTCAAACTTTCCACCGAAATGGACTCTGACGGGTACTTTAAACTACGCTCGTACGAAAATCGAGTGAAAAAG